>MUZC01000481.1:713141-782346 GCA_002072015.1 Radix auricularia
CCCCCCCCCCCCTCATAAAAATTACATTTTGTATAGGGATGTTCATAATATGGAGTAAATCTATTAATAGAAAAATTATATCTAAATTTATCTTTTGTAAGGACAAATTCATAAAAAATTAATAAAAGATACGAGTCAATACGTGAATGTAGGTATATTGAGAATGATTGATCTTATCAGCTAATGTTTAATTCTTCGTTAATTTAAGACAGCTTATTTGACTTGCAAAATAAAAAACAATTTCGTAATTTTACTAAGCTAACAAATTTGAGAACATAGTGATTTGACTGTTTTTATGCCTCAAAACATTGTTTCGCTAAAATGTAATCTAAAAAAAGAACATTATGAAATGAGCTATGAAGTTTTCTGGTTTTAGAAATGAAGTACCCTATATGAAAATGAGCATGTTTCAAATCAATTTTTTTCCATATATGTATAATACCATGAAGACCTGTAAAACTTTATAAAATATATTGTAAGATCAAATATTTAAGTGGAATTTTATTTAAAGTTGTGAGTAGGGTTGGTCATATGAAGTCTTGTTTTATTCATCATTTCAAACAAAATATTTTTCTAAGAGGAAAAAAAACAACAGTGTAATAAAAATAAATCATCCGACACCCCAGGACATAAGAAAGAACAAATGAAAACCTCTGAAGAAATTGACCATATACTTAATGTTATCAAATATCAAATAGTATTTCTACTTTGAGCACTGAGAATGTAGGTTACTTACTTGCACTCTACATTCTTTTTTTTATTTTTTGTCTCATTGATCTATCAGAAATTTCCCAATTATTTTAATGAAAAATCATTCTTGTCTCAAAACTAACCCCTATATCTTGTGTGTTTTGCTTTTAGGACCCAACTGTACTGAGGCCTGCACTGGTGAACAATGCACTTGTGGGGATAGCTGCAAGTGTGGTGAGGGATGCAACTGCCCTAGCTGCAAGACATGCAAATGTTCAGGTGACTAGACAATTTTATAAAATCATATTGAGATATTACTTTTTACAGCTCCTTGCATGCTTTGAAATTTGAAAAAAAAATGAAAACTAAAATCCCTGAAAACTTCTAGGAAAAAAAAATTATCCTTAAATATCCTTAAATTTGATGTTTATTAGGTACTTATGTATAGGGTGGGTCCTCGACTTATGACGGTGATCCATTGATAAGAATCTTTGTAATCTTAATTTTAGTGTAACTTGCAACATTTATATATATACTGTAAATTACTGTAAAATAATGTGCTATTTAAAATGTAATGGTTAATGACATAAAAATTATTTTAAAAAGAGTAAACAATTCCTAACAACGTACAAATTAAAAAAAAAAATAGATAAAACACAAGAGGCAGTGTAAACAAACGAAATGGCCAAAACATAAAAAATAATGCTATAAAAATGTAACAGTTGATCCCATAAAAAAGTCTTTAGAAACGATAAAAAAGACAAAATGACACATATTATAATTTCATATATTATTTTGGGGATGTGTTTATAAACAAGGAACATCATAAGTTGGGACTCCTTATAAATGGTTTACAATCTCTTTTACTCCATGAAAAAAATTACGCATCATTATTTGCAAACAAGTATCTCTAGTTATCCCCTTAAATCTGCCAATGTTATAAGATGGGATATATCTTGTTTATGTCAGAATATGTATATTAACAGTAGAATATAATGACCATTAAACCTTGGATTTCAGCTGAAGATTGCAAGTGTGATTCTGGCAGCAAAGGCACAGGAAACTGTCAGTGCTGATTGTCTATGTCAAGCTGTGGGAGATGAAACCTCGTGAAATTGTGACAAGTCGGATGATGTGCTGCAAGGGAAGACAGAGATGTGATGCAAGGAATGATAGATGACCACATGTGATGTGTGCAAGATGATGCTCTAATACTTTTGACCTTCATTAACTTCATACATTCAACCATTTCAGGAATTATTTTTCTTTCAATATTTCAATATTTCATGAAATCAAAACTGGTATTATTTCAGTTACCTACAGTAATTCATGGATATTTTTACTCTACACATATTTTTTTAAAGATTTAATTTTTCTTTTCAACAATTAATAAGATATATTGTGTAACTTAAAACTGCACCACATGCAAAACAATGCAAAAGGCAAGAAAATTGTAAACAAATTTTCTAAATTTTAATTTTTTAAAGAATTATGTCTATCACCTTGCATCTTTTTTTTTTTTTATGTGTGTAGTCTTTTATTCAATTCAGGTCAATGCAATGATATTATTTATTTGAAATCAATTATTGTACATTATTGATTTGTGTTTGGCATTATACAAAAAGTGATCAAACTGTTGTTGTGGATCACAAAGGCTGTTGTGGATCACAAAGGAATTTGTGGATCACAAAGGATGTTGTGGATCACAAAGGATGTTGTGGATCACAAAGGATGTTGTGGATCACAAAGGATGTTGTGGATCACAAAGGTTGTTGTGGATCACAAAGGAAAATGAAATAAAACATTTTAAAAACCTTTTCTAAGAGATTCTTTTCTCATATAAATGTTATGTAACCTTTTTTAGTATATGAAGGTGAAATTTAGACTTCCCTAACACAATATTTGAAATAAAAAGTGCAGACAGATTGTCAATATTTTTTTTAATCGGTGTATCTGACAATTTTTTAGCTTTTTGCCCACCAAATAATTTTAGCTCAATTTGTCTAAGCATTTGCCTTGAAACTTAAGTTTTTGTAAAAAATGGAATTTTAAATTTTTCAAATCAAATTTTAATTTTTTATTTCTATCTGCCTTTGTTAAACAGGCAGTTTCTAGCCTACTATCACTAGAACATTGTTTACAATGATACAGCAAAGGTTTCATTTGCACATAGTTGGCAGACAAAAGTCATTGACTTTAGTTTTTATTGTCTGAGATTTAGTGACAGCAGGGTGAATTAGAGCTGTGGATGTGTATCAATACTGTCAACATTCATTTCAAAATGCTGGTTTCTGATGTTCAACAAATTTACCAAATGATTTTAAACAAAACTGGTTCATGTAGGAGTCAGATCTGGTAACAAATTCACATATTGAACATATTTTATTAAACCAAGTGTTTAAAAAATTTTTTAGAGTATAGGCAAAAGCGTGTCACTTGGACTTTGTACAGAAAACTATTAACTATATTACTAAGCAAAAATAATTCCATACTACAGGCTAATCAATGTTTCCCAGTCAACACAAAATACATATGACATTTAAATAGCTAACATTCTTCAAAAGAAAATAAATTTTAGGAATTACATTTCAGATATTATAACTTGCACAAGTAATACCAGAAATCACTTAGTTACCCAAACTTAAGGGCCTTAATGAAAAAAGCATTAAAAAAAATAATTTAAAACATCATTAGCTTAGCCGTAGCCTATATCTTGATGTTCAGTAATGATGTTTTACAAATAATAAAAAGGTTTCATTGTAAACAGGCTGGTCCTAAAACGCTATCAAAGAGATTCAAGTGTCGGGCCGTCCATAAAGTACGTCACGCTCCAGTGAGTGGGGGTGTAAGAAAATGTGACAAGTGGGGGAGGGGTTCGGCCATGTGTGACGTCATGGAGTTTTGTATTAAATTTTAGTTGTTTTGTGAATAAAAAATTATTTTTCTTGGAAAGTATGACATACTTTGGGACATAAAAAAGGTGAGGGGGAGGCGGACTAAAATGGAAAAAAAAAGAAGCGCGACGTACATTATGGACGACCACTTTTAATATCTTCCACAACTGGGTGCGATAATGACAACCTAAGTAATGAAAGAATGCGGAGGTGGAGATAATGCGCAGTGGTTATCTGCTGATGTCAAGAAAGTGGCAGGTCAACCTGTGCCCACGGCTTGGAAGTAGTGTGCCGTGTGCAGCACTCCACATCACAACACCAATCTTTCGATCGATTCATTCTAACATCGTTTTTTGTAACGATTTTACACATTCCCCAGCAAGAGTAGAATGGATGCTAAACAATTTTATTAAACTTTTACCGTTTTTGGTTTGTTAAGAGAAATAACAAAACATATCGACAAAAAATACCAGCATCGTCTACTCACATTCATTCTTTGTGCTTATTGCTTTTGTTTTGATTTGATCAGCGCGTGTGACTCGTATGTTTTTATTGATGAAACAATCTGCGCCAATATTCATCACAAGAAAATTGCTCGCCGAGATATTTCATCACGTGAGATTTCATTAGATCAGCCAGCTAGCAATGGCCGATCAAATATTGAATGATGACGTCCTGGGTTCTTGTTGAGTTTTTCTCGTAAGCAGAATGGCAAAGACATGTTTTGGGCTTACGGTTGAATCGTACAATGATCTAAGCTAACGTTTATAGAGGCGGCGGGTTTCGGGAAATCGCACGCACCAGTCGACCCGCGCGGACTCGCGCGAGGAATGTTTCTATTTTTCCTTTGCAGGTGTTCATAGAGGACGCGGGTGTCTCGAGGCGACAAATTTGCCGACCGGCGCGGGTATTTACCAGAACTAGTTGCTAGTTCTTCTTCCGCGTTGCCGCGCCGAAAAGCATAGAAGGAAGTCAGCAAACTTTGACAGAAAAATTAAATGTAGTAAAAAAAAAGGCTCAAGTATTATATCATTTTAAAGGGCTTGCTAAGACCTTTTCAAAAACACTTGATTTGTCTTTCCATATGTTATAGAAGTGGAGTTATGAATTTTTTTGTCAATTTTTTTGCCCCTTATCGACCTATAACTTATTATATAGGTTATAGCCTATAACCTATATAATTTATTCCAAAACTTGTGACCAAATTTCAAAACTCTGCACCCTTTCCCTCACAACTTATTTAATTTTAGAGATATGGGTAAGAACATTTCAGGAAACATTTACAATCCAATATACAAAACAATGAATAAGAAATGTTTAAAAGAAATCAAGATTTTGAAATTTTAAATAAATATATATGAAGGGATGTTGTAAAAAAATCATATTGAAAATTTTTTTAAAAAATACAAATCCGTTAAAACATGTGCATGCTTGTATTTTAATTGAATGCTTGGTACAATTAAACCAATAACTGCATTTAAATGTTTAAAGGGTAAGTATTTGACTTTAAAAATAAATTTAAAACAAATTATTAAAAATTATTTGTTAAAATATACCCCACCGACGAGGTCTGATTACTAAAATATGAAATTAAAATTAAATTCAACAAGTATTTGTCAATGAAAATGTCAGTACCTCATTTAAAGATAATAAAAGAACACTTTTCTGAGTGAATAAGTATTCAAATTTTTGAACATATAATTCATAAGCTTTGTAATTGTCTGTTATCTATTTGTCAGTGGAAGAAATTTCAAGTTTTGTGATTGATTTTGAATTTTATTATCTCTTATATTTATACACATAATTATCTTTGTTTTCTTATTTAATTTTACTTATTGAAAATTAATTTTATTTTGATTGGTTTGTAAAAACATATTTTATGTTAATTGTCTTTGTCAATATCTTTGTAAAAAAGATAAAAGATGATGGTCAGTGATAATTTAAAAATATGTATTATGATAATAATTATATTATATTTCCCTACACAATCCAGTAAATCTAAAATAAAAGGATTATAATGTCTTTATCATTATTAATTACAAGGTTATTACTTATATGTACTTAGTATTAGACAAAAGACAAGACTATTATTAATAGTATTCTTTGCAGGTGTTCATAGAGGACGCCTACCCGCCGCCTCTATAAACGTACCCTAAGGGTACGTTTATAGAGGCGGCGGGTAGACGGGTTGCCGCGAGCTAGTTACTCGCGCCAGAAAACCGCGCCTAATCCCTCGCACGGTTGGTGTTTATAGTAAAAACGGGAAAAAGCCAGGCGAGCGAACAACAATTCACATGCAATCCAGTCTCTCCTTGCAATAGCAAACAGAAAAAAATGGCTTCTGTTATTGATGACTTTTTATTGTTATTTGGGCAGAACTAAATAAGTTATAGAAAGATGCCAGTAATTCACTAATTTTGTTACATTTTTCTTAGATTTTATTTGGTTGTGGACTAGTAATATAGTACTAATTAATTATATATTTTTAATTATACTATACATGTACTATTACTATAATATACTTACAGTTCTTCAGTTATAGCCTATAGTTATAACTATACTATACAATATTACTAACACATTCAAATACTATTACAATAAACTATTAATTTAAGTTAAGAATACTATTAATAATAGTCTTGTCTTTTGTCTAATACCAAGTCCAAATAAGTAATAACCTTGTAATTAATAATGATAAAGACATTATAATCCTTTTATTTTAGATTTACTGGATTGTGTAGGGAAATATAATATAATTATTATCATAATACATATGTTTAAATTATCACTCACCATCATCTTTTATCTTTTTTACAAAGATATTGACAAAGACAATTAACATAAAATATGTTTTTACAAATCAATCAAAAAAACATTAATTTTCAATAATTAAAATTAAATAAGAAAACAAAGATAATTAGGGGTATAAATATAAGATATAATAAAATTAAAAATCAATCACAAAACTTGAAATTTCTTCAACTGACAAGTAGATGACAAAGACAATTACAAAGCTTATGAATTATATGTTTAAAAATTTGAATACTTATTCACTCAGAAAAATGTTCTTTTATTTATCTTTAAATGAGGTACTGACATTTTCATTGACAAATACTTGTTGAATTTAATTTTAATTTCATATTTTAGTAATCAGACTTCGTCGGTGGGGTATATTTTAACAAATAATTTTTAATAATTTGTTTTAAATTTATTTTTAAAGTCAAATACTTACCCTTTAAACATTTAAATGCAGTTATTGGTTTAATTGTACCAAGCATTCAATTAAAATACAAGCATGCACATGTTTTAACGGATTTGTATTTAAAAAAAAAAAAATTTCAATATGATTTTTTTACAACATCCCTTAATATATATTTATTTAAAATTTCAAAATCTTGATTTCTTTTAAACATTTCTTATTCATTGTTTTGTATATTGGATTGTAAATGTTTCCTGAAATTTTCTTACCCATATCTCTAAAATTAAATAAGTTGTGAGGGAAAGGGTGCAGAGTTTTGAAATTTGGTCACAAGTTTTGGAATAAATTATATAGGTTATAGGCTATAACCTATATAATAAGTTATAGGTCGATAAGGGGAAAAAAAATGACAAAAAAATTCATAACTCCACTTCTATAACATATAGAAAAACAAATCAAGTGTTTTTGAAAAGGTCTTAGCAAGCCCTTTAAAATAATATATTACTTGAGCCTTTTTTAAAACTACATTTAATTTTTCTGTCAAAGTTTGCTGTTTTCCTTCTATGCTTTCCGGCGCGGCAACGCGGAACAAGAACTAGCAACTAGTTCTGGTAATTACCCGCGCCGGTCGGCAAATTTGTCGCCTCGAGACACCCGCGTCCTCTATGAACACCTGCAAAGCAAAAATAGAAACATTCCTCGCGCGAGTCCGCGCGGGTCGAATCGCGCGTGCGATTTCCCGAAAACCACCGCCTCTATAAACGTTAGCTAATGCAGGGTTCTCCAAATTAAAAGGCCCGCGGGCCATATGCGACCCGCTAGGCCCTTTTCGTCCGGCCCCTGGAGACCTTTTAATCTATAAAAAAAAAAGAAACCCAAAACTATTTTAACCTATAGTTTACCACTAAACTTAGTTAGGAGCAGTGGCGTGACTATGGTGTTGCTGATGGGGTGGGGCGCCTCAGGTGACACCATCAGGGGGGTGACACCAAAATGTAAATTACTATATGTTCCTGTTTTGACACTGGAAAACTCGGAGGAGTTCCATGGATTTAGTCGTAAAGGGGTTACATTATGAGCTACCGTCCAGGGTGACAACAACCCTAGTCGCCTCTGGTTGGGGGTTATTAGTCGGCCCTCAAAGCGCTGTTTGATAGTTAATGCCGCCCTTCGGCAGATAAGTTTGGAGAACCCTCATCTAAAGTATCGGCCATACACATTGTCCCGTGATAAAATCTTGATTTAATATTTTGTAAAGAAAATAACATAAAGATGTCCAAGCGATTACATCATAGATATATATAAATAAAATAACTGTTGAAGATCATCAAGATTTTCAGCTATGATTTCTATGGCAGTTCATTTTACAAGATGATAATTTGTGAGTTAATTTGTTTTTAAAAAAAAATAATTCTAGTCTAATAATCTACGTATGGTCCTGTGTCCTTAAATTCAACGGAAACTAAGCAGAAAGTTCGCATGGTTTACAATAACTTTAAAAGAAAATCACATTCTATTTGATTTACATGAGTTTACCTCTTGGTAATCTAAATAACATTTTAGGTCTTTTCTTGTATATTTTTATTTGATTGGAGTTTATTATAAACAGCCAATGATAATATTACACATTTTAAGTTTACGAAATAAATGAATAAAAAAAAAGAAATTTATTTTTTAAATGAAACAATATGGATAGGAGTAAAACATGTATGCAGGATAGCTTCGGAAAATAGCTCAAAACAGGCATTTAAAAAGAATAAACCATTTCGAGGACTATAGCTTTTATTTGTGTGGGCAGGAAATTATAAGCTATAAATTATGCAACGATGGAAAAAGAGAGGAAAGTTATAATGTCTTCCAAGCATTACAGTATTACATTCCCACAAATAAGTAACATAGGAAGTATCGCCGTCAGTGCAATGCAGTTCAACCAGCTACTAATTTAATAACAGTTTATGGCACCAATACAATAATAATAATAATAACAAACGTTAAACTTTGCTTGATTCTAATTCGGGACAAAAGAGTTTATTTTGTTGGATGTCGCCCTAGGGATTAGTACACTCAAACTTTTCAAGTACTTCTGTATATGACGACAAACATAGGCCCACCGGTCTAGAGGTACGATAGTAATAACGCTGAACGAGGTGTCTAGATCAGATACACACAGGACAGGACCGCTCCTGTGTTGTTGTTTATATCAGGTCAATAATAGTTGACTTGATGAACAACGGGATGTTTATTTAACACTCAAGTACTTTTCTTCCGTATTATTTTAGACACAATGGAATCTTCTATGAATCAGTAAACTTGTTGCAAAATAAGATTTATCTTATTCTCCAAACTTTCAAAAAATCGCATTGCATTATTATTTACCAGAAGAGTTAATATAAGAATTTTAAAATCTATTTCGCATTACTCCCTCAATAAAAATATAAAGGCTTTTTTGTCAGTTCAAAGTCTCGTCACACCACAGAACTAGAATAAAATCTTTGTAGCTATTAGTTGCTTTTTTATTGATAATTCTTTCTCTCTGCGTCAATCTATTACATTTTTTAGTATAATAGTTCATGGCGCTTTCATTACATTTTAGTAATAATTATATATTTCAAAATGATTTTTTAACTTCAACTAATCCAGTTAGAGGTCACCAAGCTACTGCCCAAGAGGCACTCTCATCCGGCCCATTGAGACCTTATAATGTCCGAAAAAATAAAATATTTTTACCTGTAGTTAAGCAGAAAGCCTTATAGTTGGAGTTTAGTGCTCGGCCTCCGAATTGGTGTTTTACAGTTAATACGGCCATTTGGCAGAAAAGTTAGGTGACCCTTTAGCAAGGGCAATAGAATTTTACAATTTGCCTTCCACCATCAGGAACATGAATCAGGTAAATATCGGAATATGAATGATTTATTCCCGGTAACCGCCCCTTTGAATCGACATCTTAAGTTTGTGTGCTTTGGTGAAACTATTTGAAACCTTGAGACATTTGTACAGTTGCCTAGTTTGGAAAAAAAAAAGTTTTTACTTTTGTGTTTTCAGTATTTTTTTTTATATTTATGGTCGTATCTTAGGTTATAGCAGCTCCTGGTAGGTCAATCAATCTCTTCACAGCTTCAACTCTTCCGAACCCCGTGAATTTCTTAGTATGTGTGTAAGTGAAGATCTATCTTTAGTGTCCATGTACTACAGTATCATTTAGCTGTCATGTAGAGCTGTTTTATTTATCTATTCTGTGTCAATGACCGTTTCATTTGCTTACCAACTAAGAGATCTACTGCAAGATGTTACTGGTAATTTAGTTACACTAAATGTTTTGGTAAAAAAATAATCGTTAAGATTTTAGCTTTTTCAATTTTATTATTCACAAGGTTTCATTAGCTGTTTTGTTTTTGTTTTTGTTGTTGTTGTTTGTTGTTGCTGTTTTAATAGACTCGTTAGCAGAGCGGGGTGAAGCCGAGGCTGTAGCGAGTCAAAGTAGGGAAAATCCAACCACCTTTTGAGAGGTCAAATTTTCGTGGGAAGGCACTTTTGACCGAGTTCATGGGTACCCAGATGGCCCCCTCAGAGGGGATCGTTTGGTAAGGTGGGGTTTCCCCTTTGTCATTAGGTCCTCCCGAGGGGGGGGGGCTAAATTGCTAAGAGAGTTTCCTCGGAAGACCTATTACGAGCCTTTTGCTCAGGTCTGCTGAAACCATTTTACATATAGGGAATTGATATCCTTCCTCTCTATCTCTCACGCTCTCCCCAACATTCTCTCTCTCAATCTGTGTATGTGTGTCTTTGTATCTATCTCCGTCTCTCTCTCCCTCCCTCCCTCTCCTCTTCTACTTTCTCTCTCTAACAAGAACAATCAACTTTTTTTCCAATTACTCCCCCCCTCCCTACCAACCAATTTTACAAAAAATCATGTCACTGTACTCACATGGGCCAAGTGTCGGGGGGGGGGAAGCTTTTCTACAACATTTGCTATCCACTAATTGACGTCTTATCTAAAAAACATCTGAGGCACTGAATGATTTCACAAGTCATAAGTCTAATATAAAATGTACGGCAATCCCACTCACTCTGATAATAATAGTAACCTTCATTTTTATTCTTAGACCTTCTACATTTATTTTTAGTGTATGTTATTTTAGAGCATTTAATTCATCAAGTCTATCAATGATATTATTATTATCATCATTATATTGTTATACCATATTTTAAAAAAATAATTATATCTAATATTTGCTCATCATGACTATTAAAGTGGGACGTGGTGGTCGAGAGGTAGCGCTCTCGACTGTCATACCGATGGTCACGAGTTCGAATCCACACGAAGGTGAGGATTTGTTCTCGGGGCCTGAGGAGTCCCCGAGTCACCCAGCTCCGAATGGGTACCTAACTAGACAATAGTTAGGCGGCTGGGGTAATGCGTGGAACCCCTATAGCCGTGGCCTGTGACCGCTGCATCACTTGCCAACAGATCATCTCTCATGGTCTGTGGACGCAATTATCTTCTGCATAGAAGGAGCGTCTGTATATCTATAAAGATAAAGTATTTTAATAATTTAAATGCTGAGTAGCAGTGGGTAAAAATACACAAATTGAGTAATGAAAACAAAGAACTAAATATTTATTATTTAACTTATAAAACATTCAACCTTTCTAATGCCCTCATTAGCATAATTACCATACAGTGATTGCATAGGTGTTAAAAATATATTTAAATTATTCAGACATACTATATCAAGAAAATAGTTGCATAAATATAAAAAGAAAGGAGCAATAAATGTTCACATTTAAATTTTGACAAGAGCTCATTCGTAAAAAATAACTTTATAAAATGCCAATTGTCGCACATATATAAAAAGTCATTTTATAGTTATGGGTTGTTAGCATCGTTACAAGATAATTAAAATAAAAGGTATCGATTTCTAAAGGAATAGAGATTAACAAAGAAAAATCACGTGGGGAAATGGTAAGAAAAAAAGCTGCAAACGTTTAAAAATGCGGAAAGGAAATGGACAGGAAACGTGAAAATTTTCTGAGAAAATTGGTCTATTTAGACATTGATTAAATTCAAAATCTGACGTCATTATTGGAAATGGAAGAACTCATTCGAAGTTTGAAAGCTGCACGAATGTCAAATAACTGGGTCAGGACGGATTGATTGAAATCTGATCTTTTAATATATGATTATGATGCCGATCACAAATCCAATCGGTATTTTTCAATCCAAATAAATTGCTAATGAGTTGGGAGGGAGGGGGGGGGAGGATTTAATGATTCAAATAAAATTTTCCTGATTCTTTTTTTATGGAAGCAATTGGCGTATGAAAAATTATTGAAATGATCTTGATGAGTATGATGAGTGCGAGAGAAGTGACTGTATCAACTAAATATCGTGAGGCTAGTTTCATCAGTGAATAGATATTTCATGAAGGGGCGTTCTATAAAGTACGTCACACTAATATTGACAATTTTGACCTCCCCCCATCACAAACTGTCACAATTTTCGGAACCCCCCCGCCTCCTAAAGGACGTGACACTATTTCCAACAAAATACTTTGTTTTAGTAACAAAATAATTAAAATGTAATATAAAAAACCGTGATGTCACACATGGCCTGACTCCCCCTTCCCCTGTCACACACTGTCTCACTTTATTACAACCCTCCCACCCTGAAGCGTGACGTAATTTCTGGACGGCCCCCAAGATGAGTCGCCGTAATGTTTTATATACTTAAGTTATGAGAGACTTTCTGTAAAGAATAGAGATACCTCATTGCCTAGAGCAACCATATTTGTTATGTTCTTCCTGGTCCTTTCATCTTATACAAAATCATATTAGTTCGAATGATCATTTGTTAAAAGAACGGTAACTCCTCCAAGAGCCGTGACTGTTTTTTCCAACTAAAACACGGTACGCACAGGTTCCCTTGTAACTCCCACTAACACAACATACAGACGGAACGGAACTAAAAGCACTGGCCGACCCGAACAGAGAAACCATAAGTGTGAGGAGGATCTTAGAAGTAGGACGAGACTTGGGAGAATGGCAACAGATGGTGACTGTCCCACAACTATTGAAATCAATACATGCGGGATTCGAGAGAGATGGAAGGAGGGTGCAGACGCAAAATCATGCACTTGTGGGATTTTTCCTCTATTTGGAGATTTCAAAATAGACACACTTATACTGAGATTGAATATTTAGAAAATGAATGACACATCTTAGGCGTGGATTTCAGATCCAATTTTCTTTCTCTTAAACCGTACGATGTTACCGATAAACATGAAAATTGAGAATATGCATTGGCTGGTTATTAGAATACAGTAAATAAAATCTCTCCCGGAAGTAAAGTGCATACATTGAAATCTTGCGATGTACCACTAAGATATAAAAAAATAATCTACAATATAAATTTAGACATCACATTGTGTCCAGCATTCACTTTGCAAGTCAGCGATAAATGAATTAAACATAACTAAAACTTAACACGTGAGCCGTGAGGCGAGGTATTACCCCATCGATTCATCGTTGGCCAATCCATACCACAACTATCTCTGATGACAGGAGAGCAGAATGCAATTTAAGGACCGACTAGTCCACTAACAAGAGCTGCTAGGGGAGCTGTGGTCGTTGGCCGGTCATTACCGCAATGAACCGAGGCTCTCAGCCAGCCACGGACCTTCATTAAGTGCAGGCAAAGTTTGATGGCATCGTCTGAAATCGTGGAGAAATGCGCTGGGGACGGTAATGAACACCGAATATGAAGTTAAGATGGAGACTTTTTATAATGTAGGAGAAAACAGGGTTTGTCAGCGAGTATAAGGAGTATGGTGTTTGTGATATTCTGGTGTTTGTGATTGTCTGGTGTTTGTGATTGTCTGGTGTTTGTGATAGTCTGGTGTTTGTGATTGTCTGGTGTTTGTGATTGTCTGGTGTTTGTGATAGGCTGTTTTTTTTTTGATAGGCTAGTTTTTGTGATATTCTAGTGCTTGTGATAGGCTAATGTTTGTGATATTCTATTGTTTGTGATAGGCTAAAGTTTGTGATAGTCTAGTGATATTATAGTCTAGAGATTGTTTTACTATGATGTTCGTAATTGTCTGGTGTTTGTGATAGTCTGGTGTTTGTGATAGTCTGGTGTTTATGATAGTCTGGTCTTTGTGATAGTCTGGTGTTTGTGATAGGGTGGTGTTTGTGATAGTCTGGTGTTTGTGATAGTCTGGTGTTTGTGATAGGGTGGTATTTGTGATAGTCTGGTGTTTGTGATTGTCTGGTGTTTGTGATAGGGTGGTGTTTGTGATATTCTGGTGTTTGTGATAGTCTGGTCTTTGTGATAGTCTTGTCTTTGTGATATGGGGGGTGTTTGTGATAGTCTTGTGTTTGTGATAGTCTGGTGTTTGTGATAGTCTGGTGTTTGTCATAGTCTGGTGTTTGTCATAGTCTGGTGTTTGTAGTAGTCTAGTGTTTATGATAGTCTAGTGTTTGCTATATTCTGATGTTTGTGATCGTATATGATGTTAGTGTTTGTTATACTGCAGGAGTTGGATGTTGTGATTGAAATTATAGGACGTGACCATGAGAGACTGAACGATAATGGGACATGGTAATATTGAGACTATAGATAAACGAAGGTTGTCATATATGTCAACGTGATATGTGTGACTTGTTCTGTACTAAATAAAAATGCAGGAAATAAAGTGCCTACTTATTATTTTTTTTTAAATGTGTATACTACAAGAAATTAATGAAGGAAGAGAATAAAGTAAGTTTATGAGTTTCTAAAGAAAAAAATCATGTTAAGCCTGGTCCCTATTGGAATTCAGGACGTGTTAGCGCATTTTCGTATTATGTATCAGTACTTATGTTAGATATCAGAATTATGTAGTTATCAGTAATTGTGTTTAGATTTTAGACATATTTTTATGAATTTTCTTGTGTAATGAATATACCTGACATTTTTTTTATTTAAAAGTCATTTCTTTACATTTAAAAAAAAATTATTTTCTCTTTAATCTAACTACAAGTCACCACAAATGATGACGTAAAACTCTCTAAACTTTTACACATATTCTAATGACGTCAACTAAAAAAAAAACGAATTCTTTTGCACCCTTTCGCACCACTCTTCAATGCCTGAAGGATTATGCATACGACTTCCGGCAATGGCGGCCGTTCCCTGCGCTAGTGTTACCTCTCGATTCGAAATATTTTTTGGTAGTTTTAACGGGGTATTTTAACGGATCGAGTAACTGAGTGTTGATGCACAAATGGCAGGTCAGGACATACAAAAAAACATATATACCTCATGGGTCTAGGACTTATGGATGCTGAGATCAAGGGTGATGACGGACGGACGGACGGACAAAACGGGTGCAATAGCGCATTCGACTTCTTGAAAATGCGCTAAAAACCCAAAACTTAAATAAGTACCAATGAGACATAACAACGAAGTAAGCGATGGTTTTCTCTAAAGTCGTAACACATCGCTTGAGAGTTATCTTAATTAACTAACAAGTCATTACTTTGTCAATTTGTTCATTTGTTTATTTATTTGCTGTCAGTACTTAATACTTATGTACAGAGGCGTCACTAGGGTTGGTGTCACCTGGGGCGGTAGCTCATGGTGTCACCTGGGGCGGTAGCTCATGGTGTCACCCCCTCATGATTCAACCTACATAACTCCTCCGAGTTTTCCAGTGCGAAATAACGGGAATATATATACTTTTAAAGTCTGGTGTCACCCCACTGATGGTGTCACACGGTGCGGCCCGCCCCCACCGCACCCCCTAGCGACGCCACTGCTTATGTATTGGTAACTTATGCTCACTCCTAAATGTTTATTAAAAATGCATAAAAAGAAGACAAATGTATATGTTTGGGTGCTTACTTTTAGTTGGTATTTCATTACCATAATGGTCTCTTGTTCTAAACATCAACGCTTTACTTCCGGTTGTAACACTAGACGTTACAAAGGTGAGACGAACTCAGCCATTAAGCAAATCAGCCCCCCCTCTTTTCCCAATACACACACAGTCAGACACCCTCTGACTGACGACATTATGTTCTAGCGTCTGGATACATTTATCAAATTAATATTTGGATTTTTAAAACATTTGTTTTACTTTTATGGGTTCAACATAAAAAACATGTTTAAAACATTCTACTGTGACAGTAGTCAGTTATTAGTTGTTTTTTTTTTTAAAGTGGGTACGAGGGTGATATTAACCGAAAAACAATAAATCAACATGCGGTAAAGGGGAAGATTTAAAGGCTTACACTTTAAACAACCTCAGAGTCTTTTAATTAAGAAAATCACTTTACCACATTAATTATTACAAATGAGAACTTTTATCAGTTCTACTTTGTTCTTATACATCGTAATAACCCAATGACTCAATATTCAAAGGTATTTTTAATACACAGACATTACTGGCTTTTGTAAAGGATATAAAACATTTTGAATGTTTTGTATTTGGTAACTATGGCTCTGGTAGCGTTTTCTTTTAAATTTATAAAATACAAAGAAAACAACATGGTTGAATCGCAGACTGGTTCCATGGACAATGCCATTGTATCTCATCAATAGAATTTACTCAATTTTTGAACAGAGATTCCCATACAACTCGACGTTCCAAAGATGAACACATGACAACTGAACACAAGAAATGTGAACACACAATCACGTGTACCTATGACAGTTAACATATGGCCTTTCTCGTTGCTCTTATTTCTGAAGTCTCTTCTATCATGCGTGCCTCTGCTAATTTTACCATTTTCTTTGGCAGCTTAATGTGCCATGTGGCTCAATCCTCTGCTTCCCATTAACTGTCGCTTGAGCTTTGTTTGCTGTTTTCACGTCGTGTGACAGTGTGCAACCGGTCTTTTGCTTTTCAGTAGACAGTGCTCCATAGAGGAGGTCCTTGGGTTTGTGACCCGGACTCATTCTTTATACATGTCCGAGTATTCTCTGGCATCTCTTACTTAGGACTGAGAACATGCTTTTGGCGCTGGTCTGCATCAGGATCTCAATTTCGGGCATTTTACCAATCACGTCTTCAGAGGCTCAGTCTTTCAAAAACAAAGCGATTTTTTGTTTCACTTGCTTGTACTTTTCCTCTTGTCTCCACTGTATACTGTATTTGATGTTAAATTTTACATATGGAGAACGAGAGGATGCAATAAGGAGATATTAGCATTAAACATTATAGCGATCATGATACACAAACCAATTTTGTGATCAAAATAAACAATTATAGCGGTCGTGTAGGCTGATTTAATACGTCTTTAAATATGTATATCTTCTACAGTGTCTCAGTTGTTTTTTCAATTTATTTTTAAAGAAATTATTTATTGTCAACTAAACATCCCTTCAATGTTTATTTTACCTTAAAATTACACACTAAAAATCAAAAAACAACAACAAAATTTAGTAAAAACTTACGTGTCTGAAAACAAACAAACTGCTCTTAATAATACTCAACACACAGTTATTTCACTGCTGTTTGTCCATTATCGTACATGCCATACGTTTGACTTCAAGCGTGTCGTGTGAAATCTTACGCACTGCACTTCCTTTGAATTGCATACATACACATTACAATGTTACGGCTGGTTGGGGTAATGTCAAGAGCCATCAGAAGGCCGCATCCCATCAACTCATGCAAGCATACACTACAACAATGGACAACTCTGAGTGAGTGCCGATCTCTGGCATTGCGTGTTCTTTAAAAGGTGCTAACTGCCCTTGTAAGTTCATTACCATAACACACTAGTATTTAGTTTAACATTTTGCGCTGCGATTTATAAATACACTATTCATTACTCCCCCTCCCCCCGGCGACGTATAGATCTAAAAATTTATTTATTATTTTTTTTTTAAAGTCGAGATCATTCCTTAGCATACTGAGCACATTGTGTTTTTGTTTGTTTGTTTGTTTGTTTGTTTGTTTGTTTTTTGTTTTTTTTGACATTATAGAATCTAATTGTTTCAAATAATAATTTATTTATTTTTTTTAAAATCATCATTTTCTTATTTGACCTATACAAATTATTTGTTTTGTTTTGTTTTTTTAAAATATTTTAATGGGGGCGCATTCGTACAACAAAACCGCGTAAGTCTGGTTGGGGCCGTCGTAACCCGAGGACTACCTGTATATAAACATGCATATCTATGCTTGCATAAATATTTTTAAAATATTAACGCAAAGATATTTAATTCATTATTTCCTTTAAAAAAAACAAACAAAACATTTTTTTTATTTGTGTACTTTTTAATTTTTTAATTATTTTTTTAAATAGAAAAAATCACATCTGCCAACACCATTGGGATGGAAGGAGTGGTGAGGTTAGGTTCATGCATAATGTCAGTGTATCAAAGCTCAGTTCGCTTTATTTTATTTAAAACAAAAGAAACCGCCTCTCATGTATCCAACATTTAAAAGCTCTCTCAACTGCGGCTGTTTCTTTTCTATTTTGTTTCTAATTTGTTTTATTGTTGTTAGTTGGGACTGTTTTATTATTGCGTTTTCTGATACTTTATTTTAATTGAAAAAACTGTCGGCCTCCAATGTTTTTTTCATTGCATATAGTTATTACTCTAGACAATATGTGAATAAAACGTGTCTTCTTTTTTTGTTTAAACATAAAATCGTACACAGTAGAGTTTTAGATTTTGATGTCATTCCCCCCCCCCCCCCCGATGGTGTCAACCAGGTCGGTCCCCCGCCCTCCTTGTGACGTCACTGTATAATATTCTTCACATCGTTGCACAGTTCGGATTTAACTGAAAATTTAACAACCATTAAAAACATAATTTTACTTTTACAAAAAAATATATCCTCTTTACTACTAATAATTTTCAGATATATTCTTTTAATTTTTTTAATTAACGTTGTAATCTATTTTAGATTTTATACAATTGTTCACAACCGTATAATTAGATAGACTTAATACTTTCTTGACACACTTTGACGTATTCTACTTGGGCTGCTATGAGTTTCGTGTTCACTCGTGTATTCTGTTGTCATTGTGGTCGCCTTTCCAAGTGTTCACTTGTCCGACTGTTCACTTCTCCGAGTGACCACTTGTCCGAGTGTTGACGGGTCCAAGTGTTGACTTGACTGCCTGTTCAGTTGTTCGTAGGTTTACATGTCTTGCGTTTACTTGTCCGGTCGGTCTGAAAATATATTTATGTGCCTTAAAGGAACACAACACATGAAGAAAAAAAACAAACTCCCGTTAGATTTTGTGTGGGTGAATCCGCGCTTAGTGATACTAACATCAATGCCCCAATGTGCGTCATTAGTTAATAAGATTAGTTCCCAGACATATACCCTCGAGGCTCCCCCTCCCCCTTATCCAGGAACACGACCTGGTCTACAGTTGAACCTAGGGATATTTTAGGGTTTAACTGCTAGTCTAAGGGAGGGACTACTGTACCTCAGCGCCGTCTCTATCATCCATATAATCAACTTATCCCCAAATCCAGCGCTGGTTATTTCTGGGATGGCTTTAGGCTGGAGTACCTGAAATCCCCAGCATTAGTGATAGATGAACCACATATTCTTATAACACCTAGATGATAATTGATCATTAATTCAAGTTATCTGTTGAAACTAAAAATGGAATGATAAATAATATCTTTTAGGATCGTCTATAATTTAAAGTTTTAGTCGAAATTCTTCAATCATTAAACTGATTTTGTTCAAAAGAAATTTTAACAAAGGTAATTTTACAAATATTTAAAAAATTTATTTGACATAGAATCGTTTCCATAGGTATGAGTATTGAATAAAAGTTATCTATGTATCGTACCACATTTCGGTCTCAACGCGTTATATGCATTTGCTCGTTTAAATTTGTTCGAAATTAATTACATCGGGACTCGTTTTTAGTTAAGAATTTCAAAATGTTTGCTGTGAAAAAATTTAGCTAAACATCGACCTATAAACTATGCAACATGTTTCTAAAAGTATTTTATTTCCAAAAATCATTTTTCAACAGTATGAAATAATTGGATGTTGTTGTAGTCTTATAAATGAGATATTAAATATTTATAAAGTATTTAAGCATCTCATTTCTTTTAAACTTCTGGAAACTTTAAAAAAGTTAATTTATATTGTGACATATTTCTCCAGTAGTAATTTGAGATACTATTTACTTGGTAGAGATGGTAAAGTGACGAATTAGTGAATAAGTAAAAAAAAAAAAAGATTTAGTGAAAAAGTTCTCCGCCAGCTAGCGAATAAGCTAGTTATTAAACCGGCTAGTTACTGAACCTTCTAGTAATAGCAAGTCATTTTACCAAAATATCAGTAAATCAGGATGTCATTTCACATGTGAGTCGGGAAACAGTCATTTCACAGCCACATCAGGGAAACAGTCATTTCACAGGCACGTCAGGGAAACGGTCATTTCACAGGCACGTCAGGGAAACGGTCATTTCACAGGCACGTCAGGGAAACGGTCGGAAACGGTCATTTCACAGGCACGTCAGGGAAACGGTCATTTCACAGGCACGTCAGGGAAACGGTCATTTCACAGGCACGTCAGAGAAACGGTCATTTCACAGGCACGTCAGGGAAACGGTCATTTCACAGGCTAGCCCGTGATGGGCGTAGAGAAACAGATATTCCAGGCATTAATTTTGTTGAAATTCATTTTTAGCCAAAGGCAATGGCCAGTTCTGAAGGTTCACATAGTATTAAAAAGAGTGTACGTGATGTGAATAAATGTAATAAGCGGGTGGTTTTTGTTTGTGGTCCTTCAGGAATGTTTAAAGACGCAATGCACGCCTCATTTGTCAGAAGACAGATGCACCACGGTGCAGCTCTGCACGGACACTGCAATTGAACACTTGTACTCACAAGAGTGTTACAGGTTCGGATGTTAATTTTTGCCTGGTTCTGCTCTGAAAGGTTCTCATGTGGTCAACTTTGACCCCTCCCCGCCCCCAAGGGGTAGACATAAACTGACAATATGTTGAAATGTATCAATGAATTTATAGTACCCCCCCACCAAACCAAAAAATCAACAACAAACAAACAATAAAACAAACAAACAAACAAACAAAAACTTTTAAGGCCTCAATAAAAGTTAAAAGCGTCTAATATGAAGTTAATCCAGGTTTAAACTGATAAAATGATTCAAAAGTAAAAACATTTTTAGGGATTGAAAACTCACGCCTGCACGTTGCTGTATTTCATGTTAAATCCAAGATTTGTTAAGATAACGAACAGTGTATCGCCCTTTTGGTCACTAACTAACCTCTCACAGTTGCAGTGTGGATGCATTTCAACTAAAGCATAACTGACATGGAAAAAAAAGGAATGAAAAAAAAACCCACCACCAAATCAATCACAGTTCCTTCCCTTTCCAGCTCTATGAGCCCGACCCGTTAACTTGTCATTGTCATAGAGGCGTGGGCTCCCCATTTAGCACCCCCCACCCCTGCTGTCAGCGCCTCGTGATCACGTGTCCACCACCCCGCCCGCAGTGCTCAAAGGATGTGAACTGATGTTCATCAAACGTTCATTTTCAGTGACGCGGTGGGGAGATGTTTTTATTGAATCCGCGTCATGGCCGGCTGTTAAGTCACTATCAGTTACCGAGTTCGAACACGGCAACGCATTTCAGGGTCTTCTTTCATGTGATGGGACTTTTAAAGGTGTAGAGTTGTTCGACTTCTGAACGAGTGCAGTAGTGAAAAGCAAGGTCTTCGTACCTACACAGAAAGACAGTAACATTGCAATACGCCAGAATATTATTGGATCCTAATTCATTATTATTCACATATGTGCTTTTAGATGATTTAATAATTCTAATCATTGGAAACAAAGGTATGACAATAATTGTGTATTGATTTTTAATCCTTAGGATACATGTTCAAAGATCTATAACTATTTACTGCTTTCAAGGTAGCCAAGTTTATTTTCGGTTTAACTGTAACAAAAGAGTAATGAAGATATTTTGTTATTGTTAAAAAAAGAAAAGATGATGATTTTTGTGTTATGGTAAAACAAAATTGTAAACATTATTTACGAAAGGAAATTAAAGTATACTCAGATTTTAGATACACTGATTATAAAATATCTTTTGGAAGATATAATAAAAAATAATCCATTAACAGAATTTGCAAAGTTTCTCACGAAATGTTTCACTGTATTTCTTTTTTTTTTAAATTCTTGACTTTTATTTTACTGCTCAAAATAATTTTTATAAAATAGATTTAGTGTATCTAGCTTTATTAGCCATGAGGTCACTGTACCAAGAGACCACAAACCTATTTAACTAGATTCGTTGAACCTTCCATCCAATGTCTTGACCGCATTTCTCTGACGTCATGTAGACTTATAACTAAGGATTCACTCCCTTTTTGTTTTCGATCTCCAGAAACACGCTGCTTTAATTATTTTTATAACATTTTTTCTTCTTTAATATATGGGCTCGCTATAAAGTCTTGGTATTTCCTGTTAATTCATCGGCTTTGTTTTTAAGAAAGATTGTCTAACAAGTCACTCTTTATATCATAAATATTTCATATTCATTATCAGTCTCATTGAGACCTGTTGTGAAATAAATAAAATGAGGGGTGAGACTGCAATCAGGCTTATAAAAAATTAAATGGAAAAGACGTAAACAAGGTAAGGGTTAGCCTGCCAGGACGTAACGAAACAGCGAACGTATCGGCCAAGATCCTTTTTCAACGGACATACAAAACACAAATAAAAATACACGAATATTAAAAATAAAAATTAGAAACTTAGCTGCGGTGAAATCCAAAGTATCGAAGAAAGTAAAGCTGAGAGATGACAGAGCGAGCCTATATAAAAAAGGAGAGATTGGTTGGGCGAAACGCCTAGGTGGTCAAAGCGAACACCACATTCATCCCATGTAGGGCGAATGTCCCATGATTTTCCATTAATCTATTTTCAAGCTTGACCCGCCCGGGTGTGTTTGTGCACGAGACAATGGCTGGCTGTGGCTGCCAGGTCATTGACGCCCATGTGGTCGCGCCCATTGAAGTGTCGGGAGACGGGACACCGTTTGTCTTGTGTAATCGCCCGAATGTGTTCAGACATGCGGCACGAAAAGACCTCCCAGTCTCTCCTCTGTATTTCAATGGACAGCGCTTACACACAATGGTGTAAACAACATTGCGGCTAGCACAAGTAAAGCCATCCTTAATCTAAATAATCCCTTAGAGAAGACTATCTGGTCAGTTTGTACAACAAAATGACATGTCTTACACCGAAATCGGCCGCATGGTAAACTAAACAGATGGTTGGGTGAAGTAGGGAGGCGAGTGCGAACCAAAAGATCGCGCAGGTTTCTGTCCCTCCTAAATACAATGAGGGGTGGGGCTGAGAATATTTTGTTCGTCTCAAGGTCCGCAATGAGGATGGCTCGGTTCTTCAGGAATATTTCTTTGGCTTTGATGTTGTGTGGATGGTATGTAAGAACCAGCTTGCACCTCTCATTGGTATCGCGGGTTCGTGGTAAAAAGGCGTCGGCACGAGTGAAGCTTTTGACTCGCTGAAGCACATTTTGAAGTGTGGCTCCATGATATGACCTTTGTCTAAAAAAAACTCGACCATTTCCAATGCCTTTTCCCATAAGTTCTCCTGAGATTGACACAGTCTACGGAGTAGAAGAAGTTGAGAAAAGGGAATGGAGTCCTTACAAGTTTTGGGATGAGAAGAAGGGTAGAGAAGATAACAGTGGCTGTTTGTGGGTTTGAAGTAGGCCAAAGTTAGGAGGCAGTTTTTCTGGAGAGTTACAGGGATGTCCAGGAAATTGACAGAGAGTTCAGAAATTTCATAAGTGAACTTAATGAATGGGTTCGCTGTTTTGTTACGACCTGTCAGGCTAACCCTTACCTTGTTTACGTCTTTTCCATTTAATTGTGAAATAAATAGAATAAAATAGAGTGCTGCAGCAGGCCCTGCTTTAGGGAATTTGGAGGCCTTAGGCGAAATGAATTTATGACCCGTAAATAATATATATGTAAATATTCTTGTGCTAGGCCCCCATTACAATGAGACTAATCGGAGGCCCTAGGTGGCCGCCTATTTTGCTTATGCAATGTTTAAAGCCGGCCCAGGCGGCAGAAAAAATATATTTAAAGAATAAATTAGAAAATGTGTGTGAATTTTTTTCTCCCAACCAACAGCCGCAACCAAATATAGTTATCAAAATGATTCTTGTTTCATATTTAACAAGAAATTTTAGTATTTTCATGGGAATGTGCAACAATGTTGAACTCTTAAAAAGTGATTTCTTGTGCAATACTTAAATGTTAGTCACTAACAAAAATTATTATTCCTCTCCATTACGTCTCTGGAAGATAACTATTAAATTTAAAAAAAAAGAAAGAAAAAAGTATCACCTTCAAACTATAAGATCGCACTTGAGAAGAAAAATCTAATAATTAAAATTTTGTTTGATATCACAATTAAATCAAAGTTGAGTGATTTATTTTTAAAATTTATTACAGAGAAGTTTAATTATAATTTACGCTAACCACGCCATTGCCTGCTGAAACTTTGTATATGTCATTCTGAAACTTGAATGCTCCCATAATTTAACATAGTTTGGCTCACTGCCAGAGCCACGTCCAGCAGGATAATCGGTCAATTCTCTTGACATGCCCGAGCATTTCCTTGGCCATCTAGATTCTATCAAGGTACGAGCATATTACCCTTTAATGAGAACATTATAGTTGGGTCCCACGTGACAGTGATAGGGAAGAGCATAAAAATATGTCGTCTAGTCCAGTGCTTCTCATGCTTATAGGAACGTTTTTCCTTTGCATTAATTACCGGGAAAAAATAAACACCTGACACAAAAACCTAGCCGTAACCTCCAAAATAATTATATAAACAATGTGATAACTAAAGATAACAATAAAAACTTATGGTCCTTTATGAAATCAAAAAATATGGAGCCTTCAGGTATAGCCACACTAAAAGGCTCAAATAATAAAACCTATAATGATAATGAAACTAAAGCTAATATCCTTAACAAATATTTTGCATCATCATTTTCTGCCTCAGGCGACAAGGAAATTTCAATAAATTTAAATAAATTGGAAGAAATAGGTAACATAACTGTAGATGAGATAGGTATACATTCACTCCTAAAAAACTTTAAAATAAACAAAGCTACTGGCCTAGATGAATTACCTGCTAGGTTATTAAAAGAATTAAGCAATGAACTGTCCCCAATCCTTGTAGTTCTTTTTCAAGCCTCTCTAAACCAGAGTAAAGTGCCCCAGGATTGGAAATTAGCCAATGTAACGCCACTCTTTAAGAAATGTGATAAGTCCGACCCTGGTAATTACAGACCTGTATCACTTACTAGTATCCTATGGCGGATTAAGGGGGGGGGGCTGAACGGGCTAAAGCTACGGGCCCCCGACGGTTTAGGGGCCCCAAACTTTTGATATTTTATAATAAAAGTGTACAAATGTTTGCACGAACCCTTGGAAATATAATAAATAAAATAAATTAATAAATATTATCTCTACCACTGGATAAAGTTGCCTCCCTTAGAGAAAATTGTTGTTTGTATTTTAAAAATTTCTCCGTTGTAACGAGCTCCGCTGGCCGTGTGGAGAGAGTAATGGCTTGTGATGCCAGCGGTGCCGGGTTCGATTCCCAGCAGTGGAATTAAAAGTTTTTGTTTCCTCACTGAATTGTAACATACCGGCGAACACTTCAAACAGATACTTCTTCGTGTTCGTTTTTTTTTCATTATTAGTATTTAGTTATAGTCTTATATTAGATGTTAACAATCATTTTAAGGGACGCTGGCTGGATAGGGCCCCCGTTTGATTGCAGCCCGGGGCCCCGTGCAGTCTTAATCCGCCCCTGCTAGTATCACATGTAAATTACTGGAACACATAATAAATAGCAGAATAGTTAATTTGCTTGACAAATATAATGCCCTATGCCCACACCAACATGGTTTTAGAAAGAACAGATCATGTGAAACACAATTGATAGGCCTAATAGATGATCTATCAAAAGGCTTAGATAATAATGATCAAATAGTTACAATATTACTAGACTTCTCAAAAGCATTCGACAAAGTTCACCACCTTAGTTTACTCAAAAAACTTAAATACTTTGGAATCTCAGGTCCCTTACATCACTGGATCCCAGATTTCCTATTGGGTAGGGAGCAAACTGTAATAATTAATGGATCTAAATCTATTCCAATAAAGGTTAACTCAGGAGTTCCACAAGGAACTGTCCTAGGTCCCTTACTATTTTTAATTTATATAAATGACTTACCCAACAATATCTCAACGGGAACTAAAGTTAGGTTATTTGCTGATGATTGTATAATCTATAGAACAATCAAGTCAGAACAAGAGTAACAAAGAAAAAGAAACAAATAAATTCAAAATATTTCATTCATGGAAAAGAACTAACCCAAACTAAAGATGCGAAATACTTAGGAGTCATAATAAATGAGAAACTATCTTGGAATCCCCATGTCAATGAAGTTATTAAAAAATCAAACAAAACCTTAGGCTTTATAAAAAGAAACTTTTACAAATGTAACAAAGATATAAAACTAAAATGCTACCTCACCCTGGTGAGACCTATACTAGAATATGCATCTTCTGTATGGGACCCATCCACCAAAGAAAATAGTGATAAGTTAGAACAAATCCAAAAAAGAGCTGCCAGATTCATTACTGGAGAATATTCAAAACTGACAAGAGTAACACCGTTAGTTAAATCATTAAACCTTGAAACACTAGAGGATAGAAGAACCAAGAGTAAATTAGTAATTATACATAAGGCAATTAATTCTAATTTAGAAATACAACACAAAGATAACCTAATACAACCCTCAAATAGACATAAAGTTAAAAACAATTTTCTTATTCCATATGCAAGAACAAACACATAGAAGTTTTCTTTCTTTCCGTCCGGTATTCGGGCGTGGAATGGGTGCCTGGAGAAACCAGGAAAGCCACCACTTTATCATCTTTTAAAACTCTAGTAAGAATACAGGGCTAAACACAAACCATAGAAATACGTAGAACGCAATAATCTTCTGTACAGAAGGAGCGTCTGTAACATATAAGATGTATAAGACACTATTTTCCCTGTACTTACATGGTAGCAAAATAGTTGTATTTACTTTCATTTCTTTCATTTACTAGCTTATTGTCAAAAGAGTGACAAAAGAGTGACAAACTCTATAGGTTTAGTATTATTGATGGCTAATGGAGGATTATAACTATATTTTTCTGTCCTTTCTTGATAAATTCCGCGGACCGGTAATGGATGGCCCACGGACCGATCCCCGTCTGCGGACCACCACTTTGTGAAGCTTTGGTCTACTCCAAGGTAGTGTCTCTCTATGCTGATAATTTATTTCCTTCTCGGGGCTATCAATTATCTTTTTTAAAAATACATTATTCTTATTCCAAATTCATACTACAGAAAAGCTTTTCACATTCATTTCTGAGTTTAAGTTTAAAGACAACTGAGGTCAGCTTATAAAACGAGAACAGTTGTAACTTGTAGCACGCTCGGAGGTGATCGATTTCACACTCTCAGCCATTAGTTATGACATGGATTTAAACAATGTTTTTAAAGTTTATAATACCATACTAAATGCAAGGGAGTAAGCAGAGAGTTCTTACAGTGCAAATACTACGCTATGGTCCTGTCGACATTAGGTTCTTAAACTCTCTCAGACTAACTACATTGAAATATATTATGGGTTAAAATTAGGTATGCGGAAATAAACGATTAAATTAATTTTTGAACGATAAATAACTTACAAATTATTGGAAGTTAAAAAGAAAAAAAAATAATTAAATCATAAATCGTGGCTGATAAATACTAAATTTCCTGAATATTCTTTTGGTTTTTTTCCCCTTGAATTATTTGTTCAACGTTAAACATTCTGATCGACTCTTAAAATATGCATCTTCTGTATGGGACCCATCCACCAAAGAAAATATTGATAAGTTAGAACAAATCCAAAAAAGAGCTGCCAGATTAATTACTGGAGAATATTCAAAACTGACAAGAGTAACACCATTAGTTAAATCAATAAACCTTGAAACACTAGAAAATAGAAGAACCAAGAGTAAATTAATAATTATACATAAGGCTATTAATTATAATTTAGAAATACAACACAAAGATAACTTAATACAACCCTCAGATAGACATAAAGATAAAAACACCTTTCTTATTCCATATGTAAGAACAAACACATACAAGTTTTCTTTCTTTCCGTCCGGTATTCGGGCGTCAAATGGGTTGCCTGAAGAAACCAGGAAAGCCAACACTTTATCATCATTTAAAACTCTAGTAAGAATACAGGACTAAACACAAACCATAGAAATACGTAAGACGCAATAATCTTCTGTACAGAAGGAGCGTCTGTAACATATAAGATAAGATAAGATAAAAACGTGTTTCTTAATACAACTGGTATTTTTCGTTTTGTGTTATTTTTATTTATTTATTTTTTGAAGTAGCAGAAAATGTATATAAATTAAAAGATGAGTCGTAATATCATGTTCAATAAAACAATTATTACCTAGGACAAAAATTAAAATGTTTTCTGTATTTTTTGTAATATCGTTTTTGCTCTATTTAACGTGAACTAAACTAAACACATATTCTATGGGCCTGAGATTACTCTCTTAAGGCCTTGGCTATTACTTGGGCAATCTGTTCCATCTGTTGGGCAGTGCCATACAACATTGTCTGGACGTAGGACTCCCCTGCCCCCCTAACCTCCCCGGCTATGTCAAGCACGGGACATGAGGCTTGGCTGCAATGGCGGCAGTTAGGGTCCCTGTTGTGATCTAGCCTGTTAAAGTACGATTTGGTTGGGCAATGCTCGGTGCGCATTTGGGTCACCAAACTCTGTTCCCTTCGGTTTAGACCCCACCACTGGTCTGATCTGCTAGACCTGGGCATGCTAGCGAACACCCCTCTGGCTCCATCTTCCCACTCCTGGCACCACTTTTCCCTAAAGTGGTCCTTAAGCCAAGTCTTTGCCCCAAGATATGTGACTGGGACATCTGGTTGGAATTGGGCTGCTCCAGCTTTTGCCAGCGAGTCTGCTATCTCATTGCCTTCTACATTCACGTGGCTAGGGATCCATTGAACGGTGACCCTGCCACCAAGTCTCTCGAGTCTGCCCACGTCCTCCAAAATGGAGTCGACTAAGTGGGTGCTACGTTTCTCAGATAGCAGGTCTTCGAGCGCTGATCTCGAGTCACAAAACAAGACCGTGTCGAGACCTACTAGTCCCGACCCTTGCAGTGTTAGGTGCACACTTTCCAGGGCCCTGTGAATAGCGTCAAGCTCCGCATCGTAGTTCGATGCTGTGGTCCCACAGGGTCCTGAAAGTTCCTCTTTTGGTGGCCCTCCTAATGGGTATAGGATGAGCGCACCATATCCTGCAGTTCTTTCACTCCGGCTGGCAGACCCATCCGTGAACACTTTCACTGGGGTTTCCGCGAACCCTTCTATTGTCTCAAGGGCAACCACTTTCTGTACATATTCAGGGCTGCGCTTCGTTACTGTCGTGTCAGTCATTGACAAATGTATTGTGGGACGTGTCATTTCTGCATGAGGGGGTTTTATTGGGACGCTAATTGTTCTGTGTCTATTTCGTGGGGGTTGAACATTTCTATCAAGCTCTAGTACTTGATGCATGAACGAGGACCGTTTCAACTTCCCACGTCCATCCCAATTATGCTGCATTAGGTAGCAGGGGTCCCTCGTGTCCAGCCTGCGATACCTTTCTGCAGTGGTAATGATCGCCTTGTCCCTACGTATCTCAAGTGGTTCTACATTTGCAATGACCTCCACGGCATCTGTGGGTGTAGTTTTGTACGCGCCACAAATTAATCTCAGGGCCTGGTTCTGGATTCGGCCCAGTTTTTCCAATGCCGTTTTGCTGGCAAAGTCTTGGACCGGCATGCTATAGTCCATCACCGACCTCACACTTCCCAGGTATAGAGCTCTGAGAGTGCTTGCTCCAGCGCCCCAGTTTGTGCAGGCTAACTTTTTCACCAGGTTGAGCTTGGAGGTTGCCAGGGAGCACAGGTCTTGTACAAAGTTATGCATTTGTACTTTCTGGTCCTGTTGGACTCCCAGGTAAACCGGTTGTTTGTCCCATTTTAGCGCTACATCGTTCATTTTGAGCACTATCTCCTGTTTAAGAACGGTTCGGCCATTTGTGAATAGCGAATAGACCGTCTTCTCGGTGTTTACTTCCATATGCCACCTCTGCATGTACCTACTGATAGCGAAAAGGTCGTAATGTAGTAGCTGTTGCAGTCGGTGGATATCCTTACCGGTACTCCAGATTACCAAATCGTCTGCATACATGGCAGCGCTGATTTGCAACATACCAGGTAGGTCGTTGATGTAAGCCAAAAACAATGTGCAGCTGAGCGCTGACCCTTGGGGCAGGCCCTGCTGCAGCGTTCTCCTACTTGAGGTTTCACTGCCATAAGTTGTTGCGATCGTCCGGTTTGTAAGAAAACCTTGGATCCACCTGTACATGTTCGCAGTTACGCCTAGGGCTTGTAGTTTCAACAACAGACCGGACCTCCAGACCTTATCATAGGCCTGTCGGAGGTCAAAAAATACTGCCACAGTATGCATTTATTTCTGGAGCCCATCTGTTATGGACTGGAGAAGACGGAGCACTTGGTCGACCGGCTGCTTTCCCTTTCGGAAGCCCGCCTGGTTGATGTTCAGACTATTCGTATTCTCCAAATACCAATAGAGTCTGGCATTAATCATTCTTTCAGCTACCTTCCCTAAACACGATGTTAGGGAGATCGGACGGTAGCTGTTCAGGAGATCTCGATGTTTCCCCTCTTTGGGAATTGGGACGATGTTTGCGCTCAACCAAGCTCCAGGCATGGCACCCGTGGCCCACGTCCTGTTTATGATATTCAATAGCGAGGACATTGCTATCGTGCCAAGGTTTTTAATCATCTCGTTATTGACTTTGTTTTGACCTGGTGCCTTGGCGGTTTTGCACTTACTGATTGCTGTCTGCAATTCGGTCATAGTGAAAGGAGCGGTGAAGACTTCAGCATGCGGTCCCCACTTCTGGGCCTTTTCTCCATGTTTCCTGAGATGGTTCAGGGTACGGCTCTGCTTGGTCTCTTTCTGCTTCAAGCTCGCCTTTGCAAAATGCTTGTTTAGAGCATCGGCACACTTAGCATCTGTGGAAGCCGTGCTTGTAGTCGTTTGCAAGGGGCTTGGATTTTTAGTTTTTCCCATGCCAGAAAGAGAGTCAATCAGCTGCCATACCTTTCTGTAATCTGCCAGGTTGAGTTTCCCGCACGAACTAACCCATTCTTCTTTTTTGCCTTGAGAGTTTCTTCCCGGACTTCGGCAGTCAGTCTGTTATATGTGGCACGAGCAGCCACAGTTTTGAGTCTGGCCGCCTTTTTCCGGGCTTTCTTCCGTTCACGGACAAGTTCTGCCAGCTTTTTGTTCCAGAAAGGTCGGAACTTTCGATTCCTACACGTTCTCGGGATGGCCTTCCTTGCCATCGACAAAATCACACCCACAAAGTCCTTGTAAGCGTTCACGATTGAGATGGGGCTCTCTGAGCTCTCTGGTGAGCCCGCGAGCGTTCGTTCGATCCCTTCCCTGAATCTACTCCAGTCGGCTTTGCCGAACAGCCAGTGTCTCCTGGCAAAGCGTGCCTTCACCATTTCGATATTTATTTGAATGAGTATTGTTCTATGGTCGCTACCAACCTCTGGCAACACTTTCCACTCCGTTTTTGCCTACAGTTCCGCAGAGACTAGGGTCAAATCGGGTCGTGATAGAGCACTGTTGCCTGTATGTAATAGTGTGGGCACACTATTTTTGTCCTGTAGTATAATAAAGTTGGTAGTGAGCTCCAACTCCTCTAAGTAACGCCCAGATGCGTTTTTATTGGGGTATCCCAATGCTTCTGTATGAGCATTGAAATCCCCTGCAAGAATGTGATTTTTAAACATCGTTGTGCTGTGTGTTGGGAGGCACAACCTGTTCCTTGGGGTATTGTATATATTCGATATGGTAAATGTTTTACCAGCTTTAGTAATGCGGAGTGTCAGGGTATCTGTACCTGTAAGTACTTTGCTCTCTACAATCTCAGCTGTGAGGTTGTTCTTCACCAAAGTGACCAGACCTCTGCAGTTCTTGCATGTACAGCGATATACTGAAAAACCCGTAACGTGCAATGGGTTCTTTTTCAGTAGAGTTTCTTGCAAAAGAGCAACGTCAAACATCTGGTCGTGGAGCAACTTGGTTATTTCTACAATTTTGCCCCTGACACCACAGCAGTTTAATTGCAGAATAGTGAGGTTTTTGGGGAGCTGAACCTTGGCAGCTAGCCTCTGAGGGCTTACAGTAGCATATATGCCTTGTGTCGTCCTGATCCCCGTCACCGACACACAGGGGAGGGGAGGGTTCGAAGTCCTCCCGCTTAGACAGTTATCAAGTAATTCAGCCATAATAATGAATGAACTGGGCGCTTTGTATTACCTTTTCCCAGTGTGTGTGTGTTTCCACACACCCACCTTTGCCCTGGGAACTAGACATTTGAGTCGACTTTTTTTCACGACGCCACTCATACGTGGTTTAGTGTGTCCGTTGCGTTAAGCAAGGAATCCTTACAGACATTATTTGGCCTACTGCGCCAGGTTTGTTAGTTTCGGGTGCAGCCGGTTCCACACCATACTCATAGTTCGGGCCACGTAGAGGCCGACCCTTTCCGAACCTTTTTTAACGTGAACTAAAAGCTTCGATAAAGAATTTGTTCTTTATGCGCCAAAATATTAAATAATAGAAAATTTAAAGATGAACTTAATGAATGTGAACCCTCTATCTTTTTCTTTCTTTTTAGCGCATTTTCGAGAAGTCGAATGCGCTATTGCACTCGTTTTGTCCGTCTGTCATCACCTTTGATCACAGCATCCATAAGTCCTAGACCCATGATGTATATATGTTTTTTGTATGTCCTGACCTGCCATTTGTGCATCAACACTCAGTTACTCGATCCGTTAAAAAACCCCGTTAAAACTACCAAAAAACTTTGTGAATCGAGAGGTAACACTGGCGCAGGGAACGGCCGCCATTGCCGGAAGTCGAATACATCATTTTTCAAACATTCAAGAGTGGTGCGAAGGCGTGCAAAAGAATTAGTTTTTGTTGACGTCATTAGAATATGTGTAAAAGTTTAGAGAGTTTTACGTCATCATTTGTGGTGACTTGTAGTTAGATTAAAGAGAAAATAATTTTTTTTTAAAATGTAAAGAAATGACTTTTAAATTAAAAAAATGTCAGGTATATTCATTACACAAGGAAATTCATAAAAATATGTCTAAAATCTAAACACAATTACTGATAACTACATAATGCTGATATCTAACATAAGTACTGATACATAATACGAAAATGCGCTAACACGTCCTGAGTTCCAAAAGGGACCAGGCTTAACATGATTTTTTTTTCAACTGCAACTGTTGTAAATCATCAGTTTTGCTCATTAATTCTTTTAGGTAAAGAGTCTAAAGACCATATTTCAGGACAATTACCTCCTTTTTACGGATATTCATTGACAAGACGCCAGGAAGAGTTACTTTGACCCTCAGATGTTAAACAGCCCCAGATTTTATTTCAATATACTCCTTGCCATGTTATTGTTTTATAACATCAAGAATTGTCCATTATTAGTTGTTTTCACTGACACGGGATTCGGTTCGCTCTCGGCTGCTGTAAATCGTATCAGCATCCCTCCACTGGGGTCAACCGTTGGATCCCTCCCTTGGGGTCAACCGTTTGATCCCTCGCTTCACGCTACACGCCACTTCTGTGTCTCTCTCAGTACCCCGTTGTGTTCAAGTATTCTCTTTGTCCTCACACAATTATTGCACATGCTCCGACCCAATAAGCCATCGATTTATATCCGGGTCATGTCAACTAGTCCAATACCAGACAATGTTGACATTAGTTAGTACACTTTCATGAGAGTTATGGACCATAACATTATTTATTTCTAATACAGCTAAAAAGGCAATATCTATTTAATGAGTTAACTATATGTTAAATTAAAATGTATGTGGCTGAAATACTGTAAAACGGTGTAGGTGATTGAATTCTTATTTTTAATTACATTGATGTAAGTTAAATTGAAACATTTTACATTTTTTCTCATTAAGTTATATTGTCTTAAAAGATATAGTTACAAAAAATAAAATTAAAATATGTTAAGCCGAATTTGTTTTTAGTACAAGTAATACCTTGAGTCTTAATATGATATATGCGCAAAATATGATGCAAATAGCAAAGTATGCGTTTTTTTGTTGTTGTACATTTAGAAACTAGATTTGGAAATGTGTATTAAAACCATTTTCTTTGTAAGATTTGCGTGTGTGTATATATATAAAATACAGTGTAACCTCTGTGTACTTCCTTAATCCGTTCCAGACACATGGACGTACACCAAACTTATTTTTTTCTATAAGAAATAAAGGGAAAGCTATTAATCCGTTCCCTTTAAAAAGTAACGTTTTTAATTACATATTATGCATTAATTGAAAAGGCTGTTTAAATTATTTAAACTCTGCCTAATACAAAGATACAAAAAAAAAAAAAATTAGACGAAATTTTGTGTGTGTATATTTGCTATTGAGATGAAAAGCGATTTTTTTAACATTCTCTAATGTCCATGATCTTTGTTTTGTAAACAATATCACACCTTCGCAACATTGGCCTCTTTAATAAAGTCTCTTTTTTCCACAACCTAAGTAATCTTCCCGTTCAGTGTGCTGCAACTAAGTCCAGGACTCTCACTCCAATTTTATTCTTTAAACCCATCATTTTTTAAAAATTAAAATAAACTCCCGTAGTATTTCAACTGCTATGTCCTTCAAGACTGCACTTTAAACACATCTTTTCAAACTTTATTTTGAAAAATAATGAAACAGCATTTCTTTTAATGATTAACGTATTGTCATCTATGTAGTTAGTATGATATGAATGTTTATTTAATTAATATATGTAGTGTTATCTCCATGTAAAGCACTGTGAGCCCGGCTCCTGGCTGGGATACAGCGCTATATAAATTATCATTTTATTATTATTATTATTATTATAAATGAATTTACTCATAATTTACGAGAAATACACAAACACACACTTGATATATTATTTATTGAATGATTCATTCCTTGCGTGTGATAGCTACTTCCGAAATTACACAATTGAGAAACGCACGGGTTCATTTCTACAAGTTACGTATGCGCGATGCATCATTTTGACTCACTAGAGCCGTCCATTAAATGACGTCAAGCACGGGAGGGGAATGGGTGTCACATCCTTGTCATTGATCTATTTTCACCGTCGTTTGAATTCGCTTTTACATAACATTATCTCCCACACAATACTTCTCTGCAATATTTCAAGTCAAGAAAAATACTCTTTAAAGAAGAAATGTCTGACACCTACATATAAATCACTATATAAAGAATTCACATAATCAAGAATGTCTATCCCAACTTCTCGTTCGCCCTTACTTCACCTTCTTATTACACACCTGTTCTGCCACTACTACTCTCTGACTGACCGTTGTCATACCATGTTATCTATCCCACCAACTGGTCTCTACTGACCATTGAATGACCTCTCTCCTGTCTTCTCATCACACGCCCACGTGATCGGACTTCGCAAACAATCTTCCCCGTGATGTTTTCACCTGAGAGGCGGTAGGGGGTCAAACATTATGTAATTGAAAGTAAGAACACGTGACGTCACATCAAAACGCGCAAAGTAAACTACAAGTTCTACTGAAATATATAGTTGCTTTAAATTTATTATTTACATTTTAAATTGCTTCACGCGTGCTGTGATATTAGAGTGGAGTTTACATTAAATACAAACTTAAATGACAATAAAGTAATTTGAAACATGGCCATTTTCAAATGAGAAATACGTCGAAACCTTTTTGCGTCATATAACAAGGGAGGGAGCTAACTTTTTGTGACGAAAAAGTGTGTGGGGGGTGAATGCGCAAACATAGCGTGACGTCATTAATTGACGACCCCATACAAGTTCCAGCACACGATTTGTATTCCAAACAAGGGTCGTATACCTAACTATGTTTCGCGTCCTAACGGGACGTATACCCAGTTGGACTTACACCATACCAGTCGTATACCGTGGTGCCACTGTATATATATATATATATATATCACCACCACGTAACTGATATCTTTTTTTTTCGACTAAATTATATTTAGAAAAGATTCCTAAATTTTTTAGAAGGTTTTATCTATATCATCCCCCCTCTATCACTTCCTCTGTCTCTCTCTCTCTTCTTCTTTGCTTTTTATATTATTTATTCAAATCATACATGAAATCAATTCAACACATATTTAAATTAAGATTCTAAAATTTTAAGGCATGGTTCATCTGATAAAGTCATTGTCCATCTGATTTCAAATTGGTCCATACAATATCGGTATGTTCCCTCAGATAACGACACGGTGAACCTGATATCGACATGGTCCACCTGATATCGACATGGCCCACCTGATATCGACATGGTCCAACTGATATCGACATGGCCCACCTGATATCGACATGGTCCAACTGATATCGACATGGTCCACCTGATATCGACATGGTCCACCTGATATCGACATGGTCCAACTGATATCGACATGGTCCACCTGATATTGACATGGTCCACCAGATATCGAGATGGTCCACCTGATATCGACATGGTCCAAATGATATCAACATGGTCTACCCGATATCGACATGGTCTACCTGATATCGACATGGTCCACCTGATATCGACATGGTCCACCTGATATCGACATGGTCCACCTGTTTTCGAAAATGCAATCAGATAACGACATTTTCCGCCTGATATCGAATTGTTCTACCTTCTTTCGACATGGTCCACATGATATCGTGGCGCATTCAAGCTTTAATGGAAACACTCCGCGTGACGCTGAGTAGAATGAAAGCCTTGTTGTGGAGCCACCATTATTTCGGTGTTTTCATTGCCTGGTAACAATGCATGGCATTATGTCCTCGCCTAGAAACAGCCCATTATATCGGCTGTTGGAATGACATTAGAGCTGATGGATTGCGACAGTGTTGGAGTCATTAAGTGATTTCTGGTTTTACCAATGTTACTATGACAGCCTTGACACAAATCAATGTAGTTTCTTAGGCATAATCCAGATGCATTTCCTGGTTGCATGTTCGCATTTCCTTCTAAACCTATTTTTTAAAAACAATTTGTTGCATGTAGTTAAAATATTTCTTATTTATAGCGCCATGAAAATCCTATCCCATTTACTTATACTCAAACATGAAATCAGTTTTATCGCCTGCAAAAGTAAGAAACTTAAATCAAATAGCTCTGTTTTGATCCTATTTTTTTAATTTATATAGTTTTTTTTTTTCGTCTTATGATGTGTCGTCCAAAATTTTCTTTACATTAAAAACAACCTTTGATCATCCTGGTGGCACTGATCTGATAGTTCTGCTGATAAGAAATCGGATAATGTGTTTAATATTCTTGCGATAAATAAATTATTGGACTTAGACTTTAAAATTTGTTACTAATTTTTCCCACTATTGCAATATCAATCAGTTTGATTTAAAAAGTATAAATAATTTAATATCACTTCTGATCGAATACCAACTTCTAACCTAACTTATCATCGAAATGCTCTTTAGTGTAGAGGCTCTTATTGCGGCTACAAACAGTTAAAGTTAATGATATAGCCAAAACCTAGACGAAATTAACGATCGAAATCAATTTAACAAATTGTTTATAACCACTGTATTTAGTCTAAATTCACACAAAGACCACGACGGTGTATCTAATTAACTCATTGAAACATTTATTTATTTTCCCGAACCTTCGGAATTACAGATTATAATGTTGTATGCTCTACTGAAAATGTATCTCCTTAGACTTAAGTTGTTGATAGTCCTTGCCAGTGACTAATACTAAACAATAAGGTTGAGAGAGCTTATGCGAATTCTCATTTTGCCTTGCTAGAAACATTCATCGATCATTGCTGCTTAATAAGCTCCAAACGGCTCCACTTGGCGTTTAATGCACTGTGATATATAAATTTGATTCTCAATTGACTTGTAAAGACAACGATTTGTTTACTGTCCTCCTTGTGAAATTTGAGGCAGCTCATGCATCGTATCGAGCATGTCTATACATTCTTTGACTCGAAGAGAATTTGAATTAGCGACGCAAAGAAATGCAAACATTTAAAGACGCTGGAACTTTAACAATGTGAATATAATAAGCCAATTTATTGGTATACGAATTTCTTTCATTTACACTTGTTATCGATTCATTATTTCAGGCTGACTATTTTTTGCGAATTTTTTTCTACGTTTCAAATAATAATAATAATAATAATAATAATAATAACACAATGATAATTTAGATAGTTATGTATCCCAGCAAGGGGCGGGGCTCACGGCGCTTTACATGGAGATGACAAAATACATATTAATTAAATAAACATTCATATCCCACTAACCACATAAATGACAATACGTTATACAGCAGCTACGTTAATCATTAAAAGAAATGTTCTTTCATTAATTTTGAAAATAAATTTTGAAAACATGTGTCTCAAGTGCAGTCTTGAAGGACTTAGTAGTAATGGAAGAGAATTCCATCGTTTGGCTGCACAAAAAGAGAATGACCTTTCGCCAAATGTTTTAGTTCGTGTCTTAGAAACACAAAGGATACGTGTATCTGCAGAAGAGCGTAGCTGACGACTTGGCGAGTAGACCGACAAAAGTTCAGTAAGATAGGAACGAAATGAGTCAGAAGAAGAAGTTGTGACACAGAGCGGCCAGTTTTTAATCAACTCTGGCTTGTGTGGGTGTGGCGATAAAAGATGTGTTTCCTGTACTTTAGTTCGTGGTTTAGGGATAATTGATAATGATTATAATAAATACCTTCTCGCCTACAAGGATACAACTTTAGTGATCTCACAATTGATGACAACAAACAAGAATAGTGCAAAGTTAAACGAATATAAGTTTATTTACACTATGTACATTGCATTGAGAAATAATCATTAATTGATATATATTAAAGTTATATGACTTATTCGAAACTTTCTCTAATTCTACACAATGAATTTTAAACTAATCCAGCTCTCTCATGATTGAGTACTAAAGAAAGCTTTTATCAATTCCCTATAATAATGATATCATCATTAGGCTTCTGCCCTTATACTAATGTTCAATGGTATGGTACTTAAAGTTAAATCCTCGTGTCCTTGCGAGGCGCTATAGTTGATACTTCAGCTGATGTCCTTGAGGAGTAGTTCTGGTCCGTACTCGGTGGTGCTGAACCGCGGGTCAGGCTGATTCCACTGTTGAGTGATTGCAGATGACTCTGTGGTGCTGGTCCTTTGGAGCAGGCTGACTCCAGTGTTGAGTAACTGCAACGACTTTGTGGTGCTGATCCTTGGAACAGGCTGATCCCCTGTTGAGTGACGGTGTAAATAACTTCCTGCTGGACTTCACTGCATCAACACAAGATAAACCTCTTGAAGAGTTTGAATGTTCACTTATGCTTATAAGTGACTTCTGAAAACGAGGAGTTTTCAGGCTTCGATCAGCACGAGTGTACTCGTGGCTAATCGGCTTCGATCCTCACCTGGGGATGGCGGATCGGCATCAGCCGGGTACGGGTATGTACACCGCTGGGTGTATAGAGGGTCTATCCGGAGATGACCGTCTCTGGACTTGTTGGGTGGGTGATCCTCAGGGCTTACCAGGGTGGTTTTGTCCTTGGCCTGATGGACACTGTTGCAATATTCTCATCTGGCACCGGTCGTAGATGATGAATGAATCTTGGCTTTCCGGTAACCAGGGACCAGATTCTATAAAACAAGGTATAAACTTTAGTAGTTTATCCGTATTAACTATTAGTTGTCCCTCATTTGACATCCGAGCCTTCAGAGCAAGGTGTCAAACGGGAATCAAAGTATTCATAAGATAGTACAAGACAATGGTAAATAATACTTCAAATGATTATTATTAAGATCGTATATTACCCATTGCTAATAATAAAATAGCAATAATCTCAACGTTCATATATAGGCATTACTGATGCACACATATTGAACAATAGTTAATCTTTTAATTGAGTTAATCCATTGACAAATGGAAACTGGTGTCGTGTTATATACAACGATAATAAAATACAGAATACCTAACGGCATTCTTATGGTTATTTAACCGATTCAAATAAATTCAACAGATAATAACTGATTAAGCATTTAATTATTAAATTATTAATTTGGCATAGAACAATATTGTGACAGTGTATTTAGTCGATAATTGAGGTCGTTCTTACTTTATCTGGATTTCGGAATGTTTGGTTCCTTGATGATTACAATCGAAGTAAATACATATCAGTTGATTGCATCACCTCACTTGAAGAATATGGAGAATGGTTCCTCGCTCACATGACGTGTTTTATTTAATTTGCGTTGATTGGATGATCAAACATCAACAGTTAACATGCGTATTCAACTATACAGCCTCACCGCGCGCAATGGTGCGCCTTTAAAAATATTTCCTTTTCTTGTTTATTAGTTGCTGTGCAGTGAGGAATTGCGCGTTCATAAATTTCGTCACAGTGGGTAGCCAATGAAGTGAGTAAAGTAGCGGAGTAGCATTGTCATGTGTTTTGCCTTTAGAACTAATCTGGCAGCTGCATTTTGAGCTCTGTTGATTTTCAATGCATTGAAATCCCAAAATAATTTTGCATGTTTCTTAGCAATGTTTGATGATCGACAGTGACAAAATAGCATTATTTAGATGTAAAAGGAGCAATACAGAGATCTTTCCACTGTCTAGTGCGAGTAGTAGGTCATTTGTTACCTTTAAAAGGGTGGTCTCTGTGCTGTGAGAAGGTCTGTCGGCCGTCTGATTGGGACTTAGAAGAGTGTTGTCTTAAGATAAGAAGAACGTTGTTTTAAGGCAAGTTTTTCAATGACCTTAGATAAAAATCAATGTTATTACTGAAAAACGCTTAGCTCTCAATTTCCAATACAATTCAGCACATACGTCTTACTTCTGACAGCCAAGACATTTTTCGTAAACTTCCCTTCATTATCAGACCTGTTTAATGTGAAGAGTAACCCTATTTTAATTTTCTAATTGTTTAAAATGAAAAGGATTGTAATAAAATATACACACGGCTCTCTGTCGATGAGAGATGTTTGGCTATGTAGGTGATGAGAATTCGATCAGAAATGTTGAGCAGTATTTATGTGAAAGACAATTTTGTTTGAATTTTAAAATTTTCTAAGCTTGATGCTAAATAATTGACTGTATAAAAAATTATGTTAGGTTTGACTTTCTGCCATCCCATGTATGAACTACAAATATCTTGCCAAAAATTTGCGGGTTGGGGTGGGATTGGGAGGTCTAATATTGACATCCAATTTACAAATAACGTTAAGGGACACAACCGATGATAAATATAATTGTTCTATAAAATATGTCAAGTAAATTAAACCAGGGAAAACAGAAAATATTTGCCTGAATTGCTATAAATTCAAAAAGAATATACACATTCTTATTTTGAAAGAAAAAATTAAAATACATTAGTTTTGTACGAATTGTTCATGTTTCCAGTCCAGATTTCCAGTTGTTTCCCATTTATAAAGACCAAGACAAACCTAAACCTCTCTATTTCTCTATTGACATTCAATTTCGGTTTTTTGTGCTGAGCCCACTCGAGACTTTTGACATAATGGAAAGAAAATAACCACAAAAATGTTCGGTTTTTCTATTTTAAATTTGGTCGTGTGGATTACTTGGTGGCCAACAGTCGATACTTGGGCAACGCGTGGTGCTTGATGACACTGTTCAAAAGACACCAAATGGATTTTTTTTTACAGAAGAGTTAGAACGGTTCTCATTATTTTGTCTCTACATTTTGTTTTATAGCGTCTTCTTATACTTACTTTTTCTTAATTATTTAAAAAAAAAGAATTTTAAGTTAGCTCCTTTTTTGTACATAAATATTTTTAAAATTTACTTTATACATATCATACTTTTTAAAAATTCCATCGACCTTAATTTGTGTCCCCATATACTGCTTACATAGCAGGAGAGCAAAATATTGTTTTTAAATAAACAGAGCATTCTGTAACTACACGTAGTTCAAAATGAATTTTTAAATAATATTCCCTCAAACTGTCATACGCTAGTTTTTGTAATTCTACAGTCGTAACCGAATATCGTCACTCGCTATTGCGTTACAAAATATACCCAGCACTTTTAATTTTCGGTTGCCTCAACCCTAGCTGTCATTTATGGACTCATGTTGTCAACGTATCTAGGGGGTTCACCATGGAACTAAATATAGTGAGGCTCGCATGAGGCTTGTTCAATGTTCTGAATTATGGACCGATGTCCTGGGGTCTCATTTCTTCTACCGTCTGCTGACAATGTTGTGTGTGGGAAGATGAATCAGGCGTGAGCAGAAAGTTAAGGAGACCTCCCTATGTTACGTCTTTCTAACTAATGTAGGGGGAGAACGAAAGGTGTCTCCAAAAGCATTTACATGAATACTCCAATAGTAGACCTCAGGGTTAGTCTTGATATCAAACAAAGAGATTTTAATAAGTAAATTTATGTATATTATATGTCTAAAACAATTTAATTCAAGAAAATATATTTTACTCTTTTATTTGTTAGACTGTTCGAAAAGAGTAGATATGTCAGTCATATTTATCAAATGTCAACAGTAGCACCAAAATGTCAAAAGGTCAACATAAGATAACACATCTGATTAGATCTTATTTCTACAATGTAATCTTCTTATTCAGTGTCCATACTCTCATATCACTTTTCAATAATGATGATGACTTTAAAGGAAGATATTTATTTCTTTGCTCGTTTCATATTTTAACATATATTTTATGTTTAATTCTAGGATCTGTTTTTCCAGTAATCGGAGGCAAAGGCGTTAAGCATCCGTTAAACAGAGAAATTGTTTTTGGTCGCTTCAACATTAGAAACTAAACCGAACACATTTTTCAAAACATTAGCTGCTAAATTTATGAAAGCACTACAGGCCGAATCTCCGTTCTCCTCTTACACAGACATGTTTGACTCTCTATCAAATATTAACTGTGCTGAAAGTCTTTGTTGTTATAATTAGCAGCAAGGCTAAAGCCTCAGGGCAATATCTCTTGGAGTTTTTAATATGTTCAAAATCTCCTGGCTGACATGTCCATTAGCACGCGGTGTTGGGCGACGATTGCATCTTGATATATTGAACGCCATCAGTTTTATGGCCGCTGCTGAAATTTAAATTGAATTCAGATGTAATGGAGCCTGATAATTCTATTGATACGTCTTCAATTTCTGTTTTCGAAATGTCTTACTCTTGTTGAAAGATATGCAACATTTTTTTAAAAATTAAGCAGTTAATGATATAAAAAACAACCGGTAAAAACCCAACTTTTTCACTATAAATCCTTTATATAGATTCTACATGATATAAGTATAAGGATGTTCATTATAACACGCAGCGCAAGACAATACAAAAATACACAATTTTAGTTATGTCTCATAAAACATGTTTAATATAATGCCCTCCGATCGAGAATATATTTTTAAAAAGCATTGTCAATTTAATATCCACCTTATTTCGCGACACGAACGGTTGTTCAATATAATATGCAACACGACACTCAATCTCAAAAATTAACATGATGCATAGAGATAAATAAAATAATCTAAAAATTTAATAATTTACCTACAGTACATTTGATCGATCTGAAATTTTGAAACATCATTTTTATCATTGGCACGTGTCTGCCTGCAAAATTTCAGCTCGCTAGCTTACGAGAAAGTGTGTTAAAAATCGATCAAAAAATCTTCGGCAAGCAAGAAAACAATCAAAGGCTCAAGCAGACACCACGAGTTAATATAAAGGATTTTTTTAAAAAACAGAATGAACTTATACTTTTGACACGAACTTCAGTGCCTATATAATGCATAAAAGATGATGCCCCGTATAGTCGCGACTGGCGCTATCATCTCTACAGACAAGAATTTGGAAAGTTTAATATTGCGTGCATTTGTTAAAGCTTTACTTGATGGATGTGTCATTTATTCTAAAGATATACCCCGGAAAAGGGGAAGCAACGTGTGTAAACAGGCGAGGTAACTCAAACTTAGCGGGACATTTACACATGGCAGAAAATGGATTAATCGGACAAGAGCAGAAAAAAATCACTATACTTATAGTATAGTATAAATAGCTAGTCCTTAATAGTGAAATGTGAAGATGCAAATTAAGAGTCGACTGAAGAAAACCTCCACACTTATTTTCTGAGGCCTACTGGCGTCTACTGCCGTGACATGTTCACAATGGTGTGCTGACAATAGGCGCGTCAAATGAAAACTTTGTTCACACATTAATGTATGCCGGGCTTGCGTGCAGTTGATGTTGTCCGATCGTGGTGAGAACATCAATGTGATGGGGATGTATCGGTGAAGAGATGTTTTGGCTTTTACAAACAATGAAATTACAGATCTGAAGCCTTTATGGGTGCATCGGATGTGTGCTGTTTCTATTTTAAGAATTAAGTGATCCTCGTAAAAAAATTGTGTTTATCACAAATACTACGTTTTGGCCCGTGCTTACCTATACTAAAATTTGATTAGGATTATATGTGTTATGTATTACTACATTCTTTTTTAAATTTCAAAGTTGAAAATAAAAAAAAATAAAATTAAAAGCCCCTTTTTGTGGTAAAAATCCTAAAAGATGGACCTTGTCTGCTGCAATATAACTTATATGTTTTTAAAGAATATTTGGCATAACATAAGACATAAACTATAATGTTAACGTGAAAAAGATTTATTTTTTAGAGCTCGTTCATAATTAGAAATTGTGTATTTGTCTATTTAAAAAATGTAATTTTAAAAAAGCAACCTGGAGACTGTAGAGAAAGTTTACAGCAATTGGATTAACGCATAATATATTGTAAACAGCGTAATTATTATTATTATTTTATTTTGTTTTTTATAAAATGGCAGTAATGACTTGAATGAAACAGTAAGTACTTGGCTAGAAGACTTATTCTATCAAATCGGCATTGAAATTGAGCTCCCTGTAAGGTTACACGTTTGATCCAAACTCCTGACACTGCATAGCGCTATCGTTAGGTAGTCGGTGCCGCGTAATTGGTTGATATATTCGAACATTTCTCCCTGAGCTAACGCTGATGAATATTGATGAACAGAGCGACCTTTCGGCCAGTGTTTGCTGGGTAAACGTGGTCTGTTTGCTCCAGTGAGTGTCGGGATCTCCGCTTATCTCTCTAATAGGTTTGCTACAAGTTTTCCTTTCATCTGCGAGGCTCTGTTCCCCGGCTAGATATAAATCGTTGTATTTCTACTCAATCAGTTTTATACTTTGGATTAAAATACACTGTCAGACGCTGACAGATCTGTGCTATATAAAAACATGAAACGTGCTGCACTTTAATCGTCTTGTTTTTTTCAGTTTTCTAATGCTAAAGAGTCAAATGATTCTTTACTTTCGATGAACAGGTACAGCGAGCATATGCTACTAAAATGAAAGACGTGTCATGAGTTCAACGGACATCGACTGCACCCAGTTGCCATTGTGTGAGAATCCCCCCACTGATGACGGCATCAATGAGGAGGAGCGCCGTGATGACGTGGCCGTGCTGACCAGTGAGAACGGACTCACGGGAAGTAGAGCCTTAAATGGTCAGTTGATTTAAGTTTGTAAGTTTAACTACCCATTTATTTTAGTAAGTTATTGACGATGTCATCTCAGGATTATCGTGTTCCTCCTTCCATAAATCTCTGACTCTTTGACATATTTCCATTGGTGAAGAATTGAACGTTCTGTACATCTAAACTTCAGAATAATTTTTAAAATCCACAATCGTTGCCGCTCTTTCTAACACATCATTGATGAAAAATCATTAAAACTCCTTTACATTATTAAATGATTCGTATTTAGAGGCAACTGTTGTTGTTTTTTTTTTGTTGTTCTTTTTTTTTTGAAAATGTTTTAAAATATATTTTCTGTATACTTATTTATATCTGTATTTTGATCTTCCACATACTTTAAGATATCCTTCTGTGTCCCGTTACTTTGCCTCTTACAATAGCTCTATTATTTATTGCACCATCTTCTATATATTTTAACCTAAGGCTGGTCTTCAGACCAACGCACTCTGAAAAAACATTTTCCTCTCCGACGCACTACATAATTTTTCCTTTAAGATACATGTCCTGAAAAACGAAATCCACCCACCCGTAGTTTATCATATAACAAAACCCATTGAAAATCCGGGTTCTTCTAGTTCTCACCATTTCTCATGAACCCACTTAATCATAATCTCTAAAAGCTTATACAAATATCTATTTTGATTAATGTAATAATCATAAATATAATATCCTCTAAAATATAATTAAACCCAGCTTTATAATAGTCATGCAGCTAAAAATGTATTCCAAAAGTAAAAAAAAAAATATTTTTGTTTTTGTTTAAATCACTGCGATAAAAAATGAAGTCTTCCAAGCACTACAGAAGCTCTACTTGTATTAATAAAACTTCAAACATAATGAGATTATGAACAACTCTGGCAATCCTCATCTCTGCCTGGCGAGATTAACTTTCAGTTGTATTCATACTTGTTAAAGCCACTGACCTTAAAACAGACGTTTTATTTAAGAGTACTCTGTAGATTATTTTCTGTTACCGGAATCCTGAATGTGAAATTATGTTTAGATTTGTCTCATGGTTGCAAAATAAAAATTTTAAATATTTGTCTGCGACTTAAACGATTAAGGATTTCGATCGAATAATATAACACTGTTAAAAGAACTTTGGCTGTAACAGTAACTCAAATATTAAACCTTTTTACTGTTGGCTGAATCAGTTAATTAAATATTAAACCTTATACAGTAACAAAACGCATGTAGTTTGTTCCCATTCTGCCCAGACGTCACATACCAGTGAGTCCTAATATGTCTGGCCAGTAATAATTATACCTGCTTAAACAAAGCTGTAATTACTCTCCAGGCAAACGTTCACTGTACCTCATCCAGCCCAGGCTTCCGAAGTTGAGGCTCAACTGCAGATGGAAGCATGGAATTGTCCTTGGCCTGGGCATATTCCTCACCATCATTGCCTTGACCTTGGTGGTGGTGGGGGCCGTGAGATCAAGGGAGCATACATCCCTCAAGTTGATTCACGTGAGCAGAAATTGTCGTGTTTACCAAACAGTTCAAATGTCAACGTATCACATTTTGTGGAGAAATTTGTAGATTGGATTGGGAATTTAAAAAATTACTTCACCCGCTTGCTCGAAACAGAGTGTAAAGACTAATATTTAATGAAAGAGAGATAATCATCGATGAAAGTAAACGTATGGCGATTTTACTTATAACAAAAAAGTCACATAAAACTCGTCATAATCATTTTAAAGTCAAAATTTAAGTTTATATAACTAATTTAAAAAATGATTAAACAAAAATTAAAAATAATTTATAAAAATTGAGGCCACTTTGAATTTGTTAAAATCTATGAATAAGCGATAAATATATTTGAATGTTATTAACTTCCTATTTCATTTTATCTTCTGCGACTGGCTTTGCTTCAGATTAAACAGCCCATCGACCTCAAGTCTGTGATGTACTTGACGGATGATAACTTTACTTTTGGTATGTGGAATTAACATTAAAGTGGGGTCGACGTTGTCCTGGATTTAAAGGGACATAACATTTAGCCTTTATATTCTATCTATAAGTTGTTCATTGTAGGTTGAGGGTCTTTAGATGTCCGCTGATGAAGTATGAAAGCATAGCAAAATACTTTTTATTTTGATTTTTATGTTTTCTATCATCTCTTTATGTCTTTAGAGTGTTTACTTGCAGCAGTTAAAGTTTAGGGTTTTTTAACTATAAAGAAAGCATTCAAATTTGAACACATATCCACCCAGTAAAAGAAAAGATATGACAAAATAAAATAAACATGTAGAATCTAGATTCACTTTTGTTTATACATAAAATTACCACAACACAAAGTGCGCATTTAAATTGAACCTAAAAACATGTGAATAATTAAAGTACTTACTAATTATTGTACTTACAAAATATCAATTCTCAATTTTTATTATATATTTTTTCAAAATTTAAATAACAAACGAAAAATTTATGAAAAATTTGCCACTTTAGGGAATTAAAACTTAAAGTTGTCCAGTAGCTGTACAAGATCTTGCCTTTACCTCTGTGAAAACTTTTCCGAGAACTGATCTCTGAAATTTAATATTTATTCTAAATTCAAACTAGAAATCTACCAAACTAGAAATCTACCAAACTAGGCACGCTACCTGTGTGACCGTGTGTCGTTCATTCCATCACATCTGTGACGCATTATCTTTTCGCTACTCTCAGGTTTTTGTTCGTTTTTATTGAACACATTATAAAATATTTAACAAGGCAAGACAGCATGACAAGTACAAATATTTGCAGACTTAAGACTTTCAAAAAAATTTTTCTTTCTCAAAGTAAGAATTTCCCAAACAAGACCCGACCAGTGTGTCCCTAAGGACCCAACTACTCAACACGAGTAATTATTGTGTGGGGCAAATCTGTGTTATCTCTAGCGAAGCGCTCAGCGTAAAATCACGAGGAAACGGAAAATTTCAATTTCTCGATTTATTAGCTCCCATCAGTACACTGGTGGCCCATTCCAATTTTCAGGAACATAAACTTTATTCCCTTCAGCGAAATTCGTGCGGCTATTATTCCGCGGGCGAAGACTAGAGCCGGGTCTAGAAATGCGCAATTATTTCCGCTTTCTTTCAGGGATATTTTTGTCGGTAGTTGAAATAATCGGCACGGAAATTTTATGCGTATGGTTCAGTTACTTCAACAGTGGGGCGTATTAGAGGGCTTTTTTAAAAGGGTGTGGGACCCATCTAAAGGTTGTGGAGTGCTAGTCCTCTAGGCGTATTGACTTGTGTTTAATTTCTAAACATATCTAAGATAAGAGAGGGGAAAAAGAAACTTAAAACTCGTTTTCATAAAATTTCAAGCGTGACTGATTTGACGGAAAATAAACTATGCCATTGCCTCATGAATATCTCCTTACTCATCTAAAATGTGTTATTAAAGTGTTGCATGTCATACAAATGATATGTAACAAAATTGTTTTACAAAAGTTATTTAAATTCCTCTCTGCTGAGATCTAAAATACGATAATTGTTATAATGCAGGAGAGGTATGGGAAATGTTTCCTTTAAAAACGAATGTAAACTTTTGCATTTAAAATCCTTTGAAGGAGAGATCAATATTTTGTTTAAAACAATTTTAGACTTCGCTTGATTTATGGCTTATTAAATGATACAAATGAAAGTTAGAAAGATTGTTATTAGCTCACTAAGGCTGGAGTTAACACACATTGAAAAAGGCACATCAAGGTACTTAAAGCGTTGTAGTACACCGGTAAAACTGTAGTAAACTATGAGAACTGTAGTACACTAGTAGAACTGTAGTACACTAGGAGAACTGTAGTACACTAGGAGAACTGTAGTACACTACGAGAACTGTTGTACACTAAGAGCACTGTTGTACAATAGGAAAGATGTTATACACTAAGAACAAAAAATGTTGTACACTAGGAAAACTGTTGTACACATAATAACACTGTTGTACACTTGGAGCACTGTTGTACACGAGGAGCATTGTTGTACTCTATGAGCACTGTTGTACACTAGGAGCACTGTTGTACACTAGGAGCACTGTTGTACACTAGGAGAACTGTAGTACACTAGGGACACTTTTTTACACCAGTAGCATTTCGGTATACTAGAAGAAATGTATTACGACAGGAGAACCTACACAATTGGAGTACTGAAGTTCGCTAAGAAATCGTATTACAGTTTGAGTATTTCAGTGCTCTCAACGCACTGCAATAAACTAAGAGTTCTGTAATCTATGATTTAAAGATTTTACTTCAAATTTCGAGGTTCCCTTTACTAGAATTTGAAATTTATCACATGCTTCACAAGATACCCATATCATGCATGAAGTAAAAAAGCCAAACACAATACAAAGTTCTCCCATTGAACGATAATATATTTATTCAGTTTAATGAGAGGAACAGTACAAATTTGTACGCTATAATAAGTTGTCCTAAAACGTTATTAATTTGTACCAGAACATTAGTATGTTTAAGTAAAGAAATAAACCATTTAATGAGAACAGTTATATGTGTTATTAGAGAAGTGAAGGTGCACCGGAAACAAGTGTTTAGTATGTCCGATTCAATGAATTCTAAGTGAGAAGCGCTACAATTGTGTGCTAGACTTTAATAAAATAAAATTTATTGATCCAGTCTGTTTCAAATCGGAAGTACATGCCCTTTTTTGTTGACTTACGACACTTGAGAAGTTCACTTTGAACTCTCGATGGACACTATTTGGAAATGTTACATAGCCTAAAGTTTTATGTGCACAATTTTTCTAAAATTAATTGCTAACCTATTTTACGGCAGCTATGGAAACGAACCAGTGTCATACGCAAAACCTTCAATCTAAAATCGAAAGTAACAGTGCGTTCCTTTAAATGACTCTAATGGAATGTAATACTATTTACGTCTTGCCGTAACTTGAAAGCCACAACAGAGAATTTCCCCTAAAAGAAAAGTCTAAGAACTGCCATTACAGAAGCTCAAATCAATAAACGCCCGGAGGCATGATGAAAAAGGTCGAGTGTATTCCCAGTAATGAGGTCAAAATTGAGTACCCTCCCCTCCACCAGCAAAATGGTGGTGAGCCACATTATGAGGAAGAGGCGTCTTAAATCAAATCCCTATAACAGGATTTTTAAAAGTAAATCTCAAATAAAAATTCTAAATAACCTAGGGAAATCGAAAATAACTAAACTTCGTTAGAGAGACAAGTCATAAAATGAAAAGCTAAAATTTTCGCCAAAATTTGCTGAAATCAATACTTTTGAAATCCTGATGGGCTTGAGGGTGAATCATTTTTTGTACATACTATATAGCTGTAACAAATTTATTATTTTATATGGTTCGATCGAAAAAAAAACTTTATTTAGAAAAAAAAAGTATTTAAAAAGAGAAAAAAAAATATCCGGAAAAAAAATTCGTTTATAGATAGAAATAGTAAATGTCTAGAGTTAGTCATTATTTATTCAGAGAGAATGAGTTTTTCGAGAAAATAATTTTTTATTAAACAAATTTAAAAGAAACAACACAATTTTTTAAAAATTATTTTTTATATGTATAGTATAAAACGATTTTTCTATATAAAGATTTATTATCTAGAGAAAGTACCCCGTCAGCAAGCTAATATATACAGATATATATATACTATGAACTCAAACCTTCGCTGTCGCGAAGCTACAGTTGTTCATAAAGAGACTAAGGGAGTTAACCGTAACGGAGGCTAGAGAGAGGAAGTTCCTTAGACAGTTTTATTGCAGATGCACTATATCTCTGGATACTCCGGAGAAGTAAATGTCACATTGCTGTATAAGCTACGTTGTTTTCCTGGAATCACAATCTGTGTGGAGAGAGATGATCTGCTGTCTGAGCAACAGCTTTCCTTCTTCAAAGCATTGCCTGGGTTCATGGCCTCCATTTTTCTGTGTTTTCAAGGTTTACACCACTCTTGGCAGTATCATCACAAGCGCACTCTCGCATAAAAAGGAAATAGGAACCAAAATCAGTAAGGCCGCGTCGTTAATTTCATGGCTAAAACAAAGAGTGAAGAAAAATGTGCAGCTCAATTAGGGGACACAAATTACTGTGTACTAGCGTGATTGCTCAGCGCACTTCTTTATACAAGAGAATGCCAGACGACCTACGCCAAACTAATAAATCAGCTTAACAGTTTCCACTTGCAATCCTTGCGTAGGATCCTACATATAAAGTGGCAAGATGAAATCACAAATGCTCAGATGCTCAGAAGGAGCCGTATGTTGAGTATGCACTCAAGCCAGAGATAGAGGCGCATGCGTTGGTTGTGCCATATGGGCGCGTAGCGCATTCTAAGTGTACTGCTTTACGGTTAGCTTCAGATAGTCAAAGGAAAAGAGCCCCCCCCCTGACTGCGGTAGGTAAACGTCTGCAAAAAGACATATTACTGGTGCGCTTCGACAATAAAATCTGGGAGGCTTCTGCTGAAGACAGCACCATATGGCGGTCAAATGTACGCGAGGTCACTCTAGCTGCGGAAGCCACCCTAACAGCTAGGGGTAAAGAGAGGAGAGCCCGAGAAAGAGAGGGGAGGGTAGATGAGCAGGAGCTAACGGCATCGTTTCTTGAGTACTAACGCATCCCTTTACATATAAATGTACATACATAAAAATAGTGATTATTATGGTTGTAGTAGACGTAAGAAATAAGCAATTTTCACAGATTCCACTCACATAAACAATTCTAAAAAAAATAATAATTCGACCGCTAATAAAAAAAATGAGAAAATTACATAAACACTCTAAAACAAAACTTTCGGTGAACTTCCTGGTCGATTTTATGAAAACAAATTTATGTACATGTGATGTTATAGCATTGATCTTTAGAGTTTTCCTTTCTGATGCACTTCTAAACATAAATAATTCAAGAGCTTAGCTCTTACATTATTTTGAATTTATTATCGAATAAATCTGCTTAAGTCTCTTGAGAATAAATAATTTCCGAGCCAATCTTTCAAGGAAAGTAAAAGAAGAAAAAAATCTTTGAAATAACGCCAATAGCCTCCACTTGTATAATTTAATTCATTTTTTGAGAAACATTAAGGGCGTGAAGATCGTCATCGTATTAGGAGCCTGGCGATAGCAAGTGATCGTTTACATCATTATGTCTTGTAAATAATATGGAATTTAAATTGACTGGACTGAACCACTACATGATCTCAATCGTGAAATATTTATTTAAAATCCTACTTAACATTAGTTGAATTCTTCCTCATTAAATTGTACGTCTTTTAATATTAGAAATTTAGGTTTTATCAGGGCAGCTATGTATCAGCAGCATAAAGTTTTCAAATTCACATTTAAACTTTAAAGATAATTTTAACCTATTGGTTTTAAAACTACACAGAATTTTCTAAAATATGGTTAATATATAATAGGGCTGCTAACAATTAATTCTAATTTAATCGTTAACTTTTGAAAAAGTAATGATTAATTAATCTTTAATTTCGATAAAAGGCCATAAATTGAAATAAATGATGTCATAATTAACCCTTATTAAACGGTCTTGTTTAAAATCTAAAAAACACTGGAATTTCTCCTTCGTATGTCATTTTTTAACAAAGTACACCAAAAGACAAGTGTGTTAACATTTTTTGGCTCAAGTGATGAGCGTGTCTAACTGAAAAATAACAAGCTTAGTTGAACATTCATTTTTATGAAAGTGAGGTAACTGGTATGCACAAAACGATTTTGGCAAGGAATGACATTATCAGAATCGGAGTTCATCATTTTCCCACCATTTTAGAGGGTTAATGGATTCATGAATTTCCATCTCCATTTGTAATGCAGTAATTCATCAAAAGAGCTGTTACCATTTTCTGTCTTTGAGTCAGACTCTATTACTGCCATTAGCGTAATACGCTATTTTTTTTGTTGATTGCTTGGCTTGATAAGTAGGAACCATGTTAGGCAAACTTTATCAACATTTTGAACATTCCCGTAAGTCAAAAGTTTAAAACCGAAATGTTCGTGTAATCGTCAGAAAATTTATTATTTTTCAGCGGCCGCTACTTTTTTAAAAATTACTTTTAGGCTTCCAATAATTTTTAAGTGATGGGTCAATTAATCGTTAATATAATTTAATCATTAAAATTTGTTAACTTTTTATCGAGAAATTAATTGTTAACTTCCGCAACCCTATTATATTTGGCTCTTTAAATTACTTTAATATTATTATTTATGTTTTAGGTTTATAATTAGTCAAAGAAAAACATCCATTTATAGAAATAATATGTCCATCAATGATTCCAATTCACATAGAGTTACAATTTTTTGTTTGTTTACCACATAATTATTTCAAATCTTTGCTGTGTCAGACCTTCTTGTAGACATTAAATCTTTTCTTGACTATCAACACTCTGCTGGCTTGTTGTTAGGCACATCAAATCTTTATACCATCATGCTTCACGCCTGTTTCCTACATCAAATCTTTATACCATCATGCTTCACGCCTGTTTCCTACATCGCCTGTTTCCTACATCAAATCTTTATACCATCATGCTTCACGCCTGTTTCCTACATCAAATCTTTATACCATCATGCTTTACGCCTGTTTCCTATATCAAATCTTTATACCATCATGCTTCACGTCTGTTTTCTACATCAAATCTTTATACCATCATGCTTCACGCATGTTTCCTACATCAAATTTTTATACCATCATGCTTCACGCCTGTTTCCTACATCAAATCTTTATACCGTCATGCTTCACGTCTGTTTCCTACATCAAATCTTTATACCATCATGCTTCACGCCTGTTTCCTACATCAAATCTTTATACCATCATGCTTCACGTCTGTTTCCTACATCAAATCTTTATACCATCATGCTTCACGCCTCTTTCCTACAGCCCAACTGTTGTCACTTAGCAACCTCGCTCTTGATAAACGCGCCTTCCAATCGTCCATGTCTAAACGTGACAAGATTGAAGATTTGATTGCCCAGGCTGGCTTGGCCGTGGATGGTGACGTCACTTCCTGTTCCAGCACAGGTTAAAAAATAATATCATTTCTTCGGTCTCTTTCATTTTTTTAAAAATAAATAATTTTGAGCCTTAGCCAAACCAAAAAGTTTGTTTAAATTTATTTTTCATTATCAGTATCGCTGTAACTTATATCATTTCTTACTGATAAAGGCCTTCAATTACAAATTGTTCTTAAAACCAAACTAAGCTACAAGTTATTATTTTTTCTAAAAAAATTAACTAAAATATTTTTGATAGCCTTGCTCGTACTTATCTTATTTTTGCAAAAAGTTTACTTACATCTTTTATTAAGTTTGTTGAAAAATCTAAATTATTAAGAATAAAGACAATATTTTAAAGATATAAATAACACAGACGTCCTTATTTTGAAAACTGAAAATATTCTGATCTAAGTTTACGTTGGTTATCCATTTCTTGTTTCTAATTTGATTTTAACTAAAGGTTTAGAGAGGTCTCCAAATTGGTATGTGGACTTGAGCGGAGAGAAAATTGTTGGTAGCGTACGAATACAAGGTAGCAGTGTAAACAGTAAGATATTTGTTCTATTTGAAAGTTTACAACAAAGCTATTAGAGATTTTTAATTGAAGTATAGAATATATATAGCTTATTTTTATAGTTATAAGTAGTAGTAATTTTGAACAAATGATATTTAAAACAAGTTTGACATTCGGCATCATTTATAAAATGTTTTTAACATATTTTACCTTTTTTGTGCTAAACATAATGTTAAGATTACATTACTGGTATCAAATTTAAAAACATTATTTTATACCAATTTAGCTTCAATAGTAATTGATAATGTACACCATCTAGAATTCTAGAATTCATTTTGTAACGGTATAGGAGGATTCTGGTGATTTTATATTGGAAAGTTATGGTAAAAAGGACTGCTGTCAGTGAGATTAGATTTCGTCATTTAAATTGTTTACAAATATTTCTATGGTTGTCCAAGTGGTAAAACAGTAATTAATACTCATAAAGAAAAATGTATTATGTTTTAATAATTTTAAGCCATTGACCAAACAATTGGTAGTATAGCCAAAAAGCAAGAAGACCACTGTCCCACAGAGAGGTACTCTACTTAAAAAATTTGAGGACCACTGTCACCACAAAAAATAACTCTACTTAAACAATTTGAGGACACTTTCACCACAGAAAGGTACTCTACTTAAATAAATTGAGGACCACTGTGACCACAACACGTTACTCTACTTAAACAACCTGAGGACCACTGTCAACATGGATCACTCAAAAAGGGTTGTCTGGCCAACGAGTCCGACTTGAAGAAAAAATTACAAAAATTATCTTTTTTTTTCTCCATTTTTTGTGTGTTTTGTATCAGTAACGCCAAGTGAGCGCCCAAGATGCGTTTAATTTTGTACCGTTATGTATGGTGTAAACAGGATATATTTCTTTACTTTTTACAATTCGTTTCAATTTTCTGTTCATATTCATTTGTGGTTGTTTCATTTCGACAATCGTTTTCTGTTTTACAGAGCTCCATGACATTCAAGTGTATGTTAGCAAGGCCAGTAACATGACTGATGATGATGACCTTTGTGGTGGTTTCGTGGGAGAAGCTAAGACATTGAACTTGAGAATTTCCTGTAACAAGAAAATGCGTGGAAGGTAATATTTCTGTTGAAAATCTTATGACGCAAAATCGGGTTAAATTCATCTATTTGCGAAAAATGCTTTTAAACGTGTGGTTTAACTTAAAACAATTTTGTCTATTAGTGACATTATAATTATTATGATTGGCGTATCTTTAAATGGCAACAACTATATACGAAGTACCAAATAAATTATAAATAGAATGATATATTATTACTGTTTCAGGTATGTCATTATTGAACTGCAAACTAAAACTGATACTTACGAAAGTCTTGTCTTATGTGAGGTCTTGGTGTATCAATAACAACATCACATGTCGGATCATTTTCATCACATGAGCTGGCGGTCATCTGGATATTACTGTGACGAATGATTACATTAATAGATGAAGGCATAATATTTGACAGTGTAATTATAACAATGGCTTCCAACATGTAATTGACAAAATCAATATTTAAAATTATTTTGACAGTTGCATGATTTCTAAATGAAAAATTGACATTTCTGCTCTTTAACCACGTGAAACATACATAATTTAGCAAAATGAACTTATCACATACATTTTCACCTCATATCCACAAAACACTTCTCCATTTCTCTTTATTGATCCAACAAATACCAATCTTAATAAATTGCTGCAGCTAGATTAGACAGTGGTCATATTTTCAATGACTTCAGCTCTATTAGACATGCATGACTCATATTGTTTAGTGATTTAAAAAGCTCTAGAAATTTGACCACACAAATACAGGTTTTATTGATAGTGAAAACAACTTACTTAATAAATTCTCTAGATAAACAAATACACTGTTATAAAATTAAATTGTTTAAAATAATTATAAACATGTTTAGATCTTATAGTGAATATTAATTTTACAATAGTGTATAAAAATATTCAAGCACAAATATTTTTAAAACAAAAACTGAACAATTTATAAAGCTAAAAATAAGCCAACTAACGTTCATCGTGAAATATTGTGTTTTTAAATATTTTGTTAATTATTATCATAACAATGGCATTATTTTACATTTCAAAAAAGATTAAGATATGGATCATGCCAACAGTTTTACTTTCTATATCTGTCAGACTATACATGATCAAGCTTATGAACGATATATGTTCAATCTATCAGCACAAATAGACAAAGGTTTTATGTTATGCAACATATAACAATCCATATTTCTTACACGCATTTCCCCAAAATAACATAACGCATATTTATAAAATATATTTATATATATATTTGTACTGTTTTTCATAATGGGATGTTGTGAAGACTGTTTAACTTCCTTGCAATATGTAAAAATAAATAATATCTTTGATATGTGTAAATTGTTTATGATTTGTTTAATGTAATAAAGAATAAAAGTTCAAATATGAAAATATTTTCTATTCAAAATTTTATTTATTTTAAAATATTATTTAAATTTTAGCCGTTTGACACAGAAACTCATTTGAACATGACTTGAATTATTACAATTTTGTGAATATCAACTACAATATAATATCTTATCGTGTATTTCTATTTCATAAGAAAAAATACCATGAATCGATTGCTACACCTACTCAACTTAAATATTTTAGCATTGTCATTTACATAAAGAAATGTCATGTATGGATCAGTTACTTAGGAAAGTTCGTAGTTCTACTCACAACACTAGCTGGAATGGTCAGCTTAGGAGAAGCCGTCTCGCTTTGTTGTTGTAAAGTGTAGTGTGAGGCGTGGTACTTTATCGGTGGCGTCTTTATAATTAACTCGTTAGAATCATTACTACATTACATCTTTTAATACAATTTATTTATTTTTAAACATAATAACTTAATAAGCAAATATTATCATATCCTATAGCAATTTAACTATAGTACTGAAATTTGTATTTCGGTGTTCGAAACGTTGAACGATTGATGTTTGTTAGATTAATTAATCCGCATTCAATTAGTCAAAGATTTTAAAACACTTAACTGTAAATGTTACGAATAAAAAATTCCTGAGAAACATGTATTTAAATATGATTTTTTTTTCCAAAATCCATTTTCTTGCAAAATACATTTAAAAAGGAAACACAACAATGCCGGGCACTCGACAGAAACACATTGCTAATCCTGTTAAAAACTAACAAGTTATTATTCAGTAGACAAGCGCACATCGTGGAATGCGATCAACAAGCATCTATGTCCAATAGTAATAATCATAGGAAAAAGTTAAGTTTATAACACATGTTTATTTCAATATTTAACATAATGGATATATGTATCAACATTTTTTTTAAATCGCGTTAAATCAAGCGGGAATAATTTAAAAATAAAAATAAATGTAAAAATTATTCAAAGTTATAAATTAATAAAATTATAAAATTCAGCTTTCATCATTTTATCAGAAATGAAGTTACAACAATTATAAACATAATTAAATACAGATGGTAAGTTCTTGTGGAAAAGAAGTTTAAGGCTGAACATTTTTATAGATAATGTGAAATGTAAAAATTAAAAATAGTTATTAAAAGAAATGAGCAAACTTTGTAACCAAACTGATCAAACAAAGACGTGTTTCTTGTCATCTACTTCCTTGATGAAATCATCAAATATATATCATTCTCAATGTAACGTCCGTCACACTACTATTTTTAGATAGCTGCGCACCAAAAATACTCAACAAAAATATATAAATTGCAATTTATGTCCCGATGACACTACTAATTTTAGAAACCAGCGCACCAAAAATGATCAAAATTGTTACTGGAAATAAATGAATAAGACAAAAAATTATAAAATAAATTACATTTATGACGTCATTAAACTGAAAATTTCATAAAATGCCCATAGTTTATATATTGATTTTTTTCTGATGAACATTTGTTCAAAATAAAGAGATTGAAGCTGAAATATATTGATTTTTAAAACTTCCGTCATTTATGACGGGTTATACCCTAGTATTCAATAATTTACTCATTGCTTTGTGTATTTTCTTAATGTGCTTTTAATTCTTCAACATTTGGTCTATTATGAGATATAGATCTAATATATTCTGGAGAACGCAATTTTTTTTTGACTGTAAGTATAAATGTTAAAAAAAAAATTTCTCTACCGTTGATACAATTTTACTTAAAATAAAAAGCGCTATCTTAGTAACTACAGCGTTTAATGCGAGTATTAAATAGTACAAAAACCATTATAAAATATAGCAAACGTGTTAACATTCAGAATAAAACACGCGATATCTTTTGTATGTTGAATAAGCTTACAGACTAAAAAGTACGCAATCATTCCTATAATACCATTTTCATTTAAAATACACAAAGGATGTTTGAATGCAAATAATTAGGTTTTCATTTAAATTTCTTTCACCATAACGATCTTAAATACTGATGGATTCAGCTTTGTAATATGTCGCTGTTTAGCTAAGGGATGCACTTTTTTCTTTGATTCCCTTTGCTGATAATGCATCATACTCACCATTACTTTCTAAATCACCCTCTGCCCCCCCCCCCCTTTAAAAAAAAATTCTAATACACACACAAAAACAAAAAACAAAAATAAATAAATAAACAAAATATATCCATATCATTTCCTCATAGTTTAAAAAGACAATTTTAAAAATTCAATGTCATCATCGTCATGCACAAATAATTATATCTTTACAACATTGTGTGCTAAGACAATTGTAAATAATCAAATATTTGTAACATCATCAATAAAATAAAGAATGTGCACCCATCCCCAATTTATAAGATTTTACGTCAGTGCTAAAATATTTTTTCTAAAATTCTATATAGATATTACATATGATACACTATTTTTAAGTCAACGGTTTCTAAATTAAAGTTTTAATAAAATGATTTCAGCAATTAACATTTTCATAAATCCCTTCTTCTCGTTTCAAACTAGGGGGCGCTGACCTTTCTGAAACTGGTAACTCGTAAGGATGATCTGGTTTAGAAATGAACAATTGGTAACATTATTCGTTAATTAAGAGACTTAGCAACAACATAGACACTGTAAGACAGAGATAAATCCTATTTAAACTAATAAACACGTCGCTTTGACGAGTGAAAAATACTTTAGAAGGTGTTGTGACTTTCTCTGTTCTATATCTAAACAATACAAAGTAACTAAATCATATCCTAAACAAGCTGACTTGACATTGATTTATTTGTAAAAAGGCCCTATAGAGAATGATAGCAATAAATGGAATAAATGTATTTTTTTTTAAAAAAAGAGCTTAGAACTATGACATACCATAGATTTCGAATCCTAAAACAGAATATAGTTGAAAAGATTTTTAAACCGAAATGGTCAGTGAAAAAAATGAATAAAAGTTTAACTTTAGACTTTGCAGAGTGGAAGTGTCATAGAAATATAATGCTAGGGACGGTCTTAGCTAGTTAGGGACCGATGCGTCTTACTATGAGAAACGGATTGCGCGAGGCACAGTTTGAGTAGGAGGAAGGAACTATAAGGATAATAGGTGAAAATTAAGATAGGTGGGGCTCTTAAGAGCACGGGGCTAACTGCGGCCGCAATAGTTTACAGTGGCCTAAGATCGGCCCTGTATAATAAATTACAGTAGTATAAAATTATTATAGGTAACATGCCGAGGATAATGTATAATTAAGTATAACATAATTCAAAGGAAACTGTTTGCTCCGATAATAAAGCGAATTTAAGAAAGAACAAGGACAATTACTATTTACCTGAGTTTTGTGTTTTGCTGGGAAGATGGTAGTCTCCGAGTGCTTTTCTCTGCTTAACTTTGTGTGCTCTGTATATAAAAACAGCGATTATTGCCATAAAGATAACTAATCCTATTGACCCACTAACACCAATACCTATACCTTTCAGTAGATAGTCCATAAACGTACCTGTGAAATACAAAAAAAAAAAAAAAAAAAAAAGATTGGATATAGTGGTTTCTGTAAAAAAAAAAAAAACCCGTTACCCAATGTTTGCACTGTTGACATGTTATAAAAAGCATGTGGTAATTTTTAATCAACCCAGTCATTTATACAATAATGAATGATAGAAATCTATGGTATGAATGCTAGTACGAAAAATATTTGGGGAGGTGAATTTCACTGATCAATCCTTAAACCATGCAGGGTATTAATCTGGACAATCTGGCATTTTCACTAACAAGATGCCGCCCACCCTTTAATTTTTATAGACAAGAGAATTTGTAGGGAATAGTAGTTAGAGGAGAATTATTTATTTTATAATGTTAGTGCTCTAGAATAAAAGCTTTCAGTACTTTGGTTTAAAAGCTTTCAGTACTTTGGTTTAAAAGCTTTCAGTACTTTGATTTAAAAGCTTTCAGTACTTTGGTTTAAAAGCTTTCAGTACTTTGAGAAGGAACTAATCACAATTCAGCTTACTGGCACTTGACTTTCTTCTCAATAACAAGATGGCTGAATGCAATGCAACCTTTGCCAAAATCTTTACAAATGACAACAAAGTCTCATATAATTTGAAAAGAATTTCAGAAACGAAGGTAATTTTAATTAAATTACAAAAGATATTTATTGCTTGAAAAATGAGACTAAGCTTTGTCATAGAATTAAGCAGTAGAATGCCGGCTATGTATATGTATAAAGGCAAACGACAGTGTGGAATAATGTATGTGTTTGATGTTGATATCTTCCTCTCTAACGTTCGAAAATTAAGATGGAGGAGGAGAAATACATAAGCTTGATCTTTAAATTAGCAAATATGGCCACCGTCTGCCGTGGCGCGTGTGTAATAATACTGATAAAATTGGGAATAAATACACAATTAGCATAAAAACCTTTTTAAATTTTAAGCACATAACGAGATATCAACTAATATAATTGGTATGAAAAGTATTAAGGCAAGTCAAACATTAAAAGTTATACTAGGTGCAGGACTTTCTAGCGTGTTCTCTGGGTTGAGTAATATTATCTTGCGTCATACCAAGAGTGATGAAATAGCGATTTGTGTTCGTTCAAACCCATTGATTGCATTAGCGATCGAATCGCATTGGTCACCGTAGTATTTGAATTTTTCTTTTTATTCGATCAAAAAAATAAAATAAGGTTTAGTTTGTGAAAATATCTTACCTTACCACGTAACACAAAGCATGTGAAGGGTGTTACACAAGTTTCTTAACTCACTCTTCTTAAATAGTTAACAATATATTTCTTTTTTTGTATTTGTAAACGTTTATGAATGACTTTATTCATTTTGACAAAACTATACTGTAGATGTATCGAACCACTAAGGTAAATGACTCATATTTCTTCATTACATTCTTTGTATTTTTTGTTCTTATTTTAGTCTGGCATTAAAGCGAGTTAAGTCTTACTTTGTGAGCAGTCGACTGCATGGTTCCCTTGATCAAAGCTCAGCTTACAGGAACCAGTCACAGGATGACACGTGTCATTCGGGCATCGAGAGTTACACGACTGTAAACAGTCAACACCCCATTTATTGAAACGACATTCTGAAAACAAAAAAGGGGAGGGGGCAGGCTAAATGAGATGTAGAATTGATTTGCTAACATAAGGGTTAGAAAATGGTTACAAAAATAATGACTTGAATTACGTTAATTATTAAACACCAATAATGCCAGTTACTTTTAGTATTTAAATCAAACTCTTATACAATACAACTCTTGTCTTCCAAGAATCAACATCTTAATGAATATCCAAGGTAATCATTATATATTTAGAAGCTACAAACTTTATAACAATGCAAGGGGTAAAACCTTTACAATGTAAAAGGTTGACGATTTCGAAGAAGCGGAATGTTAGAATTAAACACAAATATTGGCTGTCTTAGGTTCTTTAAAGTAAAAAAAAAATTAATAGTAATTTATTCAGACATATTTTTGAAATATCCAATAAAAATTGCAAATTTGTTCAAGATGTATTCAAATTTAACACTTTTATTCATCTGCTATGTCCGTCAGTTCATTAGCTTATGTCTAAAAGATGTATTTAATGCGTGTCTAAATGTCATTTAATGATAAAGCAGACCTATGTTTACGTATATATGCATTTTGAATAAAACTTATGACATTCAAAACCACTAATTAGTTTTATCGATTAATTCTTGTTACTAGTTATGATATTTTTAAATGTCATCGTCTCCACGCAAGCATCCTTCCTTCTGCCATACAATAGCGATGCATTTGGCCGACTGGTAAAAACTAGTGTTCTGACCAAAGACATCATTTGGATTTCCAGCAGGCAACAAATGGAATATCAAAGTTTTACATTGTCTTCGAATGACATAAAACTGAGTAGACTATAATTGGATCATAATTCCCTTATGATTTTCTCTGAAAGTTAGTTCTGTAAAATAACAATATTTTTGAAGGAAATATGAAAGATTTTTAGCGCATTTTCGAGATGTCGAAATCGCTATTGCACCCGTTTTGTCCGTCCGTCCGTCTGTCATCACCCTTGATCACAGCATCCATAAGTCCTAGACCCATGATGTATATATGTTTTTTGTATGTCCTGACTTGCCATTTGTGCATCAACACTCAGTTACTCGATCCGTTTAAAAACCCCGTTAAAACTACCAAAAAATATTTCGAATCGAGAGGTAACACTAGCGCAGGGAATGGCCGCCATTGCCGGAAGTCGAATGCACAATTCTTCAAGCATTGAAGAGTGGTGCGAAAGGGTGCAAAATAATTAGTTGTTTTTTTTTAGTTTAACTCATTAGAATATGTGTAAAAGTTTAGAGAGTTTCACGTCATCATTTGTGGTGACTTGTAGTTGGATTAAAGAGAAAATAATTTTTTTTTAAATGTAAAGAAATGACTTTTAAATAAAAAAAATGTCAGGTATATTCATTACACAAGAAAATTCATAAAAATATGTCTAAAATCTAAACACAATTACTGATACCTACATAATTCTGATATCTAACATAAGTACTGATACATAATACGAAAATGCGCTAACACGTCCTGAATTCCAATAGGTACCAGGCTTAACATGATTTTTTTTTAAAAAACCACGTCATGCGGTTTGTAAAACAACTATTTCTCAGTGATAAAGCAATGTTGCTTAACCTATATGATTTTTCAAGGGCTCAAAGGAATTCAAAATTTATTAAATAATATATATTAATATTAACATGTTTCTGAATTTTCCTACCACTCAGTATAATTTAAATTTTAAAGATTTTACAGAATTGATTAATTTCGTATCTCTAATTACCACTGCACTACTTTTTTATTAGAGAAAACTAAAAAAAGATATATATTTTCTTATCAATCTCTTTATAAGTTTGTATTACCCTCGCTGCAAGCTCTCCCATAAAAGCCAGAGGCACAACCCGAGACACAGCTCCCAGTGGCAACAAAACACTTCTCATCTTTGTCTTCACAATTACACGATCTGTTACATTCAAGTCCAAACGTTTTGCCAGAACACCAGGAATCTGGGAAAGATAAGTATACAAAAATGTCAAAGGAATTTATTATGACAAATGTTCCATTATTTGTAAATTGATAAAAAATATGCTGCAGACATTTATTTTCCTATAGAACTTGTGCTCGTTACACACGATGAGGTGTATAGCTGTCACTCCATACAACTAACAATTTGTGTTGGGTAAACGTCCATATCTGGATTTTTGTACATAATTGTATGTTTGTTAACTTAGAATGGCAGAGTTCTGTCATCTTTGGTCGAATTTTATTTTCTAGCGTTAATGAAGCTCTTTGAGCCCACGTGAATGCTGACGTAAAATCTAGATAAAATTGTACATAATAAATAAGTAAATAAATAAAGGCTCAGGAGTTTCTTGTTTCATAAATAGAAGTCAACAGTAAAGTTTCGGTAGTTTAATTCACATCATTTGAATTAATGTAATTATATTTAAAAGACAGTAGGTTGGTATTACAAAGATATGCGTATTTAATAACACAGTTTAATTATTTTAACATAAAATATGTAGTCGTAACACGAATTTTGTTTAAAGACCATTTTTTCCCCAAGCCATTTAGATGGTTAAGCAATACAACTGCCTAGGTGTTTGTCTGTAAATTCCAATAATAAGTTTACAAAAAACTACATTTTCATACTTTTTATTTTTTTTTCCTCAAACCTAATTCTACTAGAATTAGAACCTAATTTACATTTTTTTTAATGAAAAAAATCAAATCACCAACCTCCAAAAACCTCAACTTCACATAAATTAAGAATGAACTCCGCCGTATCCCCGGCAAAGATCGTGATGTACGTGATGGGTTCATCTGGTGGCACAGAAGTTATTAAATATGAACCTTGTGAATTATCAGGCCCCGTATAATTTAACATCACCACCCCGTGAGTCGTGGAGCTCTCCAGTCGAAAATTTCTCAGTCGTCTTTGATGGCTTCTTCCTATAAACGATATTTTTTAAACAATTAATTTAATGTTAGTCCCTAATATGGATTCATTGGCAACGATTCTACCTTCATTAGGTGTAAAGTTTCACGAAGATTTATTTTTAAGACAATGTTAATAATTACCAATAATTTTTAATGTTTTAAAATCATATATATGAACTCGTGGCGTACCTTTACTTGATGCCTTTTTTTTTTTTTATTTATTTTTTTTTTTATTTTTTTTTTTAGTCCCATAACCTCTTTTTATCGAGGTCGTAGAGGATTCTAATGTTTCAATTAGAATATTCTCGGGCTTAATAGACACTGGCGGCGCCCATCCCTCTCCAGGTCAGCGGAGGACTTTCTAAGCGTTAGTCATTGAACAACATTTTTATAGTGGCTTTTCGTGAGCTTGAACCCACGCCCCTCAGCTTGTGAGGCTAGCGCACTATTGACTTCGCTACCCAGCTACTTGATGCCTTACTTGCCGAAAACACTCTGGATCGATTTTTAACCTACTTTCCCATATGCTGGTGAGCTGACATTTTTTCAGACAGACTCGTAGCGAGGATAAAAATGACCTATCAAAATTTGAGATCGATATAATGTACTGTAATTAAATTAATGAATTTTTTTTGTGTAGTACATTGTGAAGCGTTTTTAAAGCCATCTTGAACTTCTTAAATCTACGTACCAATTGGTCTTTGTTTATTTTATACTTTGAAGCCATATTTGAAACTTCTTTAATCTGTTTATTTTTCAACTGATCATCGAAAATGCTGATGTTTATTGTGATGCTATATTTAAATTTAGGTTATTTAAATCAGGGAATTATGTCAAACCAGCTTTAATTTTCAATCTCAGCATAGCATTTACTACAACAACAACAAAAAAAAAAAAAAAAAAAAAAAAAAAAAATTCACAGAGCCCAGATAAAGCACAAAAACTTAAAAGCATGTTAATAAGTTACACGTTTTAGTCAGATACATAAGTTCAGCTTTTTGTTAACGGCTCAATAGTTTATTTAGATGTTGAGGTATTGCATAAATCTGTAAAGACGAAACAATCAAGGGCTGCTAATGGGGGTTATTAGTTGCTAGTTATTAGGAGGCATTATACAGTAGCGTAGCTATGGATTTGAGGGCCGGGGGCTTCGCCCACTTTTAAGGGCCCTGTTTTCATAGTGGTGGCGTAATATATAATGTAAACAATTTGTAAATGTATTCGACAACTCCTTTGGGGCCACTTCAAGTTTGGGCCCGAGAGGACTTTCCACTAAAGACGCCACTGACTTTATTCACGCGTAATTTCAGATTTAAATTTTAAATACATCCATTTTCTCTATTTCTTGATGACCCATTATCAATGCTCTGCCCATTATATATAGGTTCTGTACATGATGAGGTATGTATTAATCTATGAATACGACATTTTCCAGGGTTTCTCCTGGGGGATATCAGTTTCTAGAGGTTGGCATTAACACACATAATGTTGCTACCCCAACTTATCTCAATTAAAGCTTCTCCCAGTTAATAATTGTCGTTCAAAGGAACAAGCAGCTTTTGTATTACGTTTCCTAATTTTCTAACTGCGTCTCCCATTATATAAATGTTTTACATACATCTCTTAATTGTTACAGGCATTAAATAGGTTTCCCGACACCCACTTACAAGCACTTAAAATTTAAGCATGTAGCCATTACTTGACACACATGTCAGTGAACAAAGCTAGATACTTAGTACCTGCCTCTTTTAAGCTTAAAGCTGGCAACTTATTTAGTTATTTATTACAGAGTATCTTTAAAAAAAAAAACTCAGAGGACAAAACCAAAAATTTATTACGCTAATAGAATTTCAATAAAAGTTTATATTTACCTAACATCGGTAAACGTTATATCTTGATACGTAATGTTACAGGTTTTAAAGTAAATATGTGTGAGTAACAATACATTAAAATTGTAGTACAAAAATAACTATAAAAATAAAGTGTAATAGAATACCCACATATTTAATTTATAGCTCATGAAATTATTTTAATTCCGTAAAGAATCACCAATTAGCAATTGTTTGCCTTAAAATAAAAAAAAATATTTTTAGTGTAAATACTTTATCTCACTGTGTATATCGTATGAGCTATGAGTTATATTTAATTCTTTTTAATATTTCACATCACTTTTTCCAACTTGGCTTATAGAAATGTTTATTTGATATCAACTTAATTTTTTAAAATGCAAAAAATAAGAAATACTTTCAGAGAATGTTTCCAGCTACCTAATTTTAGCATACCTTATGACACCACTTTTTATTTATGTAATGGCCGAAGCCATTTTGAGAATTAGCCGGGTAATTCGCACTTTGGCCGACAAGCATGGCCAAAGACGGAAGTTCTTAAAATTAACATAGTATATCATACTTTGTCCGGTTACCTCTCAAAGTGGCTAGGTATCGTTGGCTTAATCTCGATAAGGTAGTTAGATGAACATATGTCGCTACTGGTGTGATTGCGCGCACGTGCTAGCAAAGAAGGTGCCACTCAGTGACGATATTATGTCATTATTCTGCAAATTGTGACTAGTTCTCAATATACTGACACGGGATCGTTTAACTAAAATTGTATAATTGCTACCTCTTAAAAGCAAAACAGCTTAAGACCTTGTTCACCATCTCCCTGTCTTCAGAAACAGTGTGTCTGTGTGTGTGAGGGGGGGTATTAATCGTGCTTCAGTCAGAAATAGGAACGAATTTTCAAACCTAGTTGTAAATTAACTAAAGGACATGCGACCTAAACTAAAACTAATATACGGAACGTTCCAAACAAGATACTCCACATTTTTTCAATGGATGAAAAACAGTTCTTTTTAACTATGCATTCAGCAGTCACGATATGAGATTATGTTTGTCTGAAAAGCCAAAATTTGGCTGCGAATCTAACTCTTCCTTGAAAGGTTATGGATAATTTAATAATTACTCAAGAAGACGTTTAAAAAAAGAAAACTCAAACTAAAAACTGAAGATGCTTTAAGTGATGATACTGGTTCAGAAATTCAGATGCAGCCGTGCTAGCGGTGGAACTATTGAAATTTTCAGATCGGTTACCTGACCTTTCGAAATATGCGTGCAAACATTGATCAAAACATTACAATTCATCCCATTTTTGTCGACCCTGTTGCAAAGAAGTTGATGGAATTTGTGAAGTAAAAAATTAGATGTGTCATTGTAACTTTGATCATGCGTTCTTTATTCGGTCTTTGGCCAGTCGAAACATTCGATTTTCCCACCTGGCCAGCCAGATCCCGAAATTCTTGATATTACGTTAGCTGTCCGGTGCTCATTTTTCCGTTTTATAAAGGTTTATTGATTCATGTCTCTAGAAATTATATACGGGGCATATATATTTTAAACAATAATAATGCAGGTTAATGCACTTCAGTAATAAAGGGTAAACAAGCATATAAAGTAATATTTGCAAGCTCATTTTCGTATTATAATTACTTAAAAAGAACGAGAAATGCAGATATGAACATAAACTACTAACAAAATATTGTTTTAAAATTCGGTATTAACGAAATATGTTTGTGTGTGTGTGTGTGTGTGTGTGTGTGTATATATAT
>MUZC01000481.1:807938-872867 GCA_002072015.1 Radix auricularia
ATATATATATATATATATAACGTTAAAATCAGTGCAGTCGTCAGTATTTGGTTATGAGAATCTCTCTGGGTATAAATAGCAGTCTTAAAATCACTGTTTGGACGCAATTCTACTAAAAGGATGTTGATTACATGGTTTCACAGTCCTAAGGTCCAAAAATGTTGTATAACATTAGCATGCGATAAGTAGAAACGCTGTAAGCGAATGATTAATCTCAAGCTTTGTAGAATGTGTAGAGGCGTGGTGGTCTAGCGGTAGCACGCTGGACTGTCGAACTGAGGAAAAAAGCCAAGGTTTGAGTCTCGGAGCTGGCAAGGTACTCGTGGCATTGAGCTAGTCACAATCTCTTTCTTGTTGGATGGCTCAGTGAAACTTGAAAATGTTACTTAACTCCGTATTTTTTTAAACAGAATTTGCTCGTTATTTTACAGATGCATTGGCTATCAATTATTATTGTTTTAATATTGCTTTATGAAAAACATATTGTATTTGTGTTTCGTATTAAAATAAAGATCAAATTTATTGTTTTCATTACATGATTTGTTTAATTTGTATTTTATTGTCTTTGTATACGTGTATGTGAATTTGAATTCATTTATACATAATAATCAGCTAATTGACTTATACAAAATAATAGCATAGACTTCACGATGACAAACTTTTGTTTCATAGCTTACGTAAACAGTACATTTCCAGTCGCTTAATCTAAGTACATTTCAATAACTATAATTATGTAAAAATACCATATGTTGATACTTAAAAAAAATATACGTACTCACGAATGTGATTTTAATATTTAACTTTGAATTGTTAGTTTAGATATGCATCATGAACATGAGTTTTAAAATTTGGTGTTATTCACCTGCAATTTAGATGGATAATCAATAGCAGAAAAACAGTTTAGGTTTTTTCTGTAGATTCCGAAATTCAATTTTTTTTTTTATAAAGAAAACGTTTTCTTTAATAATTGATAGCTTAAAATAATTTTCACCGGAATTACTTCTAAAATAGAAAATTATTTTAAATCAAATAACCAACCCCCATAAGCCTCCACTTCGCATAGAGTAAGAATGAAGTTATTCGTATCCCTACCAAAGACCTGGATGTAGGTGATGGGTTCATCTGGTGGCACAGTTGTTATTAAATATGAAGCTAGTGGTTTGGTAGGTCCGTTATAGTTGAATATAACCTTCCTGTCAGACGTGGAGCTCTGTAGCCGGAAATTTATCAGTCGCTCTTGGTTATTATTTCCTTTAAATTAAAAATAGTATAATGTTTTATCTAAGTCAACTAAATTTGTAATATATCCTATATAATAAAACGCAAAATTCTGTGCGGTCATCGATAGCTATTGGTCCCTCAAACTCCTAAAGACTCCCACAGTAAAATCAGTCAAAAAATTAATCTCATTGACAAATTGAATACATTAACGCGGACGTGCAAAACGAGTTATTTTCGGTGCAATTGTTTTTGTCTTTATTTAGTACTATGTTTTCATCTTGAAATGTTTCAATGAATATATTTACGTGGACTTTCAAAACAAGTTCTATTTGGTGCAGTTTTTTTTTTTTTTGTTTTTTTTTGCTTTCATTCAGTACTGTGTTGTCATCTTGAAAAGTGTTAGTCCTGCTAATCACTTCTGTTACTCTTTTTCAACATGCCACCGAAAGGACAGCGTTCTGCCGTTGATATCGAAGAAGCTACGCGGCATATAAATGCAAGGTATCTTCTTATCTTATATGTTACAGACGCTCCTTCTGTACAGAAGATTATTGCGTCCTACGTATTTCTATGGTTTGTGTTTAGTCCTGTATTCTTACTAGAGTTTTAAAGGATGATAAAGTGGAGGCTTTCCTGGTTTCTTCAGGCAACCCATTCCACGCCCGAATACCGGACAGAAAGAAAGAAAACTTGTATGTGTTTGTTCTTGCATATGGAATTAGGAAGGTGTTTTTAACTTTATGCCTATTTGAGGGTTGTATTAGGTTATCTTTGTGTTGTATTTCTAAATTAGAATTAATTGCCTTATGTATAATTACTAATTTACTCTTGGTTCTTCTATCCTCTAGTGTTTCAAGGTTTAATGATTTAACTAACGGTGTTACTCTTGTCAGTTTTGAATATTCTCCAGTAATGAATCTGGCAGCTCTTTTTTGGATTTGTTCTAACTTATCAATATTTTCTTTGGTGGATGGGTCCCATACAGAAGATGCATATTCTAGTATAGGTCTCACCAGGGTGAGGTAGCATTCTAGTTTTATATCTTTGTTACATTTGTAAAAGTTTCTTTTTATAAAGCCTAAGGTTTTGTTTGATTTTTTAATAACTTCATTGACATGGGGATTCCAATATAGTTTCTCATTTATTATGACTCCTAAGTATTTCGCATCTTTAGTTTGGGTTAGTTCTTTTCCATGAATGAAATATTTTGAATTTATTTGTTTCTTTTTCTTTGTTACTCTTAGCAGTTGAAATTTTTCTGGGTGGAAGGACATACTCCAGTTAGCTTCCCATTTTATTAATTCATCTAAGTCTTTTTGTAAAATTTTGCTATCTTGTTCTGACTTGATTGTTCTATAGATTATACAATCATCAGCAAATAACCTAACTTTAGTTCCTGTTGAGATATTGTTGGGTAAATCATTTATATAAATTAAAAATAGTAAGGGACCTAGGACAGTTCCTTGTGGAACTCCTGAGTTAACCTTTATTGGTGTAGATTTAGAACCATTAATTATTACAGTTTGCTCCCTACCCAATAGGAAATCTTGGATCCAGTGATGTAAGGGACCTGAGATTCCAAAGTATTTAAGTTTTTTGAGTAAACTAAGGTGGTGAACTTTGTCGAGAACTGCGTCGCAATAGGTCCCAGGACTACACCGCCCGTCAATGGGAAATACACGCACAGCTTCAATGGATGTGAAAATGATAGTCTTGCACATCGAAGCGCAAAAGCCGCTCGCATCAACACCATCGTCGCGGACATGAACAAGATTTACGAAATATTACACATACAACACAGTTGTGGCGATTTCAATATACGCTACGAATATTGCAATGATAAACACTTTCTTGGCGAAATATCTAAAGACAAAAAATTTAGTGATTGCTGCTCGAAAACAAAGTTCACTTACAACCAATCCGTGCCTCTCTTTTAATTGAGAGTCGCACAACCGACGTTCACCATCAGCATAACACAAACGTCATTCAAAACATCCGTTCAATTAGCAGGGAATTTGAAGTTTACTTCCATGGGCACGCAACATTTTAATAAATTACAGGTCTCTGAACAATGAGTGAATGACTGAAATGATTAGCAATCCTAACCCCAACGTTGAACCTATCCGTTACTATTTCCTTTCGGCGAACAAAGTTGGACTCCAGATTTAAAGTTAATGAACTACCACCAAGCAACTTTCTACGAACGGCCCCAGCCGTAAATCATAGGACAAGCACAACACAAATGCAATACTACTGTAACAGACTTGCCATCAGAGATGGATTTAACCCGTTTCTTAATGCCGGAAAACTGATTCAGCAATACTTCGTAGATACATGCGTCAAAACTGAAGGCAATAATCTTAAATACATTCGACAAAACCAAACAAAATGAGGGTTGAAAATATACCGGTTTAATGGATTACATTAATAATACATCAGCTGATGAAGGTATTCTTCCGGAAGAAATCTATTATTCTTCCTTCATCTTTTCAAGGAAGCCCAAGAAATATGGCTCAAAACTACTAAGATGCAATGGCCATTCCTGAAGATGCTAACCATTACCCTGTCGAGCTCTTTAGTGGACTTTCACCACCAGGAATGCCTCTACATGTCTTAAATATAAAAGTTGGAGTAATTATCATTCTCCTACGCAATTTCAAAACAAAGCAAGGACTTTGAAATAGGACCCTATTAGTGGTACAATCGCTGAAACAACACATTATCATTGCCAAATTACTCACTGGCCTTGCAGCAGCGACAACCATTTTTATTCCAAGAATGGACCTAGCCCTTACAGACACAGATCTACCTTTCGTTTTACGGAGACGACAGTTCCAAATGAAACTGGCTTTCCAAACGACCAACAAAAAGTATCAAGGGCAAACAATTGATAAAGTCGGCATATATATTGACCAGAAACTGTCTTCACTCATGAGTAGCTCTACGTTTCCTTTTCACGCGTCCGCACCTCATCTGAGTGGGAAGGACCATGGCAACTACTTAATCAATGTTAGCGATGCATGTTTCATGAAAAATATTGTCATCAAGGAAAATTGTGATATTTAACAGTGAAATATATATACTGCCGTGCACACCAGGGGCAATCGAAGGCAACATGGGCCAACAAGCAAACCAAAGGTCCACATCCCTTGCCCTGCGACGCCAATGTGCTTCAAACGCTTCTGCAGAACTACCAAAATAGGGCGACCAATTCATAAGCAACAGTTATACGGTTACCTCTGACGTTTATCCAGAGCAAGTACACCGACAGACCTTTTCGACGACTTGTGACGTTTCATTTTTGAGTCATTTGATGTGGATGAAGTGTTAATGTTAACTGAATAAAAACTTTTTTATTTCAAGTAAATTGTTTGGTAACTAACAACCCGCGACTACCAGACCACTCTCACTGTAGTCTCCTACCATGTCACCCAATTATTATTGCCGTCCTTGGATAGGCTTTGTTACCAGTATTTTATATTTATTTAATGATCAGCATCATCATAGATGAACTAAGTTGTCTAAAAAGAGTCAAATTAGATTATAGACCAACGAGGTATTTAGACAAGTCTCTGAAAATATATATTAGTAAATGCACATCACTTTTAAAGAATTAGGTCATGCATTTTGGTAATAAACGGGTAAAAGTTAACATAAATCATTTTGTCAATATCATGTTCTTCTCATTCTTACTATATTGTATCGGGCCTTTTCTAATCAACATGCACTCCTTAAATATTATTTCTATAAAATGGTTTTCATAGTTTTGTCAAAAACTACTAAAAACATTTTAAAAAACACAATATGGTAAAAAAAAGCGTTATAAATATAACGATTGCATTTACGCCAATTGCTAAACATTTTAAAAACAAGATTGTATGCTGTGACACCATCCCAATTATTTAGACAAGCCAAATAAATATATATGTTTTTAAACAAAACTAACTTATATGAGTGTCTCTTAAAGGACACCCACAATTAGAATAAGACATATCAATTCAGTTACTTACTGTTATAAAGAATGTAACGGTTAACAACTTGGGGTTGAGCCAACGTTAGATTCCAATTCGGGTTCCTGTCTTTCTGGCCTTCGACTGTATGGGTGCACGTTTTCTCTTCAAATGTGCCGGTGTTACCATCTACTGCGTTACTAGCTTGACTGTGGTTTATTCCATATGTACCATCAACACTGGAGTAATTACTGGACTGCTGGGCAAACTGACGCAAGGCAACATTTCGCCCTGAAGTGTAACATATTCATCTACGTCAATGTATTAGTAATAATTAAATAAAGGATCCTTTAAAATAGAAACGTTTGGTGATATAAGAAAACTACGTCCTGAAAATTGATGAACTTAAAGTTTTTCGAAAACTATTGTAAACCTATTTCATCTAACAAATCAAGTCTTATTTCCTGATTTTATCGTTACCTCCACTGATCTGGATAGTGCAGATATCCCTGACAATATCTCCGGTAATATTGACAACACTAAAAGTATCGTTGAGATCACAGACTATATCTATGACATTTTTATCTTTTTGTAAATATATTTTTATATTGACACATGTGTTTATCAAGGTATCAGTTTCATTTCTTTTGAATGTAATATTTGCAGTATCGAAAGCTGCAATGGCTGAAATGGAAAAAAAAATAAAGTTAATGCATGACTTTAATATTTAAGATGTATGTGTTCTGTCACAAAAAAAACTTTTTATAAACTAAAATTTGATCTATAATGTGTATATATATTGACCTATATTTTCACACTCATGACCGTCTTTAAGATTTTTAAACCAATTATTAGAATAATGTAATACTTTATTCCTTGTAACATTGGGACGAGATGAAACCTGTCATTGAAGCCAAAAGGAAAGCTCTTACGGCTTACAAGGAAAAGCCTTAACCCGACAGGTTGCATTCCTTAAAAACAGCCAAGTCACTTGACCCAAAAGTTCCACGTAAATGTGCCAATACCTACCGTCTTAACACCTGTTCAAGCATACAATCAGACTGAAGAGCTAGGAGAAAGGCCAAAACATTTGGATGCACAGAACTCGTGTGTAAAAAAATATTTTAAAAAAAGTTTTAAAGATACCACGTTTTGTGAACTAAAAAGAAGAAAATAAACTAAAAACGTCAGGCGCATTCGGCTGAAATTTGGTCTATTAATGCTTTTACATTAAACTTTTCAGTTTCAAATTCCTCCACAGTCTATATATGATACTTCATTTAATTTCAGCCGAATGCGCCCCACGTTTTTAGTTTATTTTCTTCTTTTTAGTTCACAAAACGTGGTATCTTAAAACTTTTTTAAAAATATTTTTATTTTATACTTTTTAGTTTTCATTTAAGTAGAATTGAGTACTATAATTAATGAAATATTAAATTGTCATGTGAATCAAGTATGCATGCAAAATTTCATCAAAACATCCAGACAAGAAAGACATCCAGACAAGAAAGCAAACTAAGAAAAACTTCCCTTTGTTGTTGTATTTCCTTGGTTGTCTCCCTCACACACAAGAAATCATAGACATTTTGATTAGTAATTAATTAATTAATTAAGTAGAATTGAGTATTATAATTAATGAAATATTAAATTGTCATGTGAATCAAGTATGCATGCAAAATTTCATCAAAATTGGATGATCAGAAGTGGTTCAAAAAAGGAATTCAATTTTTGCCCCGGAAATCCAGACAAGACGGCAAACTAATAGAAACGTGGTAAAAACTGTCTTATAACTGTCACTCAAGGTTTGGACTGCACAGCTACTCGAGAAAGTGCAACTCAACCCAACGGTGATGCACCATCGTCTCGCGAGAATGAAGGATGCCGAAGATCAGAATGTTGTGTTATTATGCTTATATTGAAAAATTGTGTGAAGTGTTATTTGGATAAAGGAATTTAATATTTTTCATGATTTATCACCAATACAAACTAATCACGAATTGAGTGGAAAATTATGAACATGACATGCAGACACATTTGTTTTCAGCTTCAGTATAGCATAAAATTTGCTAAAGGACTGAAGAAACGCTTTGAAAACATTATAAATGCTTTACTGTGAAATCCGAAAAAAAGTTATTCAAAAACGTGTAAGGAGTAAGCACAGTTTCGAAAACTTATGAGTCTGCCTTGACACAAATACTAAAAGAAAGTAAATTGAATCAAAGCTAATGGAGCCTTAGTCGAGGTAACTGGTTATAATAAATAGCGCTCGTTGTCAGTAAAACAAATTCTTAAACACTATCCTTACTAAACGCAAGGTAATGAAATTTAAATGTTTCTATATTTTTCGTGTCCACCTTATTACAAAAGGATTTTTGAAAATAATGATAAGACTCGTTCAAGGAGGACAATAATGAGAGGCTATGTGACAAGTTTGATTAAGAGCGACGTACTTTATATGAAAATAATAGCATTTTAATTGAATTGAATTAATAGAAAACTAATTTACAAATGGATTTCTACGTATTTAGGATATACAATGAAATATTTAATTATGAGGAATTACCAGTCACTACTTACAAGGAGAAGAAACAAAGAAATATACATTTACCAATAGAGATTATCTGATTTTAAAAATATTATTAACATAAGCTGAAATATTTATTTTTAAAAATATTTAAAGATATGTATTTAAATGTATTTCTTCCTTAATAATAATAATAATTTTAATAGTAATACGATTTTGAAATAGTCACTTAATTTTAAAAAAAGGGTTTTAAAATAAATTCATGTTATATTAGGGCCTATATATAAATAGTTTTGAAAGGATACATTTTTAAAAAGCAATTGCAATAGTATGATTAAAATATCATTATTTAAAACAAGACTGACCTCTGTTTTTCACAATCAAACATATCCATGACAGAAAGTAACGATCATGCAGTTTTATCTCAAGTGTTGAACTCGTTCTAGTATCAATGCATTCAATTTTTTGGTTTTCAGTTGATGAATTCGCACTTGTGTAGGATGTTCTGACGTTGTTGAGATTCAATAAATTTTCTACATCCGGACACAAACATGTGAAAATATTCAAATTTAAAAATCATTCAGTCTATTTAAAAAAAGCAGTTAAAAGTTGCTTTTAATCCTGCTCTCTCTCTCTCTCTCTCTCTCTCTCTCTCTCGCTCTCTCTCTCTCTCTCTCTCTCTCTCTATCTCTCTCTCAGTCTCTTACTTTCTCTCTTAGTCTATCTGACACCCCTTTCTCTATTTTTATCTGTATTGTTATATCTATGGAGGACTTTTTCAAAACCTATTTAAAATAGGCTTACCGAAGCGTCTGCTTAACATCACCAAACTGGTTTTCACAATGGCATAGAAGGCAGAGTGTGCTATAATGGTACCGCCTGAGGGGCATTTCCAGTAATTGTGCATTAAAGTAAAGCGACGTGCTGTTGACTACTCTATTCACATTATTTTTCACCACCCTACTCCAGTGTGCCTTGAAGAATAACATGACAGATATTGATGCACACCTTACATGACGTGAGATCATTCAATATTGCCCGCCTTAAGCTATAATAAGACGAGAATAAGAAATGTTTTGCTACGCGGGCTCTTATTTGAAGAAGACGCTGCCTTAATATCTCACACAGCAGACAGGCTGCAGAAAATTTTATAACTGCTTCTCCACAGCCTGCAAAGCTCTTTGCCTGACTATTGGCATACAAAAACAAACATAACGGAACAGGAAGCTACCTCAGGCCCTACTATCACCTTTGTGGACTGTCACCTGAATTTTGTTAAATATTTCACATATTATATGTGGTAGGGTATGAAATAACACAAGTGATATGGCTGGACTGAACAAAAGGCCAGGGCGGTCAGAGTCCTTTTGGAGATAGTAGGTGAAATCCTGGAGGGTGGCGGCAGAGTATTCCTACAGTATTTCGCCGGACACTGTGGTACGACCCAATCAGACAGGGTCGACAAACTGGCGAAGGCAGGCGCAGCCCAGCCCCAACCCGAAAAGCCCTTGACCCAACTGGGAGGTGAAGTCGTGGCTAAAAGACCATTTCCGTGAGAAATGGCTTGAGGGCTTGGCAAATGGGAATACGGCCATGAAGGTATACCAGAAAATGCCACGACCGAGTAAGAGCGACCCCTGGTGGAACCTTGAGCGTAGTAATTAGATACCCATAACACAGATGAGGACTGATCATTGTCCAATACGAAGCTACCTGTATAAGTTTGACAACAGAAGGAAATTGGCCTGTCGATTGTGTAGCTGCCCTGAGGAGACGGTGGCCCACATACTTGAATGTTGCTTCGAGTTGGACGGGGCCTTGGAAGGTGAAAATGCGTTACCTGCAGAGGATTACCTCAATGGCGATGCCCGCTTGGTGAGGCTCCTCTACGATAGATTGAACCGGGTCTTAAGAGCCTAACGGCTCGACCCAAAAGAGAATGTACATTCAATAATGACGTATGATTTATATATCTTCACTCTGAAGAGCTCAACTTACGATATTGACACAACGGACCGAACCATCCACGCTTGCACTGGACATTGTCGACTCATGACCCATTGACATCACACTTGTCATCTACACACTGACATTTGTATTGACATTGCTTTCCAAACCAGCCATTGTGCAACCTGTTAACAGTGAATAGGATTCACAAGCAAAAGTTTTATAGACAAAATGAAATGAACGTGCAGAAATTTTAAAAACCATTTTCATATCAGTCTTACTAGTTTTAAATCTTAGTAACAAATAAAAGATTTTTCCAAATTCGTTTTTTTAAAGATAAAATAAATTAGTTTTTGTTTTATTTTTTCAATAAGTATAGTATTTTGTCTTGTATTCCTTATTAAATAACATTATTCGATATTATTTTTAATTTTATGACTATGATAACATTTCACAGTGTTCTTATTACCTTAAAACTAAACAAATATGTGAACATGTTGTGTGCTCTTTAAAAGTTAGATCATGATAGTTTTAATTTTAAAAAAATATACTGAAATGTATTAACTTAAATAGATATTGAACTTATTGTGCAAAATTAAAACTTGTTTTAATTGTCCGTTTAAAAAAATTCATTTTATTATGTTCCTACCTTTTGAAGCACAAATATGAAATAGCATGATAATAAAAGCTGTATTAGTCAGTACTTGCACCATAATGTTGGTTTCATGTTCCACAGTACGGTCTCCACTAATGTGAATTGCATTTATTATTACTATCTCTGTGAATATATCAGTTTTGTCGCGGACTTGAATCAGTTATCTATTTAGACACGATTTGTTAATTTCTCTTTGCTATGAACAACTCATTTGATTGGCAAGAAACGAAGTAGGAGTTAGTAGCTTCAACTTCAGCATTTGACCCTTGAATTACGGATATTAATGTAACAGGAAGCTAAAGTACAAACATATGTCACCACTTTGTCTACGGACGAGTTTGGATACAACTGCATGCATAAAATTTAATTGTAAAACTATTGTAACGATTGTATGTTTACTGGAAATTATTTCTTTTATTTTGATTTTACTTATAGGCGAGATGATATTTGTTCCATTCCATGCATTTAATTAAAAACTACTTAGAAAACTTTGTGCTCAGTTTTCACACATTAACTGTCATTGACAATCCTTTTCGATATTTTTTCTTTTGTTAGAGAAGACTACATATGAAAAGACGCTCTTATAACCAGGATGATTACAAACTAGATGATTATCTCATTAATGAAATTAAAATTGTGTCATTACTGAGTGGGTTTTTTTTGTTGTTGGTACAGTAAGTGTGCAGTAGCACACATTCTTATTAGACTATTTATGCGCCCCGTTCCCAATCTATTGCATCTAAACACATTTATGTAAATAAGAGCATTGATGACCAGATGACAAGTTTGCCTTTCTGATGCACATCTGAACATACATAATGCAAGAGATTAGCTCGAACTCCATTTTAAATTTATTATTAAATAAAGCTGCTAAAATTAATGAGAACATATTTCAAATCTACTTATAAGTAAATAAAAAGATCAAGAAGTCCTAAATAAAGTCAAGAGCCTTTACATGACGTATCATCTAATTTCATTTTTAATTAAGGTTAAGGGCGAGTAAGTTTACGTCAAAATTAGGAGCGTGACGATAGGAAATGTCCTATTACATCATTAGGTCTAATTAGAAGCCTAAGATTGCATTACTGTGTGATCGCAATCAAGCATAATCATTAATGAACGAACTTAAAATTAAGTTTATCCAGGCTAAAATAATGGAATGACATGTGAAACAAGTGTTCATTATATCGGCATCCTTCCGTCTCGCAAGACGATGATGCATCACCGTTGGTCTGAGTCGCATTTCCCTGTGTAGCTGTACAGTCCTTTCCTTGAGTGACAGTCGTAACCACATCTTTAGCACATGAATTAAGTGCATCGAAATGTATTGGCCTTATTCATACTCTAATGTCTGTAGCCTCCTCTATCCTTCGCTTCTCGGCTACTATGACGCTTTCCTTTTTAAACGGTGCGCCACGTAAATCGGTCTTCTGCCTTACACTCCCAGTCGCTTGTGCGTATCTAGCTGCTTTCATATCCCTTTGGCAGACATATTAAAATCTCAGGCGTCGGTTACCGAGGCCAGTTCTTCACATAGAAGGTCCTCGGGGATTCTTTCAATGCTCATTCTTTTTACATGTCCTCGCCATCTCAGGCGTCTTTCATTAAGAATTGAGAACATGCTTTTCAAAATTGCACGCATCAGGACCTCACAATTTGGCACTTTTTCCTGCAAATTAATTACGCTAATGCGACGCAGGCTCCTATAGTGTAGGCTATAAAGTTTTTGCTCATGGGATGTACAAGTGGTCCACATGTACTTTAATATTTGGATTTTTAGATTGATCAAGGCATCAATAAAGGAGAATCCGATCTGCTTCAAGGGTATTCTTAATTTGTGAATTTTCACGCTTGCTTTAGTGGAACCGATAGGCTCTTAGGACCCGGTTCATTTTTTCCTATGTGAGCCTCATCAATCGGGCATCGCATAGACGTACGTCTCCGCTGGTACCGGGACTTCTTCCTCCAAGTCCCGCTCTTATCGGGGCTCTCTTCAAGTACGTAGGCCACTGTCTTATCCTTATTTTAATTTTTAAATTTTCCTCATCTTTTTTATATTGTATAGGACAATATATTAAAGGATTACTTCCTGTTTAAGAATTTTTATATGATGATAAATGCTTCTCCTTTGAGAAGAGATTTAATTTGTTTTATTTCATACTATATTACCTTAAAGAAAAATCTTAACCAATTAAGACCCTAACCTTGTTTCACCACAAATCAAGCATATCTATGATTCACTACTTTTGAGTCTTGACTTTGACTGCAAATTAAAAGTTTTGTAGTACTATTAATCTGGTATTATGAGTAGGGATGTCAATATTGTTGAAAAATGCTGCCCGGGTACCCGTCAAAACTTTGAACGGGTACTCGGGTTACCCGTTCGAAAGTCCTCAAAAATTTCGTTAATGTGCCCGCTATTACTACCATTAGCCTTTTACTGCTTTGTTTATTGTTGAAATGCAAATTTTGATGTAATGAGCAAACTATTGTAAAATGATGACATTGAAATACTACTTTGCTATTGTAGTACAGTGGTGTAAAAACAGTGAGCAAAGGGGTGCTAAGGTTTTTTGAGCAAGGGGGGGGGTATGATGACATGTCGGGTTATTTCTAGTTCATAGCTGTAGCTGAGAACTGTTTTAATTAACTTAACTTTTCAGGACTTTCCCCTACTTATTGGACCCATCACCAGTATTTATTTTTGCAATACAGTAAAGATATTCAATGATTCAAATATGATTTAATAAATAAAAAATAAAAATAAAAATTTAACCCCCCCCCCCCAGAATATAGCAGGTGTTTATTTATTTTAAAGTATAGTGGGAATAGGATTGGAGACATATGTTAGTGGGGGGTGTAGATAAAATAAATTGGCGCGTCTCAATCGCAACGATGAGCGGCGTATTTCAAAGCCAAGGTCATTTCTAGCCAATTCTAGTTATCACTCTTGTGTCTTATTTTGTGTCATACTGAAAGGACAAACCCACCCCCACCATGTATTTTTGTTCTTATAGTGAACATCATTCAACGATTGAAATATTTTTTTTAAGTATTTGGTGGAGAAAGGAGTGGAGACACGTGTGTGTCGGTGTGTGTGTGGGGGGGGGGCGGCATTGGCTTGCTCGATCGGTATCAACGATGAGCGGCGTATTTCAAAGCCAATGCGAAGGTCATCTCTAGCCCTTCCTAGTTAATAGTAGTTATCGGTGGTGTGTTCTAGTTCTATTTTCCTTACTTGAACAATTCAAAGAACTAAAACCTTTTTTGTTTTAAAGGATTTTTGTTTCATGTTCCTGGTTAAAAAAAAAAAAGTATATCAAAATACTTTGTAGTTTGTCGGGACCGTGTTTTATTTCCCTTTAACACGTATATCTTTTTTAGCATTTTCTTCTTAACACGCATTTCACCGTATTTATTTCAAACGAAAAGTTTTAATTCGATAAATTATTAGCGAGCCGAAATTTGAACACAGAAGAGCCACAGTTTAAACACCGGTGGTAAAGATATTATCGTAACATTTTCACGGGTACCCGGGAGCCATTTTACAACCTGGGTAATTTCTCGGCAACTGGTACCCGGGTCCCGGGTACCCGTTGACAGGCCTAATTATGAGACAACTTTGTTATTGGTAACCTAATTCATTTATGTTGAAAGCCACTTATGATGCTTAAAGTTTTTTAGTAGACAATGTCGCTCATTTTTAAATACCTTATATTAACTCTCGCGTCGTGTCGCTGTCTAGCGGGAAAACAATAGCAAAAACATGACCCAATTTTCGGGATCCTACTTAGCTAAAAATTTTCAAATAGTCTTATGTCATCCAACGATATTACCTATCAATAATTAAAATCGATCGTTTGTAGTGTAATGTAACGTTTATTATTATAACTTTTGTAGCCTCGTTTACGCGTGACTGGTTATTATTGTAAAATGTGTTGATTTCCATTTTTTAACACAGTGGGGGACAGAAAAGCTCCATTGTTAATTATCAAAGACATGTGTCTAATTAAATAAAACTTAAGGTTTAGAAAGATCTCCAACTAGATAAGAGTTACGAGAAAATAGTTCAAACCGTAGGAATTCAAGGTAGCTGTATTAAGATGATGATACTTTTTTAAAATTTAAATTAAACATTTTATTTTTAAAAAAAACAGATGATTTGACATGGTTTTGAAATATGTATAACGTGTGTATATAATGATAAGTATTTGTAAATATAAAAGAAGAACATTCAAATCTATTTGGCATCGGTTATAAAATATATCTATATTTTTCGTTTAGTGATTATAATTTAAGATTATATCTTATTTAGCATTCGAACAGTATGAATAATTATTCAGCTTTAATTGTAATTGTCATTGTACACTATGTGGAGCTTTCGTCTGTATATTCTACAGAGAAATACGCAGTTATTTAATAGTGGTCTACACTTAGTTAATTATATAGTTTCCGTTAAATGTTTGCTAGTATTTAAAAGGTTATTAAAGAGGAGGTTTGGTCAAATAGTTTTAGAACCACTAACCACTAAAAGTTTAGTAAAGTTAAACGTAAAGAGAACCACTGTAGTCAGTCTAAACAGATGACCACAACACATCACGCAAAATTGTTGTCCAGTTTTGAAATACCACTTAGAGAAATTTTCTCTTTTTTTTTTTTACTTGAGATTTTTCTTCTAGTGTTATTTATGAAACAAAAGTGTGCAAGATGCGTTAAAAATTGTACTGTTAGAAAATATATACTGGAAATATATAAACTCGTCAGTGAGTTTATTGTATTATGACAAATCCTTTTGTTAACAGTGCACAATTACATTCAAGTATACGTAAAGCCAGTAACATGAATGAAGATAGTGATCTTCGTGGGAGAAGCTAAGACACGGAACTTGAGAATGTCCTGTTACATATAAACTCGTCAATGTTAACACCGTCACGTACAATTGTACGACTTGGTTTTATTTCCTGTTCACACAAAAAGCGTTTCTCAAGTAGTGTCCTAACTTAAAACCATACAAAAATACAGTACAATTAAACTAAACTTGTAGTAAATAATGCAACAAAGATACATAAAATAATAATATGCCAGTGATTTAGCTAGGTCTAAAATTTTATTCATATAAATAGAGATATCATGGAAAGGGAAAATAACTTGCATAATGACAGATAGAGAAATGCACTAGAGTATGTAACTTAATAGATTTTAGAAGAAAACCGAAAACATGGTTTGATAAGATGGAATAAATTTATTATAAGCTCATTTTATGACCATTTAATAAAAAACTAAGGATACACATATTTAAACATTTATTAGTAAACTGAAACAATTGATATATAGATACAATTAAGCCCAGTGACGCAAATGAAGCATTATCTCATTGTGTTAAATTTTTATTTATTGTTATGAACTGATCTTAAAGATGAGAATACTTCATCATCAATCCATACAGATTTAGGAGATGGGAAAAGTTCTATATCTTTGAGTCTGTCTTTGATCAAACTTAAGATCGATATGTTTTTCATATCTAAAGAACCAATAGACAAATTACATTTTCACACTCTTTTTTTTCGAGGTATAACTGTTTATGTAATACTTATAAGTTAATTATTATCTTAATATAAAGCGCTTAGAGTCCGTTTCCTTTATGAGGTATATTGCTACATAAATTATCACTTTTAAAAAATGTATTCTTAATAATCTGTATGCTTCTGTTTCCTATGACAATGGTGCATCACCGTTGGGTTAGGTTGCATATTACTCGTGGGGCTGTTCAGTCCTTTCCTTGAGTGACACTCTTTTCCACAGCTTTATCACACGAGTTCTGTGTTTCGAAATGTTTTGGCCTTTCTCATAGCTCTCATGTCTCTAGCATCCTCCATCCTTCGCTCCTCGGGTACACTACTCTTTTACAACTGTTATCTACTACAAAGAAGCCCAGGTCACTCATGCTGCAACTCTAAGGGACATTATTAGCATAGTTACTTTTTCAATTGAAAATAAAGACGTAAAGATCATAATCATTTTGTTTCGAGATTATCAGAAGGTGTGGTGTTTCACGCCGTAAAATATCATATGACGTCATTGTTTCAACTTATGTTTTAATTTTGAAAAGAGAACGATGTAAAAAAATACCGTTAATAAATGGTACTCAAAGATGATCGTTTCTTTACTCGACTTGTTGTGTTTAGAAAAATCACTATCTCCAGTATTTCTACAACTACCATCACTATCTCCAGTATTTCTACAACTACCATCACTATCTCAAGTATTTCTACAACTACCATCACTATCTCCAGTATTTCTACAATTACCATCACTATTTCCAGTATGTCTTCAACTACCATCACTAAAGCAAGAATTTTCTCAGTTACCTCTAAATGGCAAACCTTTTTTTTTGTGTGCTAAGAACAACAACACGTCTATCATTTATTTCAATACTTTTCTATTATTTTCCACTTAGCGACGCTCCTGACAGATCAAACCAGATATTAATGTTTTGAAATATGAAATTTAGCAAGCCAATATTGTAGTATTGCAATTTAGTGTTGATTAGATTTTTTTGTGTTTAGCGATATTTTTTTTCTGATCTAGTGACACCTTTTTTTAGTTTTCATCGAGGACGTCTTAAGGGGGGCGCCATTTTAGACCCAACAGGGCGCGGGGGGCAAGCCACCCCCTGCCCTATAGCTAAATCCGCCACTGTTGATATGCCTCCCAAAAATTTGATACCATAAATAAATAGTTAAGCAGGAACTTCTTATAAACCAGCAAAGTATGTCGTGATTTGATCTCATAATAAAGCTCATGAAAGTCCACATGGTCCATTAAGTTGGCTGTCTCCCCCCCCCCCCTACCACTTTTGTCAAATTCATGTTTCATTAGTTTGTTGCACATTTTAAAGTTGCCACTCGTAAACTTCTGGCTTGCTTAGATTGTTGTCTGTATTCTTACACGAGTGGTCATACAAGTTCAAAATTCAGTGATGCAGCCCTAGTGCAGTGTCAAGGGGTGGGATGGGTAAAACATACAGTTTAATGGATTAAAAGAAGAATTCATACGTTGCTAAAAGTTGTTGATCTCCTTTAGCTTGTGATATGTGATTTACAATGGAACGTGTCATCGGTATGGGACATTTCTCTGACGACAAACCATCCTTAAATTCCACTCTCCGCTGGTATATATTATCCATGGTATACTGCTTAGTCAAAATAAATATGCTTTTTGTATATCTTAAATAAGTTGAAGACAATGTTTCCATTTGTAAACTTTATTTTTTTTAAAAATATCGTTTGTTTTTTTTGTTTTTTTTTTGTGTGAATCTATACGTTAAAAATGATGGAAATTTAGAAACGAGAATAGAAATTTTTATTTGCATTTATTTACACAACCCTCATCTTTTAAAAGTTTATATTTTAAAGTAAGAATTGATTTGCATCCGTTAATCTTTCACAATTGAAATAAATGTGACTAATTGTTGTGACTAGCCGTTTCTCTATTCCCTGGCTAAAGCTTTTCAATCTACCACTGAAACACTTTTAACAGTAAAATACACTATATCTTTAGATGTACCGGGGTATACTTGATTACAAGGGCCGATGTTCGCTCGCTTTCAGAACGAAATGTCAGGACAACACTTAATCGTAGCTTATTCATTACAGGCGCTCACTGCGAACAACAGACCATTGGATCAGGATAATGCAGGTTGACGTGTCAGCAGAACATGTCTAAGGAACATTACTAGAAGCCATATGCAAAAATGCTGAGGTGAATGATCACGGTTTCTCATTCAAGATACATAAATTTTGTCTTGTGCTGCATTCTAGTTAAGTTTAATTTGGAGTTGTAATTGACGATTTTATGAAAGCCATAATGTAAAGCGCAATATTATCTTTGTATTTCATGAAAAGAGTTTTTCGTCTTTCTTACTTATTTAACACTAATAAAATAGAGAAAGAATAATGTAATGAGATAACATAGAATAATCAGATTTTAGAAATATGGAAATATTTGGGTTCTGTTTTTAAGTACTTATAAAAGTAATAGTTTCCCAAAAATGTTAAATAATATGATATTTGTATATATAATGTTGCAACCTGATAAAAAGAACATCGCGAATTTGCACGACACATAGGATACGAATATAGATTGTAAGCTGCAATTAAAAGAAAAAAGGATTCACGTTTGTGAACCTTGCTGAGTAGATTGAGGATTCCAATAAAGCAAAATACATCATAAGGTTAAATTTAAGTTTTCAAATCTAAAATTTAAATGTTCAAGTCTAAAATAAATAATTTATCAAAATAAACATAACAGAGTCATTTTCACCTAAAAGACAAAAAACTCTTCTCAGCTGTTCTTGTTCGATCAAACATATACCAATCGTCATACATTCTCATCTACAATAAACGGTAGACGATTTTCCATTGCAGCAGCTATACACGACTCATACTGTTAGTGATTTAACAAGTTCTAGAAATTATACCACAGAGATACAGGTTTTGTAATCTCTTAAAACATCTTAACTAATAAAAAATCTAGAGAAACGAATACACTCTTATACCATTAAAGGGTCAAACTAATTGAATACATTGCTAGATCTCATGAGATTATTTATTTTACAGCCCATGGAATGAAGATTTTTATTTTAAAATATCATGCTTTACAATTTTATGTAAACTTTCAAGCAATTATAAAAAAAGAACAATTTATAAAGCTAAAAATAGGCCAGCTAACGTTTTTCATGCAATATTCTGTTTTTCTTTTTTTAAAATAAGATGGTAAAATTATACTTTAAAGGGCATTATTTGAATTTTCAAAAAAAAAAAGCTAGTAATCAATCATGCAAATAGTTTTATTTTCTATATCTTTCAGACTGAACCTGTTCAAGCTTTTATGATCGATATATATTAGTTCTGACAGTCTACTTGACCAAGCTTATAATCTCTATATGTTCATTCTGTTAGACTGTACCTGTTGAAGCTTATGATCGATTTATGTTCATTCTGTCAGCTCAAGTAGGCAACGGTTTCTTTTATGCACCGTAAAATAATCCATATTTAATCCCAAAATTAAAATAACGCATGGTCACTATATATATGTATATATATATATANATATATATTTTTCATATTGGCATTTTGTGAAGACTTTAACCACCTTGGCATATGTGAAAATAAATCATATCTTTGACATGAGTAAATTGTTTATGATTGGTTTCATGAAATAAAGAATAATAGTTCAAAAATGAAAACATTTTCTATTCAAAATAGTATTTATTTTAAAATAATATTATTTAATTTTACCAGTTGACACAATAACTCATTTCAAAATTGTTTTTAAAAAAATTATTACAATTATTTTAATATCAAATACAAAACAATATCTTATCACGTGTTTTTATTTCCTTTTTAAAAAATAGACCAATTCAACTTAGGCATTGTAGCATTGTTATTCACATCAAAAACTGTAATGTTTGCACCAGTTATTTAGGAAAGATCGTAACTCTACTAACAGCACTAGCTGGGAATGTTAGCTTAGGAGCAGCCATCTCGCATTATTGTTGGAAAGTATAAGTTTAATACATGATTCTTGAGCGGTTCGATACTTTATAATTACTTAAGTTAGAATCATTACTATATTAATTCTTTTAAGACAATTTATTTATGTTTAAGCATCAAAAATTTTTCATAAAAAGCCAAACTTATCTTATTCTGTAACCATATAACTAGAGTATTGAAAGTTGTATTTAGATGTATAGAACATAGAATAAAAACGATTGATGTTTGTTTTGTTACTTATACCCAATTTAATTAGTGCAAAGATTTTAAACAATCAACCGTATATGTTTTGACAAAAAATTACAAAAAAATTATGTACTTACAAATCCATTTTCGCAATCAATTAACTTGCAAAATAAATTTTAAATAGGAAACACATCAATCCAACTTTCGGACACTCGAAGTAAACACATTTATTATCATGTGATCAACTGACAAATTATTATTCATCAGACAAGCAAACATTGTGGAAGGCCTTCAGCAAACATGTAATGCATAATAGTAAAAAGCAGAGGAAAATGTAAAGTATATAACACCTGCTTATTTCAATATTTTAAGCATAATGGAAATAATAATCAACATTTTTTTAGATCGCGTTAAATCAAGTGGAAATAATTTATAAATAAAATTAGATGTAAAAGTAGTTTATAATTTTAATTGAAGAAATCGGGCGGTTGTATGGAAACGAGTAATCTCTGAAGGACTGAAAATAAAAACCAAAATTGTTCAAAAACTTCAACGCGGATATGCCTATTGTCTCCAGTTTGATGGTAAAAGATTGCAAGGAGAATAGGTACGAGTAGTTCTGGTGAAAAATATGACAACCAAAATCATAGATATTCTTAAATGTGTGAGTGGCTCTGCAGCGACGGTTCACAATAAACTACATCTGCTAATTGATGAATACTTCTTCTTCTTCCTTCTCAATATTGAATATTGATTAACAGGATGCTTGGGAAAATATTTGCACAATAATCTGTGTCCTTTGCTCAGGATTGTAAAGCTCATACACGATGATGTTTTGAAGAAGTGTTTTCAGATTCCAAAATATATTGGCTGTCAGCACCGTGTACTCGAAACCTTTCTGAAGCATGTAATGAATTTTCTTATTTAAGAGGAAAAGAGCCAACAAGAACTCAGCTATTCCTTCATTGAAACATTAACCGTAAAGTATATCTCTCTTCAGCTGGTTACCGCCTTGTTGCGACGGATGATAGTAACACGGAAGAGAATCTTTGATGCCGATATGCTTTCAAGTTTTTATATAAACTATTTTGGGTTCATCGTCATTACAAACCATCTTTCCTCGATTGCAAGCGATTACATAAGAATTTTGGTTTTGTTGTTACACTTATAGACACATACAACGGATCGTCGCAAAGGGAAATCCATGACCTGTGCCCTATGTGCCGTCTTCGGTCCGAGAGGAAATAACTAACTAACTAACTAACATCAATAATGACATATATTGAAACTTTCAGGCCTTTGAGATATGACCATCGTGCATATATTTTCTCCGGGCACGTACAGCAATTTTATTCCCTAATCGATTCTAAACGACATAAAAAATATTGAAAATAAAAATATCGTCATCATGATCCATTCTGAAATCAATTGGCTTTTTTACATTGCATCTCTATAATTTTATTCCCATGGCCAGTAAACAAAATGCAGAAATAATGTATTAAATTGCTGCAAGGGCCGTTATAAAAATAATAATTAACATTATTTGTAATATAATGGGCCCGAATCGTGTTATTTTAACGATTTTATGTTAAACTCAAATACGTACAAATACAAGTACACTATTAATACCTATTGTAAATGCAATCAAAATTCAAATTCTTTTATCTGATAGAAGTGGTTTTACGTTTTTTCATTTGGTTTATTTTTCAAAGAAACAAATATGCGAAAGTTTACTCTAGAATTTCCCAAAGCTTCTTTTCGAATTGAGGAGTTTTGCTGGAGACCAATGTTTCATTTTTTAAAAAAAGAATATCACAATTAAAGCAAACATACTTTTTCTATCTAAGGTCACGTGGTCCTTGTGCAAGTTAAAACAAAATTCGTGTGTAATATTCAACAGCAGCAACTTTAACTTTAAAAGTTCGAAATTGTGAAAGCACACAAAAAAAAATTAAGAGAAAAAAATTCTCAAAAAAGTTAATTACTTCAATGACGTGTTATATATGGGTAAATTAAAAATTGTGAAGAGCTCTATTTAAACAATTTTACTTCCGTTATATATAAAGATTTCACTAAGTTTAAATTACATCAATTGGAAAAAATCTACAATAAACTTTTATTTACAGGTATCTATAACTTTATGAATGTTGACCACGATGGCATTTTGGATATTGTAGTTACTGGTATTTTATATGCAACCAATACCCATGATAGAGTCCACATGGAAAATAGACTCATAAAACGATTTGGTACGTTGGCTCCATATGGAATTAACCAAATCCACAATTTTACATGACTGCAAAATCGTTTTCCCGTTGTGGTTTTCACTGTTACTTTAGATACTTCAACTTCCTCCTTTTTCTTATATTCTATGTCCGTGTTTATTTTTGTCTTTCATTTCTTTTCATTTTATCACATAGAATTTAATATGTTTTAATTTGAATATATATGTAAGTACATGTAATTGTTTTTGTACTGATGAAGGCATGAGCCGAAACGTCTACCATTATTTGTATTAGTTGATAATAAAGCTTTAATTTATTGTTTCCTTACACAAATAGTCTGTGTAATTTGTTTTTTTATGAATGTGCCATGGTGATTTATTTCTTGCAAACAAGAGTAATTTGATGCATAAATAATCATACATTTTAATTGCTTGATTTCAGTTCCTGTAGTGAAATAATTGGCAAACACATTAAAAGTGCACTTGTTTTTTTTTATACATGGCAGGTTGTTTATCTTCAGTTTCTATAATCATTACATTATGGAATGTTTGGGGCTGGGGAAGATAATTTTCACCCAAATGACGCATATATAATTTTATTTTTATAGCATTGTCTACAGGATCAATAAATGAATTAATCTACACAAAAAACCCTTTTGGAGAGCGGACATCAGTTATTTTTTTCTTAAGACGTTATTCTTCATTAGGTCTGAGAAAATCTTTGCAAATATAGGCGAATCTTTACTCAGAATAAATGTATTTTTTGTCTTGTTTTATCCAATATAAACTTATAAAAATATTTTTTGAACCAATCCTACTGTATAAATAGAAGGATCATATTTTTAAAAAATGGAATGGCCTATTTTAAAGTAATATAGCAGAATATAGCTATTATATTCATTAAATTATCTTTAAAATTCCCATATCATTTTCACATGGTTTAAACTAAAAAATATTCACTGCCACCCTCGTTACGCTAAATTCTCATATAATTATGACTTTACATTCTAAGACAATTGTGAGTAGGGAGATATTTGAAACATAAAATATAATGTATAAGATAAAGACATAAAATAAAATTTTACACTTAATATATTTTACATCGGATTTTTGTTAGTTCTAAAATATTATATATAAAATATTCATTGAGCAAATGGAAATCTATTTTTAAGTAAGTCGTTGTTATAATTAATGATTCAATTAAAATAATTTCAGCTATCAATCGTTTCATACAAAGTTTCTCCTTGTTTCATTTTAGCGTGCGTTGATCGCTCTGAAACTGGCAACTCGTATGGATACTCTGGTGATGAAATAAACAACATTTAACAATAATGGTTAATAAACAGACTTAAGTCAGAAAATATACACTGTCAGATAGAGATAAATCCCCTCTTACACACACACACACACACACTAACACGCACACACACACACACATATATATATATATAACTTGAAAAGTTCAAAATAACGAAACACACAACTTTGACGTAGAGAAAACTACCCTAGAACGTATGGTAATATATGTTGTACGTCTAAAATACAAAGTAACTAAATCATTTCCTAACCAATGGGACTACACGTAGATTTATTTGTTAAATATCGTTTTTAGAATGATAGTAGAAATGGAAAAAATTGTTGTTGTTTTTAAAGGACGAGTTTAGAAAGAAAAAGGACCGTAGATTTCAAATTTCAATGTCTATTATGCTTGAAGAGGTTTTAGAAGCAATAAAGTGTCTAAAATGTTAATTAAAAGAATATTTATCTCTAGTCTTTCAGGAGCAAAAGTGTTATAGTCAGAGTAATATGAAACATTAAATGCATACGTAATGATTATTGATATATGCCATGGATAATATAATGTATTTTATCGTAATATATGAATACTTATGAACCCACTAACTGCCACATATTTTGGGGAATATTTTAGCTTTATTGCTATAAATTGACATTAACTAAATAAGGAAAACATTTTTTTTTTCGAATCACACCTCAGTGATTTTTCTCAAAATTTAACATTTTTAGTACATCCCAAATTAGGAAACATGACAAATGATGTTTAGTTATTTTTTTCATACTGTAAAACAGTCAACATGCTGTCCAACTTTAAATTCTCTGAATCAAATCTATAATCGCATATTCCTCTTTTTCCCATTCATTTTCCATGTCATTTGAAATAAGGCATGTGTTTATTGTGTTGGGTCGAGCAATCCATGTTTCTCGGACATCAATGTCGCAAACATTCGTTATTAATGCAAGTCCCGTGAAAAAGTTGTAAAAATAAATTGCGTGAGACTTTGGGGCCTCAAAAATCAAAATCATTAAAACAAGAAATGCCCCATGCCCGGAAACGCCCTCGTCATCATTAGTACCCTTAAATTTGCCCTTATATACCTTTATCTGGTAAAAAGAGCCTGATTAAGAGCAGCAAACAGAACATTGTTTAAATCCAAATCTGAAAGGCTTACCACATATGAACTGCTTCAAGAATTGATGCCCGTAACATCGGACAATCAACACTCAAAATTTCAGAGTAAACACCAAGAATTTAGATAGTTTTTGTTTAATTTGTTGATCAATGGGCATTTTTTAAAAAACGTATCACTTTTCTTTGCTAGAATAGCCTCCAGGTCAGAACCGTCACTGAGATGGAGACAGTATTTTATTTCCATGTATCTGTTCCCACTCATTCTTTTTCTCACACATTGCACATCCCTATATTATCTGAACACCAGTATAATCGTCCTTGAGAAAAATTGAGTACCCAGTAAAGAGATGAAATCAAATAAATTTTTGACATATTCATTTGACAGGAAAGCCATTTTTCTGTGTGTACATTTAAGTCTGTGGGACAATATGCGTCAGAAACGCCTCATCAAACACTTCTCAATACATGTTTTTCCCTGTGTAAATCGATGAGATTATCACTTCTTTCTAGCACATATTACAGATTGAGTAAATAAAGCCCCCGTGTTTTCTTCCACTTTGTATTCCATCATTTGATCGCAAGTGGTGGGAGCATATAATGTGTATCTGTGCCTGTGTCCAGGATAACATTATTATTTTTACTTGCTGCACGATGAATTTCAAATGGGCCAGTAACATCTGTGGGTACATCATCATCATTTATGTCGTCATCGATATCATCTTTGTCAACATAGCCTAGAGGAAGTTATCTTATTTGTTAAAGATATTCATTGGTAAAGAAGATTTCTGCGTCTTGTGCTTATCTGTGGTTAATGTACAGTCCTGCAAAAAATCTGTTGGACCATTGATGTTGTTTTAATCATCACAGTTTATAAATAAACATCATATAGAATATTAAGAATTTAGTTTATAGAGAGAGCTTTATATGTTGCCAATTTTTTGTAAAATGCCTTTACAATATAATTGTTGTATTTCAAGACAGTTTCATTTAGAGCCCCACATGGGATCGAACTTGTGTTCAATTGTACCCATTAAAATAATAAAATGCAAAAACCAAGTGTGATTATAACTCTTAGCCCTTAGCAATCATTACAAATAACAACAAATTATGGAAAGAAAACATATTTAAATACTATTTTGTCTTTTTTTCATCTAAACCGGAGCCCCGTCTACCTCACGAAAATAGCTACTTTGACCGGAAGAATGTTCTCGCGCGGATAGCTAACCATGGGGATTGGGTAAATTTAGAAGTAGCAGCTGACAAACAACCATGGCGAATAACGCAGATATCTTTGTTTTCTCAGTAGGTATCAGATGGCGCGACTAGACGGTTTAATGCACGCGATCTTAAAGTTAGGATCATGGCAGTTAATGGTTAAAAAGAAAATGTGTGTTATTATAAGAAGGAGTATTTACTAAGCAACAGGAACAATCTCTATTTACCTGCTGAGTCTTGTGTTTTGCTTGGAACATTGTAGTCCCCGAGAGCTTTTCTCTGCCTATATCGATGCACTCTGAATATTAAAACAGCGCTTGCTATAAAGATGACTAAACCCATCGACCCACCAACACCAATGCCGATACCTTTAAGCAGATCTGCAGTACCCATACCTGTGAATTACGAGGAAAAGTTTCCATAAAAGGACTGTTACTTTGACTTCTCTTTAATATTATACCAGTTTCATAATGTTTGTTTTGTTTCAATCATGTTATGGAAAGCATTATATTTTACTCATTGTATCTTCAGAAATTGACCCAGTCAATTTAACACCATAGAAAAGTGACAAATATATATATGTCGATTGCTCTAATTTCAAAGAAGATAAGCAGTGGCAATTCATTCTCTTTTATTCATAAGAGTTAATTTAATCAGCACTCATTTTTTAGGAGTTAATGCAGTTAATAATTTTTAGAAGTGTGTCTCTCAAACTTATAATATCCATACTATAAGTAAACACCTAAATGTCTTCAAAATGTGTCATCTTTTAACAAACTACGCAAAAAGTAAAATGGCATTATTTGGTTAAAGTGATGAGCGGGTCTAATGGTCAATACATCCAGCCAAGCTGAACAATAATTTACATTGAACTGATGTAAATAGTATGCAAAAAATGGTCTTGACAACGAATGACATAATTAAAATCGGTGTTAATTAAGTTTCCAACATTGCCAGGGGTTAGTGGATTCAGGAACTTTCATCTCCATTTGGTAACGCAGTAACTTATCAGAGGAGCTGTCGTCATTTCCTGTCTTTAAGTACTTTAAGTTGGTCTCATTTACTGCCATTAGCATTATACACTTGTCGTTTTGTTTGAAATGAAGGCGGAATGTTAGAACCATGACAAGCAAACGTTATCAACATTTGATCATTCAATTCAGACATTAGTTTAAATCCTTAAGATTGGTGCTATCGTTAAGCATTGTATTATTTTTCAACAGCAATTTTTTATTTTACTTTTTGACTTTTAAATATTCTTAAATAATAAAGGGATAAAGTAATTATTAATAACCGCAACCATAGTAGCTATATTTAATGGAAATAAATAGTAGAATAGAAATATAAAGCAATTTTTAAAAAAACCTTTAATATTGATAAACAAGAACAATTTTTCTGTTTAGTTTATCATGTATAAGATCTAGAATTTTTTCTTTAAAATTTCTACAAAAATAATAACATTAATTATTGTTTCAAACAGTAAGCGTAAACATAAATAAAACTATCTAAATGCACGTTTGAAAAACGACAACTCAGTAATTATTTTCTTTTAATTATAGAAGTTGTCTCCAACTTTCTTTAAGGAAATGTTGTGTTATAAAGTGAACATATATATATATATATATATATATTTAAATCAGTAACCTTTGGTTTAAATGTAAGTCTGATACTTTTGTTGGGTAATGTTTCAGAAAAAATGGTAATTCTATTAACTCGAAATTCATTTAAAATGTTGCCTTTATGGCACCAATTTTCTGGACATTAAAAATTTTTTTTTTGTTGATTAAAATTAAACTGAAAATAAAGGAAATAGAAGGTCTTAAAAGATGATTTCTTCATTATTCTTTAAGTCTATCTCTCTACTCGCCCATTTAAGTTCGATTTAGAGGTTGCAGTATAAACAAGTTATGCGCACAGCTTACTCTAAAGAATGCAAATTTAGCTGGCTATAAGTAAAATTATTTTTTAAAATACTGCACCTTAATGTTGAGACAATGTTATTTAAGGTAATTATTGCTATGGAACTAAACAAACACATTAATTATAAATCCATACATTATAAAAAAACCAGAAGAATAATGTATTGTAAAAAAAAAGCATGGAAAGCTCTGGCATTTGAAATAAAACACACGTAGTTTTTGTAAGCTGTAAAATCTTAAAGAAAAATAAAGGTTTTAAAATAATGTAAAAATAAATCTAAATTACTTTTCTAATACATTTTTTTCCATTTTTTGGTCTCTTTCAAAGAAACGGTCTCATTTACTGATAGATTCTGAAAACTAATATGTTGCTGTATTAATAAGGGATGCAATGTTTTGTTCATTCCTGTTTGATAACAAGACATTCACCCACTTACAATTTTATCTACCCGCCCCCCGACCCTTACAGTCGGCCCTATTCCAAAATTTGTTTCTTATTATTTGATTATTTATTTCTTATGAAATGTCATATGTGATTTATCAATTCGTCTAAAATTTAGACCAAACAATATTTATGTAAACTTTAAAGAAAAAATGTCAACTTAACAGACACAAAGGTGAGTTCATACTGAGTTTAACTCAATGTGGAGTATCAATAAGATTTGAATTTTAATGTGTAAAATGTTTGTTTGGTTTGAAATTGTTCATTAGTCCAGTACCCATGATTAAATAATATTTATTGAGCTAGCATATAAGAAAATAACATGAATCAAATAAAGTGTTAAGTTCAGAATCTCTTAAACTTCATTAAATAATTTTGAAAATACGAGGACGTAATATTAGAGCCTTCTAGAAGTTGGAAAATTACTGACGAATTTTACGGGGTTATGCTTTGATTAGAAAAGTTATAAAACTCATTTTAATCAGCAAATAAAGTCTTCTTAAAAATAACATATCAATGATGTATCAAATTCCACATAAAAATGTAAATTAAAATCTTGCTCAACATGTCTATATTTTATGTTTGTCTTCATCGTAAACAAAAGAAATGGGGAATACTGTCGGTCAGGACTTAAGACCCTCGTCCCCGAAAGAAAGGACAGTATGATTTTAATGCCTTACAGAGTTTTTATTTAGGTCGTAAAGTTCCGTCGAACTTCATCCTTTTACCAAGTAAACAAAGTTTAAAATATTTTTAAATAGCTGACATAAGTTAAAAGTAATTTTTTTTCACTTTACCCATATTGAGGAGAAATTAATTTGTCAATTAATAAAATGAGAACACTTCATTACACTTTTAAATATTTTAAAGTCTGGGATTCAAGTATGAACTTTTACGTGTTAATACTTACATTGTGAGCAGTCGTGTCCACGGTACCCTGGATTACAGCCCAGCTTGCAGGAACCAGTCACAGGATGACACGTACCATTCAGACATTGAGGATTACATGACTTTAGACAGTCTACACCCCATTTATTTAATGGACATTCTGAAATAATGTACATATATCACATTTTGGCTTATTTGGTAATATTTAGTGTTGGAAAAAAGTTCTTTCTTTTTAAACATTATAAAATGTATATGTCTTCCAAGAATAAAAAAACTTTAAGGATGATAAGAAATGTAAAGTATGCAAATGATATTTAGAAGCTAAAAAATGTAACACAAGTTAATAGCTAAATGCAGTAATACTAAGGTGTTACTAAGAAGATATATTTTACAACTAAACACAAATGATCTAGTTGATGTAAAAAAATGTAGACCATATTATTTAAGCATATTCATGAAATATACAATAGGTATAGTGAAGTCTTGTGAAGAAGTATTCAACTTTGAAAACATGTATTTTAAGCTGTTCTCTTTCTCCGTCCATCCCTTCGTCTATGTCTATATGTTGTAAATTATTATTTTTCAATCTTTTTTGTATACATATGCAGTTTTTTAAAGATCACGTCCTGCGATTTTTTAAAGAGTGATTTCTTAGAAATGATTCCAGATTGCGTAGTATCAAATAATTTACAAAAGATTCCAATGACATTTGATTGATTTTGAAGATAGATTTTGGAAATTCATAACAAATAAAACTTGATATATACTCTATAATTCGTGTTTAAAGAATTATATCTCTTTTAAAACTGTTGTTTTTTTTAACATGTGTAATTTTGAAAAAAAACAAACTTTTTATAATCATGTTGTAATGGTATTGACTTCAAGAGGAATAAGAGACTACTCAGTCATTTCGAGGGTATTTTCTGCCCGGGGAAAGACACAGTTTTTCCGATATTATGCTATAATAAAATGATAATTTTAATTAGGAAGTAATTATAAGAACTATAAATATATTCTGCAAGTAATAAAACAACCAGTGTTTATGTCTTGTTTAAAATTAAAGGTCACTGCTTTTCTCCTCCTCATGGTAACATATTTGATGTATCAATATCATCCGCCATGTAATACTAAATAGCTTTAAAATTATATAGATCCTTTAATCTTTATTTATTATTGATAATAATCAATCATTTATTTACTTAATTTTAAAGAAGCTTCTCTCACGATAGAATTATTAATTACTTCGAATTTCGGAAGTAATGATATTATATTAGATAGGATGACTTCAAACCAAAAAGGTATTTTTATACAACTTCAATAAATCTTATTTGCTTGAATTTATTATTTATTTTTTTACCCAAGAGGTAAAATAATAATTTCTTGAAAATTTTATGGGATATTTGATGGCACAATTCAAAGTCCAGTAGGTTAAAATGTGTACTGAATCGTATCTGTTTTCCAAATAATTAATTCTTCCAACTGCCTAAACCACACGTGAATTTCTGCTGTCCACAGTAACCTCATCGTAAAAGGAATACACCTTTATCTTAAATAATTTCTACAAAACAAGGCAACATTTTTATATTGATCGATTATATTTTGAGGTCTCGTTCTTTGTCAGGAAGTTTCAGTCAAAAAGATGTGTCATCCACATAACTTTTAGCAGAAGTCAAAACATATTTTAAGTATTCCATCAGCTTATGTGAAAAGACGTTGCAAAAGAATTTTAGCATTATACTTTATTGACTTCATACAGTACACGTTTTCCAGGTCGTTGCTATTTCAAATGTTATTTCCACGCAATGGTTTTTCATTTTAATAGTATCCGTATCAGATTACTTAAGATTCATTATGGAAATTGACGTTTGGCATAAGAAAACTTCAATTTTTTTAGTTAGTTCATTAGTTTCTTTTAATAATATTTATTTGGCTCTTCTTTTACTTTATTTATTTTTATTTTAATGTTTTTCATCTTTGGAAGGTAATTAACTTTGAGTATTTTGACGCCCCAAATAAGTGAGACCAGGAACATTAGGTAAGCTGATCTTTAATTGATAGGCTACAGTAATTATCGTTTATACAAAGAAAGTGGTTGTCAAATTAAAAAAAAAAGTAAATTTCCAGCAGACATATGTTAAGCAATAATACTACTTCAGGCTATTGTTATTTTTTAAAAAGTTCAATAAGCTTTGGGTATCAGTCTGATGTATATCCAATATTGAGTTTGATGTCTTGGCCAAAAAAAGATTACATCTTTTTAGGTTAATTATTTTATTTAGTGTCACGATTTCTTATTTGGCATTTATTTCCACCTTTAAAAAAATGCATTCTTCGAATACGATTCGCTATCCTTAGACAAAATGAGAGCCGGGGCTTTTGTCCCATTATCCCCTTCTCGATACGCCACTGATAAAAGAGCGTCATAAAGTCTTATGACAAAATATAGGTATATGATATTTTAATCATCGGGGGTAGCAGGTATATATAATTTCATCCTTATAATTCTGATTTTAAAAAAACAAAAGCCAGGATTATAATATAATTTTAAAATATTCTTGTTATTAAATACTACTTATTTATCAGCGAAAACTACTAAAATTTGTTTCCTTTTAATGCAAAAGCAAAAGTTATTATTACCCTCGCTGCAAGCTTCGCCATGAAATCCAGAGTCACAACCCGAGACACAGCTCCCAGTGGCAACTAAACACTTCTCATTTGTGTCTTCACAATTACACGATCTGTTACATTCAAGTCCAAAAGTTTTGCCAGAACACGAGGAATCTGGAAAATAATATTTATACTATTTCAACTAGTGTCAAACGTATCACATTTTGTGAATAGATAACAGATAAACTGCAGGCAGTTAATGTATTTCCTGAAAATATTTTCTCAGTAAACATGATCAGGTGCAAATAAATATAAGTTAATTTCAGAGAAAGTAGTACATAATTGTGTGTACATCTTAAGAAGACTGAAAGAGTTCTTGCTATCATTAATTTTTATTATTTTATTATTATTTTTTTTAAATTTTTTAAATTATTTTTTTGCGAAACGTGGGTAAAGCGCTGTTAGCCCAACTAGCGGTTAGGGTAAAACGCTTTAGAAGTGTACTTAATGTGTATATATATTTAAAAACCGAAGGCCAATGGGGTCTTTTACTATATATTTGTAGTTAAAATCAGTTCAGTCGTCAGTATTTATTTAGCTAAATTTCAACTTACAGGAAACTTTGAAATATGGCAAAGAGGTAGTAATGAGTTGAAGTAGGAAAAGTTCCATCGATTAAGTTGTAAAGGTAAGTTTTATGTATGGCATTTTAGCGTCCAGTTACTTACCGATAGATCTGAACCGTCAAGGATCTAACTGTTTTGTGAAATTTTCTTTCTAAGAACAGGTAAGTAATGAGCATGAGAATCTCTCTGGGTATAAATAATAGTCTTAAAATCAGTGTTTGGTCGCAATTCTACTAATAGGATATTGGTGATATTGTTATACTGCCCAAAGGTCCGAAAATGTTGTATTCTATAGGCAGAAACGCTGAAGCGAATGATAAATCTTAGGCTATGTAGAATGTGTAGAGGCGCAGTGGTCTAGCGGTAGCACTCTGGACAGTCGAACTGAAGAAAAAAGTCACGGGTTTGTCAAGCCTTTTTCAACGGACCAACAATACACAAATAAAACGAATATATATATGGAAAAAGACTCCTTTCCGAAAAAGATCGCTGTTCTGTTACGTCTTGTCAGGCTAACCCTTTCCCTGTTTTGTTCTTTTCCATTTAATTTTTTTTATAAGCATGATTGCAGTCTCACCCCCCCCCCATTTTGTACGTTATTTTACATTTGAGATGACTATCAAGGATCAATGTATTTGTATTGCTTTTCGAAAAAAACATATTATATTTATGAATCATATAAAAATAAAGATGAAATTTATTTTTTTCATTACACGATTTGTTTAATTTGTATTTTCTTATCTTTGTATACGTGTATGTGAATTTGAATCAGTTTACAGATAAATTATCAGCTAGTTGAGTTAGACCAAATAATAATATAGTTTTCACCATAATAGAAGTTTTTATAGCTTACTTCAGCAGTTCATTTCTGAACGATTAATCTATATAATTTAAATAATCATATTGTTTTTACATAATTACGATGATAGTGTTGTTTTTTTTTCGTTTTTTTTTTTTAAATCTACGGACTCACAAATGTGTTCTTAATATTCAACTTTGAATTGGTAGTTGAGATATGAATAATGAACATGAGTTATAAAAGTTGGTGTTATTTACCAGCAATTGGGTTGGAACAAAAACTGTCTAAGTTTTTTCTGTAAAATCCAACATTCCAATTAGAACATAAAATCCAATTTTTCTTAAACTATTAATAACTTAAAGTATTTATACCGGAATTAATTCTATGGTATAAAATTATTTTAAATCAAATCACCCACCCCCATAAGCCTCCACTTCACATAGAGTAATAATGATATTCTCATTCCCACCAAAGACCTGGATGTAGGTGATGGGTTCATCTGGTGGCACAGTTGTTATTAAATATGAAGGTAGTTTTTTTTTAGCTCCGATATAATTGAATATCACCTTCATGTCAGACGTAGAGCTCTGTAGTCGGAAGATCCTCAGTCGTTCTGGGTTGCTATTTCCTGTACATGAAAAATAGTTTAATGATTTATCTAAGTCTGATTAATTTGGAATACATATTTTTTATTTATTTAGTTATCAGCCTCATCATAGATGGAATAAATATAAAAATAATGGATGTACTACATCTACACCACATCAAATTATTGCGAACGATCCGTGGATTTTCGCTTCCTTGATCAAACCCCAAACTGACGTAAATCTTTCGCTAAGGTTTTGTGAGCACATATTAGTATTTAAAATTGTATTACTTTTTAAAGTTTAATTGAATGTCTCCTTTTTTCCACACCTCAAAAAATTAAAAAAAATTCCAATGCCTTTTCTTCCAACTTTTAAAAAAAGTTTGAAGTTCCAAATAGATTTTCTAGATAAAATTACCCAATTAGTTTGCAATGCATTTGGTAAACGCTAGCTTTCTTAGTTCACAATAATTTTATAAATAGTAATATTATTTTTTTAATTAAAAAATTACATTTCAAAACATGTTTTTGTGAGCGAAGTGCCTTTGATAATGCAATAAGTTAAAAATATATTTTTATTATAGACCTAATAAATAAAAAGTAAGGAAAGCTTTAAAATTATGTTTGATTTAGCGAAACAATTTATTTATATATGTCACAATTTAATAGCCAAACATTATTTAGTATAATATGATACAAACACCAAAAGTTAAATTATACAAAACAAAAAAACTTTTGAAAAAAAATGATTTTAAAATGCGGATGTCAGTTTACAGCAACTCTGAACTTCTGTCTTTCTAAGATCTACGTAATTTTTTTTCTTTGGAGCTTTTATATTTCAAATATATATTTGGAACCACTTTGTACTTGATCTGGTTAAATGTTTCATGAATCTTCAAAATTTCGATTTAGTGACAGTGTTTTATAAAAATACGAGCAAAATATCCGTGCTACGCTATGGGGTACGCACAATAAGAATAAATTTATTTAGTTTTGGTATCAAATTCTCCTTAAAAATGATTGTAAGCGCATCTGGAAATTAGGGTAGTGATAAATCAAACCCCTTCTTAATAAAAACAACGATATGTGTGTCGAGAAAAATAAAAATATTATTAATTTAAGTATTACCATCAATTTTGGTATTTCTGCTTTAATATAGCATCATCATTATAATCTGTGGCTCTACAGCCCATGTAGGGCCCTGGCTTGCTCCACCACATCCTTCCAGCTACAGCCCATGTAGGGCCCTGGCCTGCTCAACCACATCCTTCCATTCAGATCGATTGATGTTTTTTTTTTTCACCATGCTCGAACCCCTTTAATAACGCATGCTATATATTCTACCAGAATGACAAATGTTCTTAACAGTTACACAAATCTAACGGGCAAGGCTCACTTTCTTTTCACGTGAATCAAAACATGAAAACAATATCTTTCCACATGATTTCCTTGGTTCTTAGAAATTTCTCGCTAAACACCCATTTCATTTATAGTCTAAGCATGAAATTAGTTCAAGACGAATATGATATTTTTAGCCCGATAATATTTGTGAATATTGTGGCTTGGGGAGAGGGGAAAATATGGTTTATTTGTTTTCAAGGCACATGTTCATTTAACGTGAATAAACGCATAAGAACAATGCTGCTTTTTACGAAAATGGTGAGAAATTGATATCCTTATAAATTTTATGTCAATCATTATATATTCCCGCACATTTTTTCTAATAGTAGCAATTCACTTTATATCAATCTTTATTCCCGTTGTATACTATTCATCTAATAAACTCAAAACAGTTTGGCACCAAATGAGTTGTCAGTGTATTTTTTCGACATAGCACGCACTTTCTTATGCTAGATCCTATTTTTAAGTCGTAATACCCGTGATATTTCTTTACACTTTACAAATAACTATTTCAAAGTGAATTTAATTTTTAATGCATAATAATATTATGGTGAATTATTTTTATACAAAAAACTAAAATTTAAAAAATAAATAAAAAAAGAAAATAATAAATTTCTACGTTGTAAATAGAAAAGGGTCCAACCGTCCGTGGTCGAACCGACCGGGGTCGAAACCTCCTGGGAATGAAACGTCCTGTCGTCGAATTGGCAGGGTGAAACTTTCCGGGGTCGAAGTTTCCGTAAATCTTTCTATTTTTCTTATGGCTGCGGAAATTATCGATTAATGTATCGATTAATCGGTAAAAGAGTTTATCCATTAAAATTATTTTAATCGATAAAATAGCGAATAAAATTGAAGAAAACGTGTTACAAGAGGCTTTGGATTTATTAATATATAATTTAATTATTTATAATTAATAATAGTTTGCCTTTTTTACGTACAAACTTCTCTATTAAAAAAGCTGTTTTTATAAGGAAAATGATATAAAAAAATTAAACATCGTTCGTTAAAAATTAAATGTAAATTGTCTGTTTTTGTTGCTTCCCTTGAAATTTTCAGTTTAATGACGTCATAATCTTATTTTTAGCTTTAATAAAATTATTGATTAATTATTCGGTAATTTTTTCAAAAGTTAACGATTAAATTTAAATTAATCGATATCAGCCCTAATTCTATATATTTTTTTAGGGATTTAATAATTTTATTTGCCTGCATAAAGTTCACCAATTTATCTAAAAATCATACCAGCTTGCAATATAATTTTTCCGAAAATATATTACGATAAAGAAAACAATTATGAACTGTAAAATCAAACACACATGAGTGGTGTAAGAATAATACTGGTTGTCATGTTAAAGGCGCAACATTAGCAGACATAGAAATAACCAAATCACACACACATACGCACATAGCCCCTCCCCCCACACGCACACAAACTTGCACCAATTGTAAACTCAACAGTTTTAACGAAAGCAAAAACCATACTATTGCATTATTCTAGCAATAAGTCTTTTTTTTTAAATAAGCTTTTTCATTCATCTACCAATTAATCCAAAACATCCATTCCTTTACTGTTTATACTTTACCTGTATTAAATACATGTTTAATTGCTTTGATTGAGCTGTTCACCACTTATGTGATTGGGATGCGTAGGCTTGTGGAGGTTTTTGAATATTGTCTATTTGTTTAAAAAAAAAAAAAAACCCGTTGAATCGCATGGTTTGGGTTAAAATTTTACACTGCTGGTTTTCTTAATCTTTGCAAAAAGGATTTTATCAGTGGCTAAGAAATAGTGCCACTCAGGGCTCGGCAATATTATAAACTCATGACCCAAGAAATAAAAAGCACCTTTCAAATAGTTAGCAACGTTGGCCTCTTTATATAAATTACATTTCCGCTATTTAACCCCACTCTTACAACAGTGTATTAACGCTTATACACGTACCATTTTATTATTTAAAATCCCTGAGCGTTTACTCTCAATATGAATTTCCTTAATGTCAGTTTATAATTAAATCGATCCTAAACACTTACTTGTATTAAGTAAGCACCTAAGAGAAATACATCTTCCTCCTAACAAATATTTGCAATTGTTTTATGAGAAATCACTTGATAAATGCATAAAAAGCGGTTCCGTGTTAAGTTTTCTATTAAGAAATTTCATTTTCTATCATTTTGACTTGTTATAAGCCCGTATAAAATTTGCCTCCATCCGATTATATACATAGATGTATAAAAGCTTATATTAAAATGTAAAATTGATATTTCGTCTGCAATGAAATAATTTCTTCAGATATTTATTTCTATAGTTATTTAACCGTGACTAAGAGAAATTATTTCGACCCATCAACGTGTGATTTTATTATTGTAAAATATAATTAAAAATTTTTGAAAGGTTCAATTTTCTTTAAAAATAAATATGCGACAATTAGCCTCAATCTTACTCAATTACATATTATAACTATAAATAATGCTATTTAAATAGCGACTATGAGTTTTTTCACTGTTTATTTTCCATTGTGACAATTCATGCGAGTAATCGTCCAACTAATGCTCGCTCAAGGGCTCATTTCTTCTAAAATCAAACATAAAGTAAAACCGTCTCTGAAAAAATTATTGGAGATTGATCTTCTCATTAACAGTTTTTTTTAAGTTACATTCAATATCTTCGCGTTATCTTTTATTCGAGCACCCAGGAAGAACGAATCGGCAGAAACTTGTGTTCATAAAATTAACGGAATTTTTCATAATCCAGTGCATAATTTTAACTATACATAAACCATTACCAGGTAACATCTTTTCAATATTTAATTTCACTTTTAGAAATCTATGAAATAAATCGTTATTACACAACGAATACAAACACACAGTCATACGTACACACAGACGCACACACACACATAGCATAGCGATTTCACACGGAAGGAAATGCACCTTAGCGCATTATGTAATACTAGTTCAAAAGCCTTCTGAAGCTGGCAGAACGAAATCCCACAGAAGGGATAACAAAGATATTACCAAATACTGCAATAGAAAAAAATCACGTGGCCTTTATTGCCATGAAAAGATTACGATATGAACAGATATAACAAAGAAATGTATGAAATACTGTAATAGAAAATAACATTTGGCCTATTTTGCCATGAACACAATACGATATGAAAATAAATAACAAAGAGATGTACGAAATACTAAAATAGAAAAGAACTTTTATCTTTTATTGCCATGAACACAATACGATATGAACAGCTAAATATGAAAGATTTCCTTGTACACCACATTTTTAGTGTAGCAGGTGGAGCTGTCGTGGAGCAGTTTCCCTTGTTTAGGACCATCTGCCACAGGGACCTTGACATCTGCTGATCTGCGTACACGGGAGAAAGCAACGTATAACTGCCCGTGGCTAAGCACAGGTTGTGGTAGGTAGATACCGACCTTATCCAGTGTCTGGCCCTGCGAATTTGTTTATGGTAATTGCAAAAGCTAACTTCACAGGGCAGAAGTTCAGCGATGATTAGGATGGGTTTGGGGTCCCTAACCACCAATCTGGTGCCGTTGCATAGACCTCGTTTGGTGTTCAAATTGCAAAGGAGAATTATAATTGCTCCGACTTTTAATGTTAATTGATGAAACGGTATTCCCGAAGGTTCCAATTTATGTAGAAAGTCATCATCTGGCGTGCAGTCATCGATGGAGTCGGAACTTAAGTATGTCCTGGGTTCTCATTCGAGTAAATGCAAAACCTGAATATTGATAAGGTCCACATCGGAATTTGTAGGGCCTTAATTACAAATTCTTCCGCATCTATCGCTTGAAGTCGTTCACCGAAGATTTCGGAAACAATAGATCCTGTGCAGACCATATGGGCTGGAACTTCAAACATATTCTCGTCCAATTCATGTACATTGGTTAATGTTCTATTGCCCAGCTCAATTAACCAAGACGTAAATTCTTGATCAATAGATCGCACATTACTTGTCAATGTGAGAATTGTAAGTTTAGACCAAAGATCAGTAAACTAAGAACTCGTTTCGACAATGGCGGCCCTGGTTCCATGAGCAACAACGGGGAAGTTTTGTCTGATGTCCCAACCCAAGAGAGTGGTTTTTCCACCAAAAGGTTTGTCATTTTGCATGCTATCTTGTAAGAGTTTATTCACGCATTTCAATGCGTCCTTAGAGGCCATCGTGGATTCATCCCAAATGATTATTGTGGCTCTTCGGAGAATGTCAGCATCGGTGGAGGTCATTCTCATTCTGGAGGTAGAGGTGTTGATAATTGGGACAGGAAGTTGAAATTTGGAATGATACGTTCGACCACCTTCCAGTAAATTGGCCGCGATTCCAGTTGATGCAGTAGCTAAAGCAATCTTCTATTCCCCTCTAAAGGATGCAAACAAGGTTGTGTAAAAATATGTTTTACCACTGCCACCAGGTCCGTCAAGAAAGTAACACCTATGAGGAAGATGATCATTGGCTGCGGCTGCGATAATTTCATCAAAAGGGTGTATCTGCTGTTCATTGAGACTCTGTACCATGTCTGTTGCTTTGCTGAGATGTTGGACCGGATCAAAAAGCTGTCCAGTATGTCTTCCACGTTACCTGGTGGAACTGGTAAACCGAAATTCTCGCAGGTTTTCCTATTGGCAATAAAGATCAATTGAATATCAGTAAGGGCCAAATTGAGGCAGTGTTTGCAATTTACTTCTGGATGAAACTGCAACGTAAAATCTTCATAAAAATATTCTTTATATTTCTGTAACAATTGTGGAATATTTGAAGGAGATGCGAGCAGGCACATATGAGAAAATAATTCCCGTAAAAAAGCGGGTCTCTTTTCGGCAACTGCATCATGTAACGTCACATCCCAGACCTGCTTGTCAATGAAGACGCCTTGGTGTTGTGCAGCTTCCATGAATGATGGATATGTAATACCATGGATGGTCCGAAGGTCCTCAAAGGAAGTTGCACCTTGCACATGAAGGAGAAGTAATTGCAAGCAGAAACGCTGAATGTCTGATGCTAAACTGACAGAGTTCATACGTCCAATAATTCTGTCAGCACCCCTTTGCCTGCTCTGCTATGTTCTGGACCTCTCGTAAAAAACATAATGTTCAGGTATATCAGTGCATAGTATACCTGTAGCCATCTGGTATTGTTGATTTAGTTTGAACCATGCCGTTAAAATAGTGTCTCTCGAAGCTGCGTTCTGTGCTGCATCCTCAACGTTATCAGTAGTAAAAACTACTGATTGCTCGCCAGGGAGATGAACTTGGAGTCTGATAATTGCAGGAGATTGCTTGTGCATGTGGAACCCCAAAAGGCGTCAAGCAGTCTCAGGCGCGCTCACATATCTAGAGTCCATAAAGGAGGTGATCTCATCATGGTTCAGGTTCCCGTGTTCCTTAATTAACTCTTAATGTACCAAGGTGCGGTAATCCGTGGTTTACCGTTTAGTACCAAAGAGCGGTAATGCGCGACTCGATAGAACTCTCTTTAGAAACGAAATTACAGAAAATAAAAACTATTCAGTGCGGGATGAACGATGTTTTCGACTTCCGGCAATGGCGGCTGTTTACCTCGCTAGCGTTATCACTCGATTCACGATGTTTTTGGAAGATTTTACGTTTTTTTTTTTCGAAGATAGGTAAAAATAGTTATAAACTCAAAACGGTCTTTCGGATACATAAAATAACCATTCTTATTCTAAAAGATAACGTCAGTATGACTATAATAATAGAAATGGATTTAACGCAATTTTTTAAATTTTATAACCGGTTGATCGCAATTCGGGAAATTCTTATGGTACTGAGGCGAAGTTTTCCAAAAACCTTATGGCACAAGCATGAGACTGCTTGTGCATGTGGAACCCCAAAAGGCGTCAAGCAGCCTCAGGCGCGCTCACATATCTAGAGTCCATAAAGGAGGTGATCTCATCATGGTTCAGGTTCCCGTGTTCCTTAATGGAGATATTGGCGCAATCATATCCTTTGTAGACGTATTTAAACATATATTTGACGCTTTTTATGGAAGTAAAGTTCTCTACGTTGATATGACAGTTGTACTTTAGGCTGAGGTACGGATTGTAAGGAACAACCCATGAGTTGTCAATTTTTCGGCTATTGACGATTGCTGTTACACCATTGTTCCGTCTCCTATATTTGGGGTAACCGTCAACATTAATGATTGTTTATTCACAGAACGGCTTCGGAAACTTCTTCGAACAGGATCCGTCAACCATGCATGGAGAGTTCATGTCGTATTTCCCACAGGGCCCATGAATCATGTGTTTGGTGACTATTTCATGCAGTCGAGGCTATGTTGCACTGTCTGGTATTTGTGCCGGAAATCATTCTATCCACTTGTTCACCGTCGTTAGGCTTGTTCTCGCTGCATAAAATTAATAGTATGTGAGCAAGCGGAAGCCCACGTTTCTGGAACTCAATGACATGGAATTTTGCTATTGGTTTTCCAAGAACGTGATGTTTTCCAATGTCATCTAGTAGAGCATCCAGTTTAAGTTTGAAAACGCGTGCGACCAAATCTGTATGACATTCCACTGATTGGCCTTGTTGTAAATTGGTGACGATTTCGGGCCATTTTGGATTGCATGTAATTGTAATGAAGAAGTCGGGTTTCCCGTACTTTCTAACAATCGCCATGGCATCTTGATAATTTTGGAGCATGTTCCTGGGGCTTCCCTGGAAGAATAAAGGAAGTATTAGTGGTTGGCCTGGCATAAGGCCTTGTTGTCTTGCTTCAGTTTGCAAGAAATCCATCAAACCAGTGTACTTTTCTACCCTTCGCTTTGACTGATTTTGTCGCATGAGTGAGTTTTCCAGCACTCAGGAAAGGATTAAATTCGTCTCTCATGGCAAATCGGTAGCCGTAAAACTGCATTTAAGTGACTCTTGTTCTGGGTTTCGTGGGTGATGGCCGACGCAAGCTTCTTATACTCGTAGGATTATATTGAAGTTCAATATCTGGTGTCCAGCTTTGTTCCCCATACGGGAATAACACAGGGTAGACCATGTGTACACAAATGCTGACGTCACAGGTTCAAGCGTTGTTTCGGTAATTGACGTTCTGAGTTAAAACAATGACGTCATATTTTTTTTACGGCGAATATTTTAAAATTTATTTATATTAATTTTGCTCACATTTTTGCGCGCCTTTTGAGCACCTTTTCGCACGCCTTTGGATGAGAAGACACACGCATACTGAGGGCGATTATGTATTATATATTTTATTTTATATTATTTATGTCCGAGCCGTATTTTCAATCTGAACTTATTTTGGCACCTATTATCAGCGTTTTCTCCATTATATATAGTACCGATACATTATGAGGTTTGTCATAAATTTGTAAAGGGACCCATCGATAATATCGAAATAATTAATAAATGTATGTTTAAGATGGACGTTTGTACTTGATTTGAGGATTAATTTTGGTTACGTGTTACCACTTGACTTTTCATTTTTTACTACTGCGGCCCCCACCCTAAAAGTTTGCCCGCTCTGAACTAAGATGTCTACCAAGAGTCAAATTAGAGTATTGACCAACCAGTAACAATGTTCCTTACAAATGGTAGCAGCAGGTTCTCTACAATATAGCCTAGTTTCTAATTAAACACATGTTTTTAGTCAAAATGTATTGTGTTCATTTTACTTTTTAATTGTATTTCATTGTTCACCTCTTTGAGATCCAGGTAAGTTATTTGTTTATTCTTTTTCTAGAGACAAAATTTTGTTATCAGTTATTTTTATTTATTTATTTATTTTTTGAGTCTATGTTCAAGCTTGATACCACGTTAACTACTCACTGTTCAGTTAGCTATTTCATAAAAGTTATTGAGACATATCTCTGAAAGCAAATATTAATAAATGCACATCTCTTTTGAAGAATTAGGTAATAAAGGTGTAAAAGTTAATATAAAGCAGTGTGTAAATATCATATTCTTCACATTCTTACCTAATAAAAATAAACAATCCCGATATCAACATATAAGAATAATAATATTACTTCTAAAAATTTGTTTACATAATTTTGGCAAAAACTAATATAAATTGATAAATAAAAATAGGATTTAAAAAAAAACAACAAACAAACAAACAAACAAATATTATTAATATAACGAGTTCGTCGACGCCAATTTCAAAACCTCTTAAAAACAAGATTGGTTGCTTTGACACCATGCCAATTATTTAGACCAGTCAAATAAATATATATAAATTAGGGCTGCGGAAATTACCGATTAATTTCTCGATTAATCGGTAAATTATTTTATCGATTACAATTATTTTAATCGATAAAATAGTGATTAAAAATAGAAGATTGTTTTTGTTTTTTAAAATAAATAATTAATAATAGCTTTTATTTTATCATTATTTTTTACGTACAAACTTCTCCGTTAAGGGAATCCTGAATGAGTATACTTTAAAATAACCTGTTTTACAAGGACAATGATATTAGAAAAAACATGGTTTTTAACTATTTAACAATAACAAAATTTAAATTCATTGACATTATAATAATTATATTGAACTAGGTTCTATTTATTTTTAAATATATCCTCTAACAATAGTATGTGTTTTAAATTTAATTAAATTAAATACTTAGGTTGTGGGCATTTTAAAAAATGCAATAAAAGGGAACAAAATGTGAAGTTAAACGAAATAGTGAAAAAAGAGATTATGAGGTCTTAGAAAAAATCATAGCTTTCGAACCACTTGGGATAAAAAGATGATCTTTATGTTTTTTTCTAATCATCAAGCAATTTCTTTACAGCTGTATTACTTTTATATTTATAAAATTAATTTGAAAATTTCATTCAAGTGCCTCAACTTTAATACGTTATTTAACTTGTTTTCAGTGCTAACTGTTTTAAAGATAACCTAATTCCTATATCCATTGCCCGTTTTTATTACTTCCCTTGAAATTTTTTAGTTTAATGACGTCATACATCTTTATTTTTAGCTTAACAAAATTATCGATTAATTAATCGGTAATTTTTCAAAAGTTAACGATTAAATTTAATTTAATCGATAACAGCCCTAATNATATTTAGCCAAAAATAACTTCCCTGCGTGTCTCTTAAAAGCCCACCAAAATAAGAACCAGACATATCGATTCAATTACTTACTGATACTGATATAAAGAATGTAACGATTAACCACTTTTGGTTGAGCCAAAGTTAGATTCCAGTTAGGGTTCATGTCTTCGCGAGCAGTACGGGAGCACATTTTCTTTGAAAAATAGCCGATGTGACCATCTACTGTGTTACTAGCTTGACCGTAGGTTGATCCCTTTCTGTCAGTGTAACTGTAGTAATCACTCGACTGCTGGGCAAACTGACGCAAGGCAACGTTTCGTCCTAAAATGTAACACAATCATCTACGTCAATGTATTAGCAATAATAAAGTATGGATCGTTTAATACAGAAATTTTTTGTGATATAAGAATACTTTGTCTTGAAAAGTAAAGAATTGAAGTCTTTCGAAAACTATTGTAAACCTATTTCATTTAAATTATCAAGGCACATTTCCCAATTTTAGCGTTACCTCCGCTGATCTGGATGGCGCAGATATCCTTGACAATATCTCCGGTAATATTGACGACACTAAAAGTATCTTTCAGATCACAGACTATATCTATGACATCTGTATTTTGTTGTAAATATATTTTTATATTGACACATGTGTTTATCAAGGTATCAGTTTCATTTCTTTTAAATATAATATGCGTAGTATCGAAAGCTGTAGTAGCTGTAATGAAAAAAGGTAAATTATTATTTTAACATTTAAAATATATGTGTTCTATTACAAATAAAACTTATTATACCTTGAAAATCGATTTAAAATTTGTATATGTCTTCATTTATATTTTCACACTCATGAACTTTGTTACGATTTTGAAAACAATTATTGTAATAATCGGATACTTTATTCCTTGTTACTAAGATCAGAATTTTGTGTAATAATGTCTAGATTAAAGCATTTTGTGAAATAACATTTGAATTAAGGAATATTTTTCATGACTTAACAACAATAAAAACTAATCACGAATTGAAGGGAAAATCATGATCATTAGATGGAGAGACATTTAGATCTATGTTTAGCTCGAGTATAGAAGAAAATATGCTAAAGAACTAAAGAAACGCTTTCAAAACGTTAGAAAAATTTGACTGTGAAATCCGAAAAAAAAACTCTTTAAAAAACGTTTAATTAGTAAGCAAAGTTTCGAACAACTGTGAGTCTGCCTTGACACAAATACTAAAAGAAAGTAAATTGAATCAAAGCTAATGGATCAAGAGCATGAAGCCTTAGTCGAGACAACTGGTTAGAATAAATAGCGCTCATTTTCAGTAAAATAAATTATCAAATATAACAAATAACATCCTTATTAGTCTTGAAGAAATAACATTTAAATTTTTTTTATATTGTTCGTGTCCACTTTATTACAAAGGTTTTCTGAATATTATGATAAGATTCGTTCAAGGAGGGGGAATAATGAGAGGCTTTGTTGAAAGTTTGATTAAAAGCGATGTACTTTATATGAAAATAATTGCAAATTAATTAACTTTAATTTAATTAAAGTTAATTAATAGCCAAATTTCCATAGGCCAATATATTTCGTAGTATTTAGGATATACCATGTAATATTTTTTTCAAAAGGAGTTAGAAGTCATTAGCTATATAAAGGAGCAAGCGAAGAAATATATATTTACCAACAGAATTATCTGATTTCGAATATGGTAGTAGGAATAAGATAGAATAATTATTTTAAAAATTTTGAGAGATTTCAAATTTAAAGTATTTCTTCCTTAATAATATGATGCAAGTTGTTTAGATTTTGAAATAGTCACTTCATTTTTTACAAAAAGTTTAAATAAAATAGTTTTGACAGAAGTAATTTTGAAAACGCAGTAGCAATAGTAAGATTAAAATATAATTATGTAAAACTAGACTGACCTCTTTTTTTCATAATCAAACGCATCCATGACAGAAAGTAACGATCTTGCAAGTCTATTTTAATTGTTGAACTCGTTCTAGTATCAATGCATTCTGTTTTGTTGTTTTCAGTTGATGAATTCACACTTGTGTAGGATGTTCTGACGTTGTTGAGATTCAATAAATTCTCTACATTTGGACACAAACATGTGAAAATATTCAGATTTGAAAATCATTACGTCTATTTCAAAAGTGGTTTAGCATTTAAGTATCCTTTATACATAAGTAAATTTAAGAAATTTTAAGATTTATTCTCACCCTTTTAAAACTTTATTTTAATTGTTGTTATTTACAATAAAGAAATAAGTGGCATAAGTAATTATAATAAAGATTAAACTACTAACGGACTGCTGGTGTAGTAGGTAAATCAAATAGAGCTAAAAGAATTTTAAAATTATCAATATATTTTAATGTAGTTGGTAATACAAATATACGTTATGTTAAAAGTAACCTTAAAGCATTGATAATTTTTTTGGAATTCTATGATTTTCACTAATAAAAAAGAGTTGCTTTAATCGCAATCTCTCTCTCTCTCTCTCAGACTATCACTCTCTTCCTCGTACTCTCTCTGACAACCCCCTCTCTCTATTTTTATCTGTATGGGTATATTTATAGAGGACTGTTTGAAAACCTAATTTAAAAAAAGGCTTCCCGAGGCATCTGCTTAACTTCATCAATCAGTTTTTCACAATAGCATGAAAGGCAGAGTGTGCTATAATGGTGTCAGCTCAGAGGGATTTCCAGTAATTGTGGAGTAAAGCAAGACGGCGGGCTGTCGCCTACACTATTCGAATTATTTTTTTTCACCACCAAACTCCAGTGTGCCTTGAAGCATAAAAAGGGAGATCATTCGATATTGCCCACCTTAAGCTACAATAAGACCAGAATAAGAAAGGTTTTGCTACTTGAACTCTTATATGAATACAATGCTGCCTTTTTATCTCACAGCAGACAGTCTGCAGAGTATTTTATAACAGCTTCTCCTTAGCCTGACTATTGGCATATAAAAACTAACACTATGGAATAGGAAGCTACCTCAGGCTCTACTATCACCTTTGAAGACTGTATACTGGATTTTGTTAAAACTGTTACATATTTATCACACATCTCAACCATCCTTTTTATGGGAAATGAGATATGAGGTAGGTTATGGAATACCGCAAGTGTTATGGCTAGACTGAACAAAGGAGTTTGATTAAAAGCCAAACTCACTGCAAGAACTTAGCTGTATGTATACCATGCGTGCTTGCTAAGTACACTTCCTAATTGAAGAGAGTATTCTAGCATCTATAATTAGTAGAAAAAGCTCAATAGCTTCCACCTATTACAACTGTACCGCATCCTAGAAATCAATGGTAAGAGAAACTATCCTACACCGAGGTCCTTGCGTATTATAATGAACATTCTTATAATTATGTCTCGTATATAAAAGATTTATAGTGAAAAACTTGTGTTTTTTTTTAAGGATTAAAAAAAATTAAATCTTAAACACTTGGGCTTGTTGTCCTTACGGTGGTCAGTTGACGATGATATGAATGTCAGGCAATGACTTGAGAGTTCGCGCAAGGCCTATAAATAGTGTGGGACTGTGTAGTGTGAGATAGTCGAGCGGAGAAAACATCGGAGAGGCTAGTAACGTCAGAGTGTGGACGTTAGACCAGGGCTGTGCTTGTTGAGACATTGTGTTATCGAGGTTGCTCGAACACTGTGAGCCTGTATGCCTAGAATTGGATGTCGGGATGGCTGTATTGACTTCAGTGTAATGCAGATAGTGGAGGATTTATACTTGTATTTTTACCACAATAAAGAACACATTATATTCGACAAGAGTCTGTCTTAATAAGATTGTATCCAGAACCCAGAACGCAACAGTAATGATATATCTCAAATTTCCCGTGAAGCAAGAATACTGTATTAAAAACTCATTGCATTTACCTTAATACGTTTTGAGCTTTACATTATGAACTGTTTTGAAATGGGGTTTAGTGACCCATATTTGTTCTTTTCTTTTTGACTTAGTTATTAATAATTGTCGGGATTCCCGTGAAGACAATAAACAAAAATTGTATAATATCATTCGTAACAGCTTACAGAGTTAAATTAGGCAAATCTTTCAATATAACTCTTTAATTGTATATAGCATTGATGAAAACAGCCAGACTTAGTATACACAGATTGCTAACTAATATAAAATTATTTAGAGAAATGACATATTATTATTCACTACATAAGGAACACAATACATTTTTCTGCATAAGATTATGATGAAATGTGTGACTCAAATGCTTTTATATCAACACTTCATTTAATATTAACTAGTCAACCCATGTCGTAGCATACACCACTAATGATTTAGTGACAACCCTGAGTGAATGAAAGAAAAGAAGAAAATCGGAGAGAGAAACAAACAATTGTCTATGACTGAAAACACATTTTGGAAGATACAGACATATAGTTTTAAACATTTGGCCCTGATAGCAAACAACACCTTTTGGAATCAAAGACAACATTTGAAAGGCAACGTATCTCAGAAGACTGCAGGACATACCAAAGCAATTGAGAATACAGGAGCAATGAGGTACACAATGCTGCGGTTACGAACATTTGTGCATGCTCGGAGAGTGAGGGAGGGGGTTTAAAGTATTCATTTTATGAAAGTAATTATTGGGGAGAGTTTGTGACTACTTTTCTGTCACTGAGCACAACATATAGCACAAAGTTATTATGCGAATGTCGAGAAAGAAAGCTTACAGTCGTGTTGAAAAGTCATTTTCGATAAGAAAGTGGAAAATGAACGAGCACAAACACAAACATTTTTTTTTGATTAAAAAAAATAGTAATGTCTTAGCTGGGGTTTGAACCTAAGACCTCCGGAGTGTTAAGCGAATGTAATAACCACTACACTAAGAAATACATGCTATTGTGTTCTGAAAGAACAAAGTTATTGACATCAATTGAACTCATTGTTGGTCTCGATGACCCCCCCTATACTCCGCTCTACCTTTTCTTGCGAGCTCAGTGGGGCTAGACAGCTTGGTGTCCGGCATGGTTAAACCATAAGGAGAAATATAGTATATAATATAGATTGGGTTCTATGTAACAAATATATCTTTAAGCCGACGGGCTTACTGTCGTTTAAAAAAAAAAGAAGAACATTAATTTCATTTTTCTGTAATGGTATTTCTTAGCTTTATATGTTAGTTAGTTAGTTATTTCCTCTCGGGCCGAAGACGGCACATAGGGCAGAGGTCATGGATTTCCATTTTTGACGATCCGTTGCTAATTGTATCAAGTCCTGGTTATTTCTTAGACCCATGGTTGAGCTTTCTCTTATGATTGTTCTACGCAGGGTTTCTTTTGGTCTTCCTTGTTTTCTTTTGCCTGTTGGTGTCCACATGAGGGCCTGACTTGGGAGTCTTCTCTTGTCCATTCGAAGAACATGGCCGATGTAATTCCATCGTCTTCTCCTTATAAAATTTGACACATATTCTTGGTTGGTTTCTTTTCTTATTGTTTCATTTGATTTGAGATCACTCCATTTTATATTTAAAATTTTTCGGAGGCATTTGTTTTCGAATGAAACTAATTTTTTTCTATATATTTAGTTGATTTCCAGCTTTCGCATCCGTATGTTAGTACAGGGATTATATGTAGACAGTTTTATAATCTCAACTAAAGGGAACTTTTTTACAAGCGCTATTTAGATATTATACACTGATAACTCCTCGAAAATCTTCCATCTTGAGTTGACCCCATTAAGAATTAGGATGAAAAAAATATTGACACTCCAAGGAATAAGATATCACAAGAAAAAGAAATGATGCTTTCTCTGGAAGGGTTTCTGTAAAGGATGAGATCTCCTTGTGGAACATGATATTTTGGTTACATAAATCGATCTGCGTTACGTATAAACATATTTTAAGGAATCCCATCTTCGATTGAAATTTTACAAGAATATCTTAAAGAAGGATCGGTAAAATATTTACTGTTTACAATTAAAATAATATATTTTATGTAACTTAAGTGGAAAAAATTTAACGCTACCATAAGACGCGCTTCAAAAACGTGCATATAATAAGTTTATCCTAAATATTATCATCCGATAATTTGCATGAGCGCAGCTATTAAAATAAATCAAGAATACTTTAAAAATTGTCAAAATCGTTTGATGCTCCTGACCCTTCATCAAGTCATCTCCCTCCCCCGAAAAAAAAGAGAATTGATTTTGTAAAAAAAAAAATGGTTTAAATACTATTTCGTATTTTTAATCTTCAAAAAACTTCCCTTACAGATTAGAAGCTAATATTCAAATATTGTGTATTCATTTTTAAAAATCTAACACTTTTGAATTTTTTTATATGGTCTCAAATGTTGTCAAACTTAATGTCTTAAAATGTTTTAAAATGCTAATAATTACTGTTAGTATTAATGTCATAAAAGCAATAGAAACGAATGAATGCTCCCATCCTGTTTAACTGATTTATTTTTGCAATGAATGGCTTGTATATGCCATTCTTCAATTAAAAGTTTCTTCAAAATTTATAAAAACAAATGTTACTAATTATTAGACGTAAACTAATTGAAAATTTCTAAATCACATTGTTTGTATTAAAAATATATATATATTTAAAATTAAACATAATAGTTTTTGATGGTGGTTTTCAGAATGATTATCTTTATATTCATAAACACATTTTACTTTACAATGGCTTCAACAAGGTTGTATGTTTTCATTGAGCATCACCCCAAAGGAGTTAAACTTACGATATTGGCACAACGGACCGAACCATCCACGCTTGCACTGGACATTGTCGGTACATGACCCATTGACATCACACTTGTCATCTACACACTGACATTTGTATTGACATTTGTCTCCAAACCAACCAATGGTGCAATCTGTCAACAGCGAATAGGATTAACAAAAAAACACTTTTATTAGTCTTTTAAGTGTTTTTCCAACACAAAGAAATAGAGCCGCGTAGAATTTTTTCAATTCCTTTTCATATCAGTCGTACTTAGTTTAAAACTTAGTAACAATATAATGAGATTTCCAAATTAGACTATTAGTAAGATTAAATAAATTCGTTTTTAAAAAAATTATTTCTTAAACAAAATTTAATAGCTCGTTTTTTTTTATTCCTTTTAAAATAATATTATTTGATATTGTTTTCAATTTCGTGATCATAAATAGATTTCAAGCGGTGTTCTATAATACTTGAGATTAAACAAAGAGTTGTACTTGTGATTTTTAAACGTTTAATCATTATTATTTAAATGAAAAAAAGAAAATTAACTACAATGTTTTAACCGAAATAGATATTGAACAAAGTGTTCAAATCTTGAACGCGTTGAAATTATTCGTAAAATATATTCAATTTTATTAAATATACCTTTATATTATTATAATAATATTATATAATATATATTATATACCTTTTGTAGCACAAACATGAAATAATATGATAATGAAAGCTGTATTAGTAAGTAAATGCGTCATTATGTTGGATTCATGTTCCTTTGTATGTGCTCCACTAGTTTGAAGTACTAATTAGATTTATTACTATCTCTGTGAATATGTCAGTTTTGTCGCGGACTTAAATCAGTTATCTATTTAAGCACATGTTTTGTTAATTTCTTTTTTTATGAACAACTAATGTGATTAACAAGAAACCGAGTAGGAGTTAGTGGCTTCAACTTCAGCATTTGACCTTTGAACTACGGATATTAATCTAACAGGAAGCTTAAGTATAAACATATGTCACCACTTTGTCTACGGACGAGTTTGGATACAACTGCATGCAAAAAATGTAATTGTAAAACTATTGTAACGATTGTAAGTTTACTTGAAATTATTTCCTTTATTATGATTTTACTTACAGGCGAGATTGTTTTTGTTCCATTCCATGCATTTAATTAAAAACTACTGAGAAAACTTTGTGCTCAGTTACCCCACAATAACTGTCATTGACAATCCTTTTTTATCTTTATCATTTGTTTGAGAAGAGTTAACACTACATCTAAAAATACGCTCGTATGACTAGGATCCTACAAACTAGATGATTATCTCATTATTAAAATAAAAATTTTGTCACTACTGAGTGTTTTTTTTTTTTTTTTTTTTTTCGGAACAGTAAGTATGCAGTATCACACATTCTTAGACTATTTATGTGCCAAATTCCCAATCGTTTGCATCAAATGTATGAATATAAGAGTTTGTAGCATTGATGACAAGAAGTTTGCCTTTCTGATGCACGTCTAAACATACATAATACAAGAGATTAGCTCTAACTCCATGTTCAGTTTATTATTAAATAAAGCTGCTATGAGTACTATAAACAAAACTCAAATCTATTTACAGGTAAATAGAAAGACCAAGAATTCCTATATAAAGTCAAGAGCCTTTACATGTATTATTCAATTTCATTTTTAAGTACCTTTAAAGGCAAGTATATTTTCGTCCAAATTAGGAGCGTGACGATAGGAAATGCCCTATTACATCATTGGGTCTCATTAGAAGCCAAAGTTTGGACTACTGCGTCATCACAATCGTGACGAAGTCATTAATAATCGAAATATAAATTGAGTTTGTCCTGGCTCGTATAATGGAAAGACATGTAAAACAAATGTTTCATGTAGGCTATCGTCATCCTTCCGTCTCGCAAGATGCTAGTCTGTCGCGCGATGTTTATTATATTGAACACAATCAATCTTTTCAGTTATGTCTCATATATGTGAGATTTATAGTCAAAAACTTTGTTTATACAGGTTGTTAATTTTATTTTTATGTTACTACCACGTCACCTACGTATATTTTGTGGATCTAGTCTATTCAAAATATATGCATTTGCTTGTTCCATACAACTCAAATCTTGTTACCAATATATTTTACGCTTTGTTTCCTATAGCCCAGTTGTCAGCTTTTGATAAGCGCGCCTTCCCATTGTCCCTGTCTAAACGTGAAAAGATTGAGGATGTGATTGCCCAGACCGGCTTAGCTGTGGGAAATGACGTCACTTCTATTTTTCTGCCTATTTAATTTTTGTTATAAGGTCGAAGCGTCTTTACCTTTAAAAATAACTTTGTTTTGAGAAATTTTTATCATATATAGTTTTGCAGTGACTTATCAAATTTTTTACTTATCAAGACTTTCGCTTACAGTTTTTTTTGTTCAAAGACACAATGGCTCACTAAACTATAGAGTTAATTATCTAATCTGTTTGTTTGTTTATTTGCTCGATTGCTTTATTGAAAAATAAATATTTTAAATTTTAATGTTTTATATTATACTGTGTAGTCTCGTTTACAATTGTCTCGTTATTATAGTAACCTAATTCTTTTATGTTGAAAGCCACTTATAATGCATATTTGACAATGTCGCTCTTTTCTTAAATACCTTATATTAACTCTCGTGTCTTGTCGCTGTCTAGCGGAAAAACAATAGCAAAAACATGAACCACTTCTCGGGATCCTATTTAGCTAAAAATTTTCTAAGAGACTTTTGTTATCTAACAAAATCATATATCAATAATTATACTCGATCGATTGTAGTGTAATATAACGTTTACTATTATAATTTGTGTAGCCTCGTTTACGCGTGACTGGTTGTTATTGTAAAAAGTGTTGATTTCCATTTTTTTAACACAGTGATGGACAGAAAAGATCCACATATCTATAATTATTGATTATCAAAGACATGTGTCTAATTAGATAAAACTGAAGGTTTAGAAACATCTCCAACTAGCAGCGAGAAAAAAGTTCAAAGCTTACGAATACGAGGTATCTGTACTACATGTTACAATAGTACGCTCTCCATTTAAAATGGAAAATTTTATTTTCAAATACAAGTTGATTTGAACTGGTTTTGAAATAACTATAACGTGTCTATACAATAACATGTAGTAGTAAATTTTAAAGAACAACATTCAAATTTCTTTTGGCATCCTTTATTTTTGTTTTAAAAAAACCGTAATTTTGTTTCGTTAGGTGATTATAATTTAATATTATATCATATATAGCAATCAAACAGTATGAATACTTATTCACCTTCAATTGTAATTGTCTCGGCACATTATGTGGAACTTTCGTCTGTATATTCTACAGAGTAATACGCAGTTATTTAATAGTGGTCTACACTTAGTTGATTATATAGTTTCCGTTTAACGTTTGCTAATATTTAAATAGTTATTAAATATTCGTTTTGGTCAAATAGTTGTAGAACCACCTACCACTAGAAGTTTAGTAAAGTTAAACTTATAAAGAAAACAAATGTAGTCTGTCTTAACAGATGACCACAATACATCACGCAAAATGTTGTCCAGTTTTGAAAAACCATTTACAGAAATTATATATATATATATATATATANTATAATTACTTTTGAATTTTTTTCTAGGGTTATCTATGAAACAGATGTGTGCAAGATGCGTTAAAGATTGAGCTGTTAGGATATATATACTGTAGGCTGTCTTAACAGAGGACCACTGTAGTCTGTCTTAACAAAGGACAACTGTTGTCTGTCTTAACAGAGGACCACATTTAGTCTGTCTTAACAGAGAATCACTGTAGTCTGTCTTACCAAAGGACCACATTTAGTCTGTCTTAACAGAGAATCACTGTAGTCTGTTTTAACAGATGACCACTGTATTCTGTCTTAACAGAGGATAACTGGAGTCTGTATTAACAGACGACCACTGTAGTCTGTATTAACAGATGACCACTGTAATCTGTCTTAACAGATGACCACTTTAGTCTGTCTTAACAGAGACAACTGTAGTCTGTCTTAACAGATGACCACTGTAGTCTGTCTTAACAGATGACCACTGTAGTCTTTCTTAACAGAGGACCACTGTAGTCTGTCTTAACAGAGGACAACTGTAGTCTGTCTAAACAGAGGACCACTGTAGTCTGTCTTTACAGAGGACTACTGTAGTCTGTCTAAACAGAGAACCACTGTAGTCTGTCTAAACATAAGACAACACATCACGCAAAATGTTGACCAGTTTTGAAAAACCACTTACAGAAGTTATCTTTTTTTTTCCTCTAGGATTATTTATGGAACAAAAGTCTGCACATCCGTTCTAGAATGTACTGTTAAGATATATATATATATTGGAAATTAGTTTATTTACATAAAATTTGGGTTTATATTCATTTCTGTTGTTTGGTAATTGCCTTATAGTATCAGAGCTAAATGACATTCAAATAAATGTTAGCAAGATGAGTAACATGAATGAAGATAGTGATCTTTGTCGGAGAAGCTTAGACAAAGAGCTGGAGAATTCCTGGTGACAATAACACTTGTTAAAGTTAACCCTTGCATGAACTATCTCATAACGCGACTTTGGTTTTGTTTCCTGTCATGAAAAACGTTTCTAAAGTAGTGTCTTCACTTAAAATCACATGTCAATATTGAAGATTGCAGTTTGACTAAACTATAGTCAATGATAAAAATAATGATCATACTAATAATTACTAATCATATTGAAAGTGATTTAGCTAGGTCCAAAATTATATCCACAAAATTACAGAAATCATGCCAAAAACAGTTTACAACCCATTGAATAAGTAAAATAATAATAATAAAGCTTTGATGTGTGTAAAAGTTGTTTTTATCTGAAAATATTGGAAATATTTTCCATTCGATAATAAAATTAATTATCTTTTCTGTTTTTACCAGATGACAAATATTAGAATTTCTCATAGAATTCAAAACATTTTGACACTTTAAAAAAAAATACAAACAAAATTTGATCAAGTGTTGTTTGATTTTAAAAAATTTGAATGATTTATTTGCCACAACAATTCGACACAAACATTGTCACATTATCTTTTGATTTAAAACACTTTTACATAGGATACCATTCATGTTCTTTATAAATCAAAACTACAAAAACAAAATCTGTTCTTTATGAGCCAAGACTACGCAAACAATATTTGTAATTTATAAGCCAAAACTATGTTTACAACATATGTTCTTTAAAAGCTAAATAAAGCTAAGAACATCTGTTCTTTAAAAGCCAAAAGTACGCTAAGCACCTAAGTTCTTTATGAGCCAAAACTCTGCTAACAACATCGGTTCTTTATGAGCCAAAACTACGCAAACACATATGTTCTTTATGAGCAAAAACTACGCTAACCATATATGTTCTTTATGAGCCAAAACTACGCTAACAACATCTGTTCTTTATGAGCCAAAACTATGCTAACCAACATATGTTCCTTATGAGCCAAAACTTATCTAACCACATCGGTTCTTCATGAGCCAAAACTACGCAAACACATCTGTTCTTTATGAGCCAAAACTACGCTAATAATAATAATAATAATAATATGATAATTTATATAGCGCTGTATCCCAGCAAGGAGCCAGGCTCACAGCGCTTTACATGGAAACAACAATACATATATAAATAAAAAGAAACATTCATAGCATCTTAACTACATAAATGACAATACGCTATACTCAATACATCAGCTACGTTAATCATTTAAAGAAATGTGGTTTTATTATTTTTGAAAATAAATTTTAAAAAGATGTGTCTTAAGTGCAGTCTTGAATGACCTAGCAGTTGAAATGCTACGGATGTGTAATGGAAGAGAATTCCATTGTTTGGCTGCAAAAAAGGAGAATGACCTTTCGCCAAATCTTTTAGTTCTTATCTTAGGAACACAGAGAATACGTGTATCCGCAGAGGAGCGTAGCTGACGACTTGGTGAGTAGACTGACAAAAGTTCAGTAAGATATGAAGGGCATGAGTCAGAAAAGAAGTTGTGACACAGAACGGCCAGTTTGTAATCAATTCGGGCTTGTATAGGTAGCCAATGAAGTGAGTAAAGTAGCGGAGTAACATGGTCATGTTTTTTTGCCCTTAGAACTAATCTGGCAGCAGAATTTTGAACTCTCTGTAGTTTTTCAATGCATTGTTTTGGCGCACCTGACAGAAGAGAATTGCAGTAATCCATACGAGCTAGAACAAGAGAACAGACTAGAGTTTTTGTTGCACTATCTGTTAAGTAATGACGGATTGAACTGATCTGACGAATGGCATTATAGGCAGAGCGACAAATGTGATTGATGAAGTTGTTGATAGACATGTTGTCAGAAATAATGTAGCCAAGATTCCTAGTCGATGTTGTGAACAGTATATCAGAACTAGCCACCTGAATAGAATTTGGAAGAATCAAAGTACTGCGGGATTTATTGTTACAGAATAGCAGTGCTTCTGTCTTATTATCATTCAGTTTGAGCTTGCTTAGAGTCATCCAAGACTTTACCTCACCAATGCACTCCTGCATCAATTTGACAGTGAAGTCAATATCAGAGGGATCAGTGTGAGTGTAAAGTTGAGTATCATCTGCAAATGATTGGCTTTTAACTGAATGCTTTTCGAGCAGTAGAAGTAGTGGCCTTGTATACAGCACGAAAAGTACCGGACCCAAAACGGAGCCTTGAGGCACACCATAAACCAAGTCAGCTCTGTAAGAGATACAGTCATCCACTGATACCACTTGTGATCTGTTAGATATGTATGATTGAAACCAAGCCAGAACTGAGCCAGAAATCCCAAATTATTTTTGCATGGTTTTTAGTAATGTTTGATGGTCGACGGTGTCAAAAGCAGCACTATATGTCCTTTATAAGTCAGACCTACACTCACCACATCTGTTCTTTATGAGCCAAACCTAAGCTAACCACTTTTCTTTTAGAGCGAAATATACGCTAAACATATTGTTCTTTATAAGACAGAACTACGCTTACTGCAAGCAACGTATACAAAAGTTCGAAGGAAAACAAACGCTGTCAGTAATCCAAGGAGACACCAATAAATATTACAAAGCTATTAGTAAAAATATTTTTTAAATGAAATATTCTGAAAAATGATTTCTAAACTGTAATTGTATTTTCCCATTCTCTATTTCAGCGTCAGTTCTTAAAATTTTAAAAAATATAATTATCGCAAATATAAAACTGACTCATACTCTGTCGGGAAAGACAGGTGTACTAATTAATTCAGTGTTCCCTTTAAAGTTCTTAATTCCATTTGTAAAAAAAAAAAATAATATATATTTTTCTTTTTTAATCAAACATAAAGCAATATGTGAATTATTCTTTAAAGAATCCATGCGCAATAAATCTTAAGTGCTGTGAGGTGCCGATGAGATATCTCCCCGGCATCTCACGACTTCAAATTTAAAGGTATATTGCCTAGAATATTCAATATTAATAAAAAGATTCAATTTAGTTTACAATTTATTGGCATATGTTCTCAAAACTAATGTTATATGTTTCGATACAATTTAATACCATAAATATATAGTTAGACATAAACTTCTTGTAAAAAATCAAAGTATTTGGTGACTTGATCTCATTATCAAGCTTATGAAAGTCCGCATTTTAAATACAGTTAATTATCTCCCCCTACACCTTATGTCAGATCAATTCTTACACGAGTGGTCACTCGAGTTCATAATTCAGTGATGCTTCCCTAGTGTAGTGTCAAGGGGGGGATGGGTAAAACATGCAGTTTAATTGATTAAAAGAAGAATTCATACCTTGCTAAAAATTGATCACCTTTAGATTGTGATTTACAATGGAAAGTGTGATCGGTAGGGGACTATACTCTAACAACAAACTGTCATTAAATTCCACTTTCCTCTTGTATATATTATACATATTTTACTGCTTAGTCAAAATTCATATGCTTTTTGTATATCTTAAATAAGTTGAAGACATTGTTTCCATTTGTAAACTTTATTTTCTTCAAAACATTGTGTGTATTTTTATTGTTAATCTATCCGTTAAAAGTGATTGAAATTCAGAAACTAGATTTGAAATTGTTATTTGCATTTATTTACACCTTCTTGATCTTTTAAAATTTTACATCCTAAAGTAAGAAGTGTTTTGCACCAGTTCATCTTTCACCTCTGAAATAAATTTGCCTTATTGCAGTGACTAGCCGTTTCTCTATTCCCTGGATAATGCTTTTCAATCTACCACTGAAACACTTTCAACAGTGAAATACACTATATCTTTGGATGTACCGGGGTATACTTGATTACAAGGGCAGAGACAAAGTCAATGATGTTTGCTTTCAAAACAAAATATAAGAACAACACATCATCGTAGCTTATACACCACAGGCGTTCACTGCAAACAACAGACCATTGAATCAGGATAATGCAGGGTGACGTGTCAGCAGACCATGTCTAAGGAACATTACTTGAAGCCATATGCAAAAATGCTGAGGTGAATGATCACGGTTTCTCATTCAAGATACCTAAACTTTGTCTTGTGCTGCACTCTAGGTAAGTTCAATTTGGAGTTGTAATTGACGATTTTATGAAAGCCATAATGTAATTAAAGCGCAATATTTCATGACAAGAGTTTTTACGTCTTTCTCACTTATTTAAGACTAATAAAATAGAGAAAGAATAATGTAATGAGATAATATAGAATAATCAGATTTTAAAAATAGTGAGCTAACTGGAATCTTTTTTTAAGTACTTATAAAAGTGTTAATTTTCCTAAAATGTTATATGATATGATATTGGTATATTATGTTGCAATCAGATAAGAAGAACATCGCGAATTTTCACAACACATAGGATAAGAATATAGATTGTAAGGTGCAGTTAAAAGAAAATTGAACTCAAGTGTGTAAACCTTGCTGAGGAGATTTGAGCACTCAAATAAAGCAAAATACCTCATAAGTTTAAATTTAACTTTTTAAATCTAAAATTTAAATTTTATGGTCTAAAATAAATAATTTAGCAAAATAAACATAACACAGTCATTTTCACCTCACATACATAAAACACTTCTTTAGCTGTTCTTGTTCGATCCAACATATACCAATCGTCATACATAGCTGTCATAAGTGAAATAACTCTTGATGGTCATGTAGAGAATTAATTAATAGAGTGAGAGTTCTTGGTAATAAACCGGAAGATAAAAAAAGGAAAGAATCAACAAGAAAGCTTGGTGTTAATTCATTACAATTTGTTGCTGATGAAACTGCAAAAGATCCTACTTTGCAAGCCGTCATCAAATCACTTGAAACAGGACAATGGTACAGACATACCACATCTGTCCCAGTGATTGAAGTAAGAACATTTGACACACTCAGCAATGTGCACAAGAATTGACAGTCACTCAAGATGGAATTCTTCTCAAGGCCATACAAATTGTTCTACCGAAATCAATACAGAAACAAGCTGTTGAATTAGCACACATTGGACACCAAGGGCAAACAAAAACTCAAGCTTTGCTACATGAGAAAGTTTGGTTCCAAGGCTGAATGCAGCTGTAGAGAAAAAAGTAAAAACTGCATGGCTTGTCAAATTGCTACTCCTACGTCAGCAAGAGAACCACTGCAGATGTCCGAGCTTCCAAGGCAAGCATGGTCAGAAGTAAGCGCTGATTTATCATCATCTACCAAATGGACAACATTTACTAGTTTTTACCGATGAATATTCAAGGTATGTTGTAGTAGATATTCTTGATAACACATCAGCAAGAGCTACAATACCTCGACTCGACAAAATACTCGCACAATTCGGTATTCCTGATCAACTCAAAACTGATAATGGTCCTCCCTTCAATAGCCAAGATTTCAAAAATTATATGTCAAACATGGGAATCCATCATCACAAAATTACACCCCGAGCTAATGCAGAAACAGAAAGATTTATGCGCACAGTCAAAAAGTGTATAAAAACAGCTGAAATTGAACAGAAGAACTGGAAACAAGAGCTTTACAGATTTCTTCTATCGTACAGATCAACACCACATACATCTACAGGAAAAGCTCCTGCACATATTTTATTTGGTCGAGCTTTAAAAACAAACCTTCCTCAAGTATCAAACATTACTCAAAATGAAACAGATCAAGTCATTAGGCAAAATGATGCCAGAGCAAAATCTACCATGAAGCACTATGCTGATAAGAAACAGTACGTACAACCTTCAACTATTCAACCCGGTGATAATGTACTTGTCAAAGACACAAAGTCTATTCGACCATTAATTCCTTATGAACCAATACCTTACACTGTTACACACAAGAAAGGTACTATGATTACAGCTCAAAGAAATGGCAAAACCATCACGAGAAACAGCAGCTTCTTCAAACAGTCACCACGAGCACCTACATCAGCTGACATAATTCAAGAGGAAGAATTTTCTACTGAACCAGAAGTCGACATCCAAGACGCGACTACAGTCGAGCCTGAGACCGCAACTCCAGTTGAAACTGTGCCCGCAGCTGACATCGGTTTGCCAGACCAACAGTTGCAGCGTCCCAAAAGAGCTAGAAAGATGCCAGACCGGTATAGAGACTACCACATGAGCTAATTAATCACTACACTTTTAAAATCGAGCACGTTCAACGTTTTATTCGTTCGTTTCTCGATGAGAATTATGAAGATAACAACCAGGAGTGCCCCAACGTTTCAACAAGACTAAAGCTCGTTAATGTCTTGTCGTCTTTATTTTTTTTCTTCAACGTCTGTGTCATGGTATGATAATACCATTCAAGATAAATCGTTTCATCGAATGTGTTATACGTAATAATTAATGTTAAAATCAGAGAAAAGAAAATCAGTCAGAAAGGAAGATAAGTATGAAGACATAAAACAATATACAATAGTCTTCAATCAATCCATAAAGAAACAGTTGGATACTAAATCAAGAACAAGTTTAAAAGACTTTAAAATTTTAAGCATTAATCAAAATTGAACTTGATGTTATCAGAAATAACAATTGGACACTTTATCAAGAATAGATGCCATGTTATAAATACATTAAGTTTAATTTTTATAAATGACATTTAGATAATGTAACTCCTTTAAATGTATCTGAATTGTCTACGTTTTGCTTAATTTTAAATTTTCCTCACTGCAAGATGATCAAGAGTTCTTTAGGCTCATTCTATGTTAAACATGTATTTCAATTGTCAATTGATATGATTCCATATCCGAGGAAAGGAGGAATGTAATATGGGAAATAACTCTTGATGGTCATGTCAAGGAGGTTTCATACACAGGAGATGGTGTCTGCTAACAAACAGTCGTCCTCGACTGAAGCCAGTGGGCGGAGCCTATCGCCATATTGCTGAACTCAAAACATTCCACCAGCTTTCATTAGGATACCAGTTTTCTCATTCTGGTAACGACGCCAATAAGCGTCGTATTTTGTAATCACGTTTTTTCTCTTAAGTCTCCTAAGGCACTAGTTCATTTCTGGTGCTCTAGATATTCTAACGGGTCAATTATAGAGTGCTGTAATGTATGTAAAGTTATTTATGCGATCAGCTGATCGAGGCCTACTAAGGCTATATACTATATTATATATTCCTTAGTCTTAGCCTATATTATATATATTATGCAAGATAAATAAATAGATTTGCAGAGCACTGCCTTATTAATACTACTATTAGTTAACTACTATAAATAATTAAAAAGAACGTATAGTATTATTATTTACACTCATGTAATTATTCTTATGTTACTTAGTAATATTATCTAATTTTAATTGAAATTTATTTCTTTTGATTTTTATGTAATATGTAAAAATATGAAGTGTTTGTCAAATGTATATATTATATATCCCCATCTTCGTAAACAAAAGACTAAGGCATGACTATTTATTACAAAAAATGAACAACAAATATTATATAAAATAAAAGGATCATAACACTATTAGTATTATTTATCATTATTAATTCCAAGGTAAAGTACCAGTTTGGACTTTGACTTAGCATCAGTAAAAACTTCTAATTAAATTATGCTCTAATAATTTTAATAGCATACCACATAGTTTTAAAATAATATAAATAAGTTAAGAAATTAAAATAACATACACTATTATAACTAGAAAACTAATACTAATAGTATTAGGGTCTAAGGTTAATTGGACTTGTATTGTTGTATTTATCTGTATAGTGTATACTGACTTTAATATTGCTAATAATTAATAGTATTAGTTAGTGATAGTAACTATTTGTATAGTATAATTTATATAGTATAATTTATATACAGTGGAACCCACTTATCTCGAGCTCGCTTAGGTCGACCACCCCATTAAGTCGACGGTTTTTTTTTGGAACCGCCAAATTCTCTCTTTGTCTTAGTATTTTCTCGTCGTTTAATTCGATTTTTTTAAGTCGCCGAAAACTCATAACACGAGCACAAAAAAGGGTCAAATTTGCCACTTAACATCGGTTATCTCGATGGCCATGGCCAATCGCCAATTCTGAAAATGTTAGCTATGATTTCTGTCTCAACATGGTCTGCTGGTGACGTCACAGCCCACTTGTGTTTTGCTCTCAGCGCTGTATTTCTTCGAGTACTATGGCAATGGCCCTCAAGGCCACGAAAAATATCAGCTGGCGACGTGTGCTGGTGACGTCACAGCCCTCTTGCGTTTTGCTCCCAGCGCTGTGTTGCTTCTAGTAATCTAGTACTATGGTAATTGGCCATCAAAGCCACGAAAAATATCAAATTGCGACGTGTGCTGGTGACGTCACAGCCCTCTTGCATTGAGACCTGTGTCGTTAACTTAAATCGCCAGCTTTTGAAAATGTTACTTATCGTTGCCACTCACCATATCACTTCCGTATTTTCGCGCGTCTTATAAAAAGTTTTACGATTGGTTAAGTTTATGCTAGCTAACCAATAAAATTGATCGTTCAATAACAGTTCACAAAGTAACTGCATATATACGATACGTTTCAGAGATGTGTTGGAGAATAATAAAAGTTTTTATCGATAATCGACGTTGGTTTTTATTTTAAATTTGTAAATTTCTGCTGTCAGTTGGTGCACATATACCTTTTGTTGTTAGCAAACATGTATGTAGAATTTTATAGCATGCCGATAGCTTCATCAAACAAATAACGGCAATGCTGTTGTGTTTAAAAAAAAACTCTTAAAACATGTGCATGAACATTATCATTTATTAACGCTAGTGATGTGACAATACCAAAATCATAGGCTCCCCAGATTTTTAAATATATAATATAACAGACTAAAGACAGTTTACCCACCCCCACTCTCAATCTCCCACACCATTAATGTTGGTTAGTCCTATTAGCATCAAGTTACCGAAGGAATTTTAAGCTGATTGGATCGTATGGAATAATAAAATGTACCGTGAGCAAACTTGTTGTCATTGGCAACCATTCATCCTTCAACCTCATTTTGACTATTACATGCACTGTACTACTGCTTTGTTCACATAGTTTCATTCATAACAAGTGGCCGTGTGCAAAAGCCATTTAACTATTGGTTAGAATTAATTAAAATATGTCAAAGTTGAAGGTTCAAATGGAGTACCTAATTTATTTGTGTACGTTTATATAGAGAATAGTTCGTTTTGTCATGAGTCATATATAGGTCACGATACACCATTATTTGTGTAGCTTGTAAGGAAAATCAAGCAAGTGGCTTCGAAGGCACGGTATGGCTCAATCTGGGAATCGCCGCAAAACGGCGATATATTTAAACTTAAACGGTCTTTTAAAACGAACGGTCTTAACAACCGTAAGAAAGAGTGAAGAAATAGGGTCCCGATATTCCTATACGATTCTGATTAATCGTCCCAACGCACAACACGTACATAAAGAAATTTCAAGCGCATGTTAATATTTTGCCGCCATATTGGTTTTCGCTTTAACTCGATCATCGGTTATGTCGATGCCATTTTTCATTCCCCGACGCCGTCGACTTAAGCGGTTTCGACTGTATT
>MUZC01000481.1:875098-908581 GCA_002072015.1 Radix auricularia
ATATATATATTATAATGAATATACACGGCTTTTTTTTTTGGCCGGCACCTTTTTCAATGTGGTGAAATCTTTTTACTCTTCTTGTAATTTACTTTAACGTTTATTATTAATTTTAAATTTTAATTAATTTATTATATTATTAATTTGTTCAAATTGAATTCTTTTACTCACTGAGTACCCGCACCTATTTTTTAAAATAAAAAAGCACTGTATATGCCATGCCTTTATTCGCAACAACAACAGTGTGCAGATAAGTTTTAAAAAAAATTAAGACAAGACTAAGACTAAGACGACGAAAGAAATGCCCAACAACAAAATGATATTACTTACCGAGGCAGCGTTATCCCGTTTTCTTGTCGTCGCTGTGTACAACCGTAAGCCGAACAAGAGGGCATTTATAACTTTTTTAAAATTACGCAGTGTTTTATAACTTTCAAAATATTACAATAATATAACATACACACTACACAGCTTCCAATGTTTTGAGTTAGCAAAGATGGCTGCCGTGTGTTACATCCGGCTTCAGCCTATTGACGTCACGCCACCTCCTGTGTATGAAACCTCCTTGGGTCATGTAGAGAATTAATTAATAGAGTGAGAGTTCTTGGTAATAAACCGGAAGATTAAAAACGAGAGAATCAACAAGAAAGCTTGGTGTTAATTTATTACAATAACTGCAGCTGGAATAAACGGTAAACGAAATTTCATAGCAGCAGCAATACACGGCTCATATTGTTAGTGTTTTAACAAGTTATAGAAAAAATACTACAGAGATACAGGTTTTGGGGACTTTGAAACATATTAACTAATAAAACATCCTGAGAAACAAATACACTCTTATACCATTAAAAGGGTCAAAATAATTGAAAACATTGCTTGATCTCTTTGCGAATATTTATGTTAAAGCCAATTTTATGAACATTTTTATTTTAAATTAGCATGCTTTACATTTTCATGTAAACATTCAAGAAATTTAAAAAAAAACTGAACAATATAAATATACAGCTAGAAATAAGCAAGCTAACGTTTTTCATTAAATATTCTGTTTTTAAAATACGATATTAAAAATATAATTTAAAGGGCATTATTTGAATTTTTTTTTAAAAGTTAGTAATCGATCATGCAAACAGTTTTATTTTATATATCTTTCAGACTGAACATGATGAAGGTTATATGATCAATATATGTTAATTCAGTCAGTATATTTGATCAAGCGTATAATCCAGATATTTCTTAATTATGTCAGTCTGTACAACTTCAAGCTTATGATCGATATATGTTCATTCTGTCAGCTGAAGTAGGCAACGGTTTTTTGTTATGCAACGTATAACAATCCATATTTGACATATATATATATATATATATGTAATGTTTTTCATATTGGGATTTTGTGAAGACTTTAAATTCCTTGCAATATGTAAAAATAAATATTATCTTTGACATGTGTAAATTGTTTATGATTGGTTTCATGACATAAAGAATAATAGTTTAAATATGAAAACATTTGCTATTCAAAATCTTATTTATTTTAAAATAACATAATTTAATTTTACCCGTTGACACAATAACTCCTTTCAAAATTATTTTTTTTTTTTAAATTACAATTTTTTTTTGTAATATCAAATACAAAACAATATCTTTCCCAAAGCTTCTTTTCGAATTGTGGAGTTTTGCTGGAGGCCTATGTTTCAAAATTTGTTTTAAAGAATATCACAATTTAAGCAAACATAATTTTTCTATCGGAAAAGTCATTGGTCCTTGTGCAAATAAAAACAAATTTCATGTCTAAAATTCCACAGCAACAACTTTAACTTCAAAAGTTCGAAATTGTGAAAGCACACAAATAAAATTTAGTAGAAAACAATTTTCAAAAAAGTTAATTACTTTAATTACGTGTTAGATATGGGTAAATTAAAAAATGTGAAGAGCTCCATTTAAACTATTTTACTTCAGTTATATGAAAAGCCTTTACTAAGTTACATCTAATGGAAAAAAGCTACAATATCCTTTAATTTACAGGTATCTATAACTTCAAGAAGATTTATGTTAATTTAGTTCTTGAAAACACGAGTAATTTGATGCATAACAAATCATACATTTTAATTGCTAGATTTCAGTTCCTGTAGTGGAAATAATTGGCAATCACATTAGAAGTGTACTAGTAATTTTTTTTATACACGGCAGGTTGTCTATCTTCAGTTTCTATAATCAATACATTATGTAGTGTTTGGGGCTGGGGAAAATAATTTTCACCCAAATGACGCATATTTAATAATATTTTTATATCATTGACTACAGGATGAATAAATGAAAGAACCTACACAAAAGTCCTTTTGGAGAAGGGACATTCTTAATACGTTATTCTTCCTTAGGTGTGAGAAATTTTTTTCCAAATATAGGCAAATCTTTACCCAGGATAAAAGTCTTTTTTGTCTTGTTTTATCTAATATAAATTTATACAAACTTATACAAATATTTTTTGAACCAATTCTAATGTATAAATAGACGGATCATATTTTTTAAAAAATGGAATGGCCCATTTTAAATTAATATAGCAGAAAAAAGCTATTAAATTAATTAAATTATCTTTAAAATTACCATATCATTTTCACATGGTTTAAACTAAAAATATTCACTGCCATCCTGGTGACGCTAAATTCTCAAAAAATTATGACTATTCATTCTAAGACAATTAGTGAGTAAGGAAATATTTAAAACATAAAAAATAATGTATAAGATAAAGTCATAAAATAAAATTTGACGCTTAATATATTTTACATCAGTTTTTCAATAGTGCTAAAGTATTATTTATAAAATCTTCAATAGAGCAAATGGAAATCTATTTTTAAGTAAGTCGTTGTTCTAATTAAAGTTTCAATTAAAATAATTTCAGCTTTCAATCGTTTCATTCAACGTTTCTCCTTGTTTCATTTTAGCGTGCGTTGATCGCTGTGAAACTGGCAACTCGTATGGGTAATCTGGTGATGAAATAAACAAGATTTAACAGTAATGGTTAATAAATAGACTTAAGCCACAAAATATACACTGTCAGATAGAGATAAATCCCGTCTTAAGCACACACTGACAAACACGCACACACACACACACACACATATATATATATAACTTGAAAAGTCGAAATAACGAAACACACAGTTTTGACGTAGAGAAAACTACCCTAGAACGTGTGGTGATATCTGTGGTATGTCTAAATATACAAAGTAACTATAGCATTTCCTAAGCAAAGTGACTACATGTAGATTTATTTGTTAAATATCGTTTTTACAATGATAGTAGAAATGGAAAAAAATGTATTTTTTTAAAGAACGAGTTTAGAAAGAAACAGGACCAAAGATTTCAAATTTCAATGTCTATTATGCTTGAAGATATTTTAGAAGCAATAAAGCGTCTAAAATGTTAATTAAAAGAATATTTATCTCTAGTCTTTCAGGAGCATAAGTGTTATAGTCAGAGAAATATGAAACAATATATGCATACGTAATGATTATTGATATATGCCATGGATAATATAATGTATTTTATCATAATATTATGAATACTTATGAACCCATTAACAGCCACATATTTTGGGGAATAATTTAGCGTTATTGTTATAAATTGACATTAACTAAATAAGGAAAACATTATTTCGAATCACACCAAAGTCATTTTTCTCAAAATTTCAAATTTGTAGTACCTCCCTAATTAGGAATCATGACTTATGCTGTTTAGTTGGGTTTTTTTTTCATACTGTAAAACATTCAACATGCTGTCCAACTTTACATTCTCTGCATAAAATCTGTAATCGCATGTTCCTCTTTTTCCCATTCATTTCCATGTCATTTGAAATAAGGCATTTGTTCATTGTGTTGGGTCGAGCAGTCGATGTTTCTTGGACATCAATGTCGCAAACATTCGTTATTAATGCAAGTCACGTGGAAAAGTTGTAAAAATAAATTGTGTGAGACCTTGGGGTCTAAAAAAGCAAAATCATTACGTCAAGAGATGCCCCGTGCTCGGAAACGCCCTCGTCATCATTAGTACCCGTACATTTGTCTTCGTATATCTTTATCTGTAAAAAAATAGCCTTTTTAAGAGCAGCCCATTGTTTGAATCCAAATCTTAAAGGCTTACCACATATGAACTTCTTCAGGTAATGATGCCCGTAATATCGGACCATCAACAATCAAAATTTCAGAGTTAACACCAAGATTTTAGATAGTTTTTGTTGAATTTGTTGAGCAATTGGCAATTTTTGAAAAACGTATCACTTTTCTTTGCTAGAATAGCCTCCAGGTCAGAACCGTCACTGAGATGGAGACAGTATTTTATTTCCATGTATCTGTTTCCACACATTCTTTTTCTCACACATTGCACGTCCCTACATTATCTGAACACTAGAATAATCGTCCTTGAGGAAGATGGAGTGCCCAATAAAGAGATGAAATCCAATAAAATTTTTGACAAATTCATTTGACAGGAAAACCGTTTTTCTGTGTGTACATTTAAGTCTGTGGGACAATATGTGTCAGAATCGCCTCATCAAACCACTTCTCGATACTTGTTTTGTTTTCCCACTGAGTAAATAGATGAGATAATCATTTCTTTCTAGAACTTATTACAGATTGAGTAAATAAAGCCCTCGTGTTTTCTTCCACTTTGTATTCCATCATTTGATCGCAAGTGGTGGGAGCATATCATGTGTATCAGTGCCTATGTCAAGGATAACATTATCATTTTTACTTGCTGCACGATGAATTTCAAATAAGCCAGTAACATCTGTGGGTACATCATCATCATCATGTATCTCGTCATCGACATCTTCTTTGTCAATACAGCCTGAGGGAAGTTATCATATTTGTTAAAGATATTCCTTGCTAAAGAAGATTTGTGCGTCTTGTGCTTATCTGTGGTTTATGTTTAGTCCTGCAAAATATCTATTGGACCATTGGTGTTGTTTTCATCATCAGAGTTTATAAATGAATTCTCATATAGAATATTATAAATTTAGTTTATAGAGAAAGCTTTATATTTTTCCATGTTTGTAATTTGCCTTTACAAATTAATTATTGTATTTCAAGACAGTTTCATTGAGAGCCCCAAATGGGAGCGAACTTAGTGTTCCATTGTACCCATTAAAATAATAAAATCCAAAAACCAAGTGTGATTATAACTCTAAGCCCTTAAACATCATTACAAATTAAAACAAATTATGGAAAAAAACATATTTGAATACAATTTTGTCCTATTTTTTCATCAGCACCGGGGTCCCATCTACCTGACGAAAATAGCTACTTTGACCGGAAGAATATTCTCGCGCGGACAGCTAACAATGGGGATTTGCTAAATTTAGAAGTAGCAGCTGACAAACAACCATGGCGAATAATGCAAACATCTTTGTTTTCTCAGTAGGTATCAGATGGCGCGACTATACGGTTTAATGCACGCGATCCTAAAGTTTGGATCATGGCATTTAATGGTTAAAACGAAAATGTTTGTTATTATAAGGAGGAGTATTTACGAAGCAGCAGGGACAATCTTTATTTACCTGAGTTTTGTGTTTTGCTGGGAACATTGTAGTCTCCGAGAGCTTTTCTCTGCCTATATCGATGCAATCTGAATATTAAAACAGCGCTTGCTATGAAGATGACTAAACCTATTGACCCACCAACACCAATACCGATACCTTTAAGCAGATTGTCAGTACACATCCCTGTGAATTACGAGAAAAAATTTCGATTAAAGGACTGTTACTTTGACTTATCTTTAATACAATACCAGTTTCATAACGTTTGTTTTGTTTTAATCATAATTTAAAATGCATGATTTATTAGTCATTGTATCTTCAGAAATTGACCCAGTCAATTTAACACCATAGAAAAGTGACAAATAGATATTTTTCGATTGCTCTAATTTCAAAGAAGATAAGCAGTGGCAACTCATTCTCTTTTAATATAATTCATAAGAGTTAATTTAATCAGCACTCATTTTTTAACAGTGTATAACGTTAATAATTTTTATAATTGTGTCTCTCAAACTTATAATATCCGTACTATAAGCAAACACCGGAATGTCTTTAAAATGTGTTGTCTTATAACAAACTATAACGCAAAAAGTAAAATGGCATCATTTGGTAAAAGTGATGGTTAAAGTCTAATGGTCAATACAGCCAGCCAAGCAGAACAATCATTTACATGGAACTGATGTAAATGGCATGCACAAAATGGTCTTGACAACGAATGACATTATTGAAATCGGTGTTCATTAAGTTTCTACCATTGCAGGGGGTTAATGGATTCAGGAACTTTCATCTCCATTTTTTAACGCAGTAACTTATCAGAGGAGATGTCGTCATTTTCTGTCTTTGAGCAGGCCTCAATTACTGCCATTAGCTTTATACACTTTTCATTTTGTTTGATATGAAGGCGGAGTGCTAGAACCATGGCAAGCAAACGTTATCAACATTTGATCATTCAAGTGAGACATTTTTTTAATGCCAAATATTTGTGCTATCGTTAAGCATTGTATTATTCATCAGCAGCAATTTTTTTTTACTTTTTGACTTTTAAATATTTTTTAAAAAATAAAGTTATAAAGTAATTATTAATAACCGCAACCATAGCAACTATATTTAATGGAAAATAAACAGTACAATAGAAATACTGAGTAATAAAAAAAAAACTTTCATATTGATAGACAAGAATAATTTGTCTGTTTAATTTATCACTTAAAAGCTAAAGATTTTTTTTAATTTCTACAAAAATAATAACATTTTTTATTGTTTCAAACAGTACGTGTAAACATGAATAAAACTATCCAAATAACATGCACATTTGAAAAACGACAACTCGGTATTTATATTCATTGTAATTTTAGAAGTTGTCTACAACTTCCTTTAAGGAAATGTTGTTTTATAAAGTAAACATAATATGTATATTTAAATCAGTAACCTTTGGTATAAATGTCAGTCTGTTACTTTTTTGAATAATGTTTCATACAAAGGTTATTGTTTTAAAAACAATCAATACTTTTCTGAAAATCTGTTTAGGTTTTTTAAAAAAACGAAAAGAATTTTAACCATTTGAGAATCAGCTAAGGAACGAAACAAATTTCAAAACCCGAAAAAAGCTCTGTTTCAACTTTTAAAAAATCCATATAACAATTTTTATCTTGCTAAGAACTAAAAAATATTTTATTTTAACAAAAAAATCTCTCAAAATGTTTTTAAAATAATGTAAAAATAAATCGAAATTACTTTTCTAATACATTTTATTTCCTTTTTTGACTCTTTCACTGAAACTTTCTCATTTACTGATAGGTTCTGAAAACTAATATGTTGCTGTGTTAATAAAGGATGCAATGTTTTGTTCATTCCTTTTTGACGACAAGACATTATACCCACTTACAATTTTTATCTACCCCCCTCCCACTCGGCCTCATTCCAAAATTTGTTTCTTAATATTTGATAATGTATTTCTTATGAAATTTCATATGAGATTTATCAATTTGTCTAAAATATAGACCAAATAAAGTTCTGTAAACTTTAAAGAAAATAATGTCAACACATCAGACACAAAGGAGAGTTCATACTGGGTTTAACTCAATATAGAGCATCAATAAGATTTGCATTTTAATGTGTAAAATCCAGTACCCATGATTAAATAATATTTATTAAGCTAGCATATGAGGAAATAACATTAATCAAATCAAGTGCTAAGTTCAGACTTTTTTAAATTCCAATGTAAATTAATAAGACGAAAACACTTTTTAAAAATTAAAGTCTGGGATTAAACCATGAACTTATACGAGTTAATACTTACAGTGTGAGCAGTCGTGTCCACGGTACCCTTGTCTACAGCCCAGCTTGCAGGAACCAGTCACAGGATGACAGGTGCCATTCAGACATCGTGGGTTACATGACTGTAGACAGTCTACACCCCATTTATTTAATGGACATTCTGAAACCGTGTACGTATATCGCATGAAGATTTGATTTTGTAATATTTAGTGGTGGAAAAAAGTTTTAAAAAAAACAACATTATAACATGTATATCTCTTCCAAGAATCAAAAACTTTAAGGACGATAAAGACATCTAAAGTATGCATATGATATTTAGAACCTGAAAATTGTAACACAAGTTAATAGCTAAATGCAGTAATACTAAGGTGTTACTAAGAAGATATATTTTGCAATTAAACTCAAATGATGTAGTTGATGTCTTAAATTTAAAAAAAAATTATACCATATTACTTAAGCATATTCATGAAATATACAATAGGTATAGTGAAGGCTTATGAAGAAGTATTCAACTTTGAAAACATTTATTGTAAGCTGTTCACATTCTCCGTTCATCCCTTCGTCTATGTCTAAATATTGTAATTGATTATTTCTCAACCTTTTTGTTTTCCAACGAAGCGGAAATTTTGTATACAAATGCAGTTTTTTTAAAGATCAGGTCCTGCGATTTTTTAAAGAGTGATATCTTAGAAATGATGCCAGATTGCGTAGTATCAATTAATTTACAAAGCATTCCATTGACTTTTGAACGGTTTAGAAGAAAGATTTTGGAAAATCATGACCAATAATACTTGGCATATTCCTTATAATTCGTATTTAAAGAATTATCTTTCTTTTAAAACTGTTTTTATTTAAATTTGAACAATTGTAATATTTGAAAACACACTTTTCTAATCATGTTGTCATGGTCAATACTTCAAGTGGAATAAGAGACAATTCAGTCATTTCGAGGGTATTTTCTGCCCGGAGAAAGACACGGGGTTTCCGATATTATGCTATAATGAAAAGATAATTTTACTTTAGGAAGTAAAAACAAGGACTATATACATTTTCTGCAAGTAATAAAACGACCAGTGTTTATTTCTTGTTTAAAAATAAAGGTTACTACTTTTCCTTATGATAACATATTTGATGTGTCAATATCATCAGCCATATAATGCTAAATAGCTTTAAAAATTATATAGATCAGTTAATCTTAATTTATTATTGATAATGATCAATCATTTATTTACTTAATTTTAAAGAAGCTTCTCTCACGATAGTATTATTAACTACTTCAAATTTTGGAAGTAATGATTTTATATCAGATAGGATGACTTCAAGCCAAAAGGTATTTTTATACAACTTCAATAAATCTTATTTGCTTTAATTTATTATTTCTTTTTTTACCCAAGTGGTAAAATAATAATTTCTTAAAAATTATATGGATTATTTGATGGCACAATTCAAAGTCCAGTAGGTTAAAATGTGTACTGAATCGAATCAGTTTTCCGTATAATTAATTCTTCAAACTGCCTAAACCTCACGTGAATTTCGACTGTCTACGCTAACTTCATCGTATAAGGAATACACCTTTATCTTAAATAATTTCTACAAAACAAGGCAACATTTTTATATTGATCGACAATATTTTAAGGTCTCGTTCTTTGTCAGGAAGTTTCAATAAAAAAGATGTGTTATCCACATATCTTTTAGCAGAAGTCAAAACATATTTGGGTTGTAGGGAGCGCTGGGCAGAGGTAGTACCTTTTGACGCTGTGACAGCTGCACCCTCGGGTGGTCAAGCTCACTGGTCCTCGTCCATCTCTCGAAACTCTCACGTGTGGCTCCCAGCGCCACACCCCGGGCAACGGTCTCAGCTGACCGGCTAAACCACGTGAGGGGGTGGTGCTGACACGGCACCACTGGGCGTACGACTTCCTAGTTGGAGCACCGGCCAGGGCGGACGAGTTCACATGCGAACTCAACGGCTACGTGTCCACGACCAAGGCGGGCCACCGATAAGGAGGAAACCGGCTGTGGTTAAGCTTGGAGAGGGATGGGCGCCGCCAAGCAATTCTTGCCCTAGACACACCATATGACTATTATACTAACTCAACACATACCGGCTCAGCCGTCGCCCGGGTTAACAAGGGCCGCGTCTACCATTGCACACCAGGATGGGGACGTAAAATCTACTACTGGTGCACCACAACCAACACCCCCATACAACCTCAAAAGAAGAGGAGACATAATTATTGGCACATGGAATGTAAGAACCTTACATGCGACAGGAAAAGTGGAAGAACTGACCCACGAACTGGAACGATACCAATGGAATGTCATCGGACTGTGTGAGACCCGATGGAAAAGCTTTGGTGAACTCGCAACAGAAGATGGACACAAAATCTACTTCAGCGGCAGGGAGGACAGACATGAACATGGAGTTGGATTCCTAATCCATAAAAATACAACAAACTCAGTCATTGGTTGTCGTCCTGTCTCCAGCCGCATCATCACCATCCGCCTGAAAGCAACACCCTTCAATATCACAATTATACAGACATATGCTCCTACATCCAGCCATGATGATAGTGAAATTGAGGCCTTCTATGACCAAGTACAGGACATCATGGATCANACACCAAAGAAAGATATTATCGTCGTCCAAGGTGACTGGAATGCGAAGATTGGAGTAGATGTATGTACCAACTGGGCAGATACTTGCGGACACTCTTGCAATGACCTGACCAACGATAGAGGGCTTCGACTCCTCGAATTTGCACGATACAACAACCTCCTTCTAGCTAACACAATTGGTCACCATAAAAAATCCAGAATATGGACTTGGCACAGCCCAGGCGGGGAACATAGTAACCAAATAGACTACATACTGGTCAAAAGACGATTTAAATCATGCATTAAAGCAGCTAATACTAGAAGCTTCCCTGGAGCGGATATCGGCAGCGACCATAACCTGGTGCTGATGACTTTCCATCTACACCTGAAAAGGATAGCAAAACAAAGCAATACACGATTACGCTTCGACCTTGAAAAATTGAAAGATCCGGTAATCGCAGAGGCGTTCAGGGCAAAAATTGGAGGGAAATTTGCTCCACTGACCACACTTTGTGAATCGGAAAAGGATATGGACATAGATCTAATCACTGATACCTTCAATACCACAATAATTGAGACAGCAAAAGATATACTTGGCAAAAAACATGCCATAAAAAAACCATGGGTCTCCACTTATATCCTAGAGATGTGCGATGAAAGAAGAAAACTTAAGAACGTAAAGAATACTGCAGAAGGAGCAATCAAATACAGAACAATCAACAAAAAGATCAGGAAAGAAATGAATAAAGCAAAAACAAACTGGATAGAACAACAATGCTCAGACATCGATGATAATCTACAGAGAAACAACTCAAAAAAGGCTTACAAGATTGTCAAAGATCTGACATCCACCAAGCAAGGTCGCATCTCAACAATTCAAGATAAATCTGAGAAATGTATTACAGAAGAACAAGAAATAATAAAAAGATGGACCGAATACTGTTCTGAGCTATACAATGAAGACTCAAAGGGCGACGAATCAGTGCTCAATTGCCCAACGTCATCTAACATGGACATGCATTACATTCTCCGTGATGAGGTGGAGCTTGCTGTGCGAAAGCTGAAAAAGGGGAAATCGGCTGGAGCAGACAACATCCCAGGTGAACTGATTCAAGCAGGAGGTGACCCAGTAATAAACATTCTAACTAGCATGTGCAACAAGATCTGGCAGACAGGAGAATGGCCAACACCCTGGACTCAATCGCTGGTTATAACGCTCCCAAAGAAGGGTAATCTACAATTGTGTCAGAACTACCGCACAATTAGCCTGATCAGTCACCCCAGCAAAGTCATGCTCATGGTAATACTAAACAGACTAAAACCACAAGCAGAGCAGATCATTGCAGAAGAACAAGCAGGCTTCAGAGCAGGAAGGAGCACAACAGAGCAGATCTTCAACTTGCGAGTGCTCTGTGAAAAACATCTGCAACACCAGAGGGACCTCTTTCATGTCTTCATAGACTTCAAAAAGGCGTTTGACAGAGTGTGGCATGCAGCACTGTGGGCAACCATGCACAAGTACAATATTAACGCCAACCTCATTACTGTGATCAAGAACCTATACAACAGAGCATCCAGCGCAGTACTCTACAACAGCAAGCTGGGAGATTGGTTCAAGACCACTGTTGGTGTTAGACAAGGGTGTTTACTCTCCCCCATCCTCTTCAACCTCTTCCTAGAAAGAATTATGACTGATGTGCTCGAAGACCATGTCGGAACGGTCAGCATCGGAGGAAGGATCATAACTAACTTACGCTTCGCCGATGACATAGACGGCCTAGCTGGCAGCGAGGACGAACTAAAAGAATTCCTTGCAAAGCTAGAGAAGACGTCGAAGGCCTATGGCATGGAAATTAATGCAGAAAAGACCAAGGTCATGGCAAATAAGAATTTCACAAGTGAAATACGGATAAACGGTCAAAAACTCGAGGAGGTCCCTAACTTCAAATATCTAGGGGCTGTAATATCCGACGAAGGCTCAAAACCAGAAATTCTTGCCAGAACGGCCCAAACAACTGCAGCACTAAGCAAACTGAAAAACATCTGCCAAAGCAAGAAGCTCTCCCTGAGATCAAAGATTCGTCTAATGCGCTCTCTGGCGATGTCAGTCTTCCTCTATGGTTGTGAGGCTTGGACGCTCACCGCAGACCTCCAGAAAAGAATTAGTGCGCTTGAGATGAGATGTTTTCGAAAGGTATTAAACATCTCCTACACTGCGCACATCACGAACGAAGCGGTCCGCGACAAAATAAGTGCTGTCATTGGCCCTTACGAGGACCTTCTCACCTCAATTAAAAAGAGGAAACTGCGATGGTACGGACACGTGTCAAGATCTGGAGGTCTCTCAAAGACGATATTGCAAGGCACAGTCCAGGGAAAAAGGAAAAGAGGCAGACCAAGGAAGAGTTGGGAGGATAACATCAAAGAGTGGACCGGCCTTTCATTTGGCGATTCCCAGAAGGCAGCTCAGAACCGTGACACTTGGCATGAGTTAGTGCGCAGCTCAAAATGGTGCCCCAACGACCCAGCGTCGGGTTAAGGGATAGTTCAAGTTCAAGTTCAAAACATATTTTAAATATTCCAATTTAGAATAAAAGTTGCAAAAGAATTTTAGGATCATAATTTATTGACTTCATACAGTACACGTTATCCAGGTCGTTGTTATTTTAAATGCTATTTCCACATAATATTTGTTCATTTCAATAGCATCAGTATCAGATTAACTAAGATTCATTATGGAAATTGACGTTTGGCATAAGAAAACTTCAATTTTTTTAGTTAGTTCATTAGTTTCTTTTAATAATTTTTATTTGGCTCTTCTTTTACTTTATTTATTTTTATTTTAATGTTTTTCATCTTTGGAAGGTAATTAACTTTGAGTATTTTGACGCCCCAAATAAGTGAGACCAGGAACATTAGGTAAGCTGATCTTTAATTGATAGGCTACAGTAATTATCGTTTATACAAAGAAAGTGGTTGTCAAATTAAAAAAAAAAGTAAATTTCCAGCAGACATATGTTAAGCAATAATACTACTTCAGGCTATTGTTATTTTTTAAAAAGTTCAATAAGCTTTGGGTATCAGTCTGATGTATATCCAATATTGAGTTTGATGTCTTGGCCAAGAAAAAGATTCTATCTTTTTAGGTTAATTATTTTTTTTATTGTCACGATTTCTTATTTGGCATTTATTTCCACCTTTAAAAAAATGCATTCTTTGAATATAATACGCCACCCCTAACCAAATGACATCTGGGGCTTTTGTCTCATTATCCATTTTTAGCTACGCCACTGGTGATAGAGTGTCTTAAAGTATCTTGACAAAATATAGGTATATGACAGTTTTAATCATCGGGGGGGGGGGGGTAGGAGGTATATTTAATTTCAACCTTATATTTCTGATAAAAAACAAAAGCCTTTATTTTAAACATATTTTTAAATATTTTTGTTATAAAATACTATTTATTTATCAGCGAAAACTACTAAAATTTGTTTTCTTTTTAATGTTTAAGCAAAATTTATTATCACCATCGCTGCAAGCTTCTCCGTTAAAGCCAGAGGCACAACCTGGGACACAGCTCCCAGTGGCAACAAAACACTTCTCATTTTTGTCTTCACAATTACACGATCTGTTATATTCAAGTCCAAACGTTTTGCCAGAACACCAGGAATCTGGGAAAGAATATTTATACTATTTCAACTAGTGTTAAACGTATTATAGTAAAACTAAAGGCAGTTATCGTATTTCCTGAAACTATTTTATCTTTAAACATGAAGAGGTGTACAGAGGTCACTCCATCTACCCAGTGCTCTATGATAAATTGACGTTAATTTCAGGAAACTAATGCATAATGTTGTGTAAGTTTTTATAAAGGCTTGAAGAGTTTGATCTATCTTTCACTTTTTTACCAAACGTAGATGCAGCGCTGTTAGCCCCATTAGCGGTTAGGGTAAAATCTTAATGTATTGTCATGTGTGTGATTGGTGTGATATGGGTGCCTATTTGGTTAGTGTATGTAGTGTTGTCTCCATGTGAAGCACTGTGAGCCCGGCTCCTGTCTGGGATACAGCGCTATAGGAATTATCATTTTATTATTATATATATATATATAACCGAAGGCCAAGGGGTTTCTTACTTTATATTTGTAGTTAAAATCAGTACAGTCTTCAGTATTTAGTTAACTTTCAACACACAGGAAGGTTTGAAATATGGCAGAGGTATTAACGAGTTCAAGTAGGAAAAGTTCCATAGATTCCGTTTTAAAGGTAAGTTTTATGTATGGCATCTTAGTGTCCGGTTACTTACCGATAGGTTTGAACCGTCAATGATCTAACGGTTTAAGACATTTTCTTTTTAAGAGCAGGGAAGTAATGGTTATGAGTATCTCTCTGGGTATAAATAACAGTCTTAAAGCAGTGTTCAGGGCGCAATTCTAATAATTGGATATTAATTACGTGGTTATACTTTCCTAAGGTCTGACATTGTTGTATAACATTAGCATGCTATAGGTAGAAACGCTGTAATGATTAATCTCAAGCTTTGGAGAATGTGTAGAGGCGCGGTGATCTAGCGGTACCACGCTGGACTGTTGACCGGCGGCAAAAAAGTCACGCGTTTTGCATGCTTTTTCAATGGACAAACAGTACACGAAGACAACGAATTTGTATATTGAAAAAGACTATTTTTTCGAAAAAAATCGCTGTTTTTTTACGTCCTGTCAGGCTAACCGTTACCCTATTTACGTCTTTTCCATTTACTTTATTTATAAGCCTGTTGCAGTCTCATCCCCCATTTTGTCCGTTATTTTACAGTTGAGATGACTATCAAGGATCAATGTATTTGTATTGCTTTTCGAATAACATATTGTATCTGTGTATCATATAAAAATAAAGATCAAAATTATTGTTTTCATTACACGACTTGTTTAATTTGTATTTTTTTATCGTTTTATACGTGTCTGTGAATTTGATATCAAATTACGCAAAAATAATTAGCTAGTTGAGTTATACCAAGTAATACTATAGTCTTCACCATGATAGAATATGATGACATAACTTACGTCAACTGTTCATTTCTGTTTAAATAATCTAAGTAAATTTAAATAACTTATTTTATAAAATACAACATGTTGACTTTTTTTTTTAAATACGGACTCACGAATGTGATTTTAATATTTATCTTTGAATTGATAGGTAAGTCATGAACATAAGTTTTAAAACTTTGGTGTTATTTACAAACAATTTAGTTGGATAACAAGATAAAAACAGGCTAGGTTTTTTCTGTAAATTCCGAAATTCATTAAAAAATAATAATTGATAACTTACAATTATTTATACCTGAAATTACTTCCTAGTGTATACATTTTTTTAAAATCAAATCACCAACCCCCATTAGCCTCCACTTCACATAGAGTAAGAACGAACTCCGTATCCCCACCAAAGACCTGGATGTATGTGATAGGTTCATCTGGTGGCACAGTTGTTATTAAATATGAAGTTAGTGGTTCATTAGGTCCCGTATAATTGAATGTCACCTTCATGTCAGACGTGGAGCATTGCATTCGGAAATTCCTCAGTCGATTTTGGTTGTTCTCCCCTGTAAAATAAAAATAGTTTAATAATTTAACTAAGTCAAATTTATTTGAAATACATATTTTATATTTATTTAATTATCAGCATCATCATGGATGGACTTAATATAAAAATAAATGATTTCCTACGTCTACACCACATCAATACATTGGGAACGATCCGTGGATTTTCTTTTCCTTGATCAAACCCCCAACAGATGTAAATCTTTCTCTAAGATTAAATAAAAACATATTAATATTTTACAACTTAATATTTTTTAAGTCTAATTTAATGCCTACTTTTCTTCCCACATCAAAAAAATATTTTTTTCAAATTTGAAGTTGCCAAATAGAATCTAGTAGCAATTACTCAAGGAGTTTACAATACGTTTTTTTAATGCTAGCCTTTTAATTTCACTATCTTTTAATCAGAGGTAATAAAAGTTTTTGAATTAAGGAAAAAAATCTAAAACGTGTTTCGTAAGATACTGTAATAAGTTAAAAACATATTTGTCTTCTAGATCTAATTAATCAAAAGTAAGGAAAGCCTAAAAATTATGTTTGATTTAGCAAACCCATTTATTTATATGCCGAGGCGTCGCTAGGGTTGTTATCACCCGGGGCGGAAGCTCATAGTGTCACTCATTGACAACTAATGGGAAGTCCATAAATGAAGTTACTTGAGGTTGTAGATTTTTTACCTAATATCTCCCGCGGCATACTTTGTCACAAATACTTAGAACCACATTCCTTTTTTTCCGGAATGACGTCACAAAGATTTGACAAACTCCAAAGCCACATTGTCTAAATAAAAATTAGCCTTTGCAAATTATTTTTTGTCATTTAAATATGTATGTAGTGTAAGTCTGCACTCTAATATCGTAACACGCGCGAAGCTATTGAAAATGTCATTAAATTAATTTTTAACAATAGAAAATTTCATGGGAACTTCTGTGCATCTTTTTATTTGATGTAACGTCACATTTTTTTTAAACACACCCCCCTCATCACACATCGTCACTGATGCGTGACCTCCTTATCATATGGCGGATTAAAGAGGGTGGGATTAGGGACCCACAAGGATTTAAATGTATTATAGTTAATAATAATTATAGGCAATTATTTTGTATGAGATGAATTGGACAGGCAAAGCTGACAAAATATGAGTATGAAGTGTAACGGAGTCCAGGCTATTCTTCGTGAGTGAGAAATGCAAATTTGCTCATGATGTGACGTTCACTGCTCATTCCCTTATTTTAATTGGGAAAAGTGCAGCAGGTTGTCCTGCTGTAGTCATCTTTGTTTTGTCTTCCGCAAAATCTTTATGCTGGCTTGTTGCATCTATTCATCTTTGACAGTTACTTCAAAAACACATGATATTGATACCTTTTAACAAAGCCTTCTCTTACACAAGATGGTCAGCCCGACATGATGCTGTTAATAAATCATACCATGAGAATATTGCATCACTGGAAAAATTAGCAGGTAACGAAAATCAGCAACGTGAATGTGGACTTAAAGCAGAAGGATTTCGGAAGGAATTTGTTCAATACTTAAAATTTGGCAAGCAATTTTAGAAAGGTTGCAGGAAACAAATGTATCTCTTCAATATCCGGGGATATCTTTGAATTCAAGCATGCATTTTAAGTCTCTCTTTAAGTTAGTTAAAAGGACAGCATTCCTAATTTGATTCCTATAAAGCCAAAAGAAATGACAAGTCCGTTTAAAAAAGAGAATGAATAATCTTAAATAATATAAAAAGAGAAAGTGTCGGTTTGATAAAGGGACATCACCAAAACGGTATTTCCAGTAATGAATGACAAACATTATTGGACTCCGGAACATCGGTTAGACGTATATAAAGACATCCATAAGAAATTTTGCTTTTCAAAAAAACCTAACTGAGCCCAGAAATTGCACCATTCCATGGGCAGCAGGCCAAGTTAATGGAAGAATATTTAAGTGATTTTGAAGATTTTTTCCTTTCAAAACTATTTCAAATTTCAGAACTCTTAAAATGTATTTTCAAGCCCAGGCTCAGGATAAGGAAAATAAAGTCACGCAGTGCGAATCTCAAAACACGAGCACAGTGCAAGATATTTTGCTGCTTTTAAATGTTCTAAAATTTTACACAGTCCTTTACTAATATAACATTGCACTTTGCATCTTTCTCTCAATGATGAAATAAAACTGCAGCAGAGAGCGATCAATTATAAAGTTGAAAAGAATATATTTTATAAAAGAAAAGTAAAAAAAAAACAACATATTACTTTTTAAAACTGATCCGAGGGTAAAATTTTAATTATGTTTAGTTATTTCAACCAAAGTCTAGATTTTTTTTAAAAACCAGTAAACGTAACCTTTTAAGTAATTTTACTTCTTTTACACTTAATATTTTTGGACAAAAATAAATTAAAAAATAATACAATATCTTGTATAAAAATAAAGTCTAACAGAAAACCCGGCTTTTCAGCCATGATCTTCATAAAATTACCTTAACTACATAAAGGATATGCACGCTATAATTTTTTGGCACGGGATTAACAAATAGGTTGTGTTTAAATACTTAGTTTCTACGTAATACATGGTTCACGGAATGTCCTATAAGAATATTTCACATCCTTGATATCAAAACATGGTTTTGAAAAAAATGTATATCGATTAAAATTTTAAAAAAAATAAGAAAGATTTTCAGAGAATGTTTTCAAAGACAATAAATATTCTGCAATGAATACAGGTTCCTTTAACTGAGTTTAAATCAAGGATACTAGTGCAGTAGGTTAAACTCACCTTAAGATTAATTCATTTCTGCTACCTACATTTAGCATACCATATGCGATGACTTATTATATATTGTGGGGGCTCTAAGGCGGTTTGAGGCCCTGTGGTCTATATATGAGTTATAGCTGGGTAGGGGAGTGACCATCAGATACCTGAAAAAAAGGATTGACCAACGGAAGCGATCATGGCGGTTCTATAAATGTGAGATAAAATGACTGATCGCCGATGACCCTCAAGCAGTTGTCAAGGCGAGTGTATAGGAGGGAGATGAAAGAAAGAGTTGCCACATATGCATTAGCAAACGAGCTGGCCTGGGGGAATGGTTGCGAGTTGTCAGCGCGTCAACAAGAATCGTTGCATAGATCAAGGTCAGTAATCTGGTCATGCTCAAACCTGACCCCGGACACACAAGTCTTATTTTAGGGAGGCATACGAAGATATATTGACGAGTCTACTAGGGGTTCAGATTTGATTGACGGATTACGGACATGGTGTGGCTTTGGGACGAGACTTATGGGTGGAAAAGAAGGTTGGTGGTGGGACTCGATGGAGGGTCGTATGCAAGTTACAGAGTGGGAGGAGAGATACGGCCAGGGATGGGGACTAGTTAAAGAGTTTTTAGGTGGCAGAAACAATTCCCAAGAGTCCAGGGACTTTAAAAAAAGTTAAGTTTTAGAGCAAAAAAAAAATATTTAAAAAAATAGAATAGAATAGTGTACATGTTGCAGTCAAACTAGGCTCAAAAATGCCTGAAGGCTTTTAGATTAAGTTGGAGGGGTGGGCAAACTACGGCCCGCGGGCCGCATATAATTAGATACAGAAGTTTTTTGAGCCCTCGGACACTGCGATAATGTAGCAAAAATGTTTAAATTTACGTTGAAGATGGCTGTTGCACTTGAATTGAGGCTTTATTTTGGTTAGGTGTGGCCCCTGGATGTTTCATTTCTTACTAATTTCTTTACCTTTAAAATTTACCCACTGTTAACTAAAGTGTCTAAAAAGAGTCAAATTAGATTAAAGACCAATTATTAACAAGGTTCCCTTCAACTGGTAGCAGCAGGTTCTCTACAATATAACCTAGGTTCTTGTTAAACACATGTTTTTAATCAAAATATTTGTGCCCATTTTAGTTTTGAATTTTGTTTTATTGTTCACCTCTTTTAGATCAAGGTAAGTTATTTGTTTATACGTTGTCTAGAGACAACACTTTTTGCCAAGTTAAAAAAAAATATTGAGTCTATGTTCAAGCTTAATATCACGTTAACTACTCACTGTTCAGTTTGTTATTTCATAAAAGTTCTTGAGACATGTCTCTAAAAAAGGTATATTTATAAATGCACATCTCATATTAAGAATTAGGCTTATGCTTTTAGGTAATAAACGGGTGAAAGTTAAAATAAAGCAGTTTGTCAATATCATATTCTTCTCATTATTAACTCATAAAACTAAAAAATCCCGATATCAACTTATACTCTAAAAAAAATTATTGCAAAAAATGTGTTTACATAATTTAAGCAAAAAATAATTCAAACTAAAAAAAATTAAAACCAGGTTTAAAAAGACAACAACAAAATAACACGTAGATTTTTAATAAATATAACGAGTACATCGACGCCAATTTCTAGTCGCCTTCAAATCAAGATCAGAAGCTCTGACAGCATCCTGATTATTTAGACAAGCCAAATAAATGTATACACTTGTAATCAAAAATAACTTCTTTGTGTGCCCCTTAAATTCAACTCCTTACTGTTATAAAGAATGTAACGATTAACCGCTTGTGGTTGAGCCAACGTTAAATTCCAATTTGGGTTTTTGTCTGTACCATCATCAACAGTATGGGAGCAAGTTTCCTCTAGAAATGAGCCAGTGTGACCATCTACTGCGTTACTAGCTTGACTATAGCTGAATCCATATATTTCATTTCTACTGTAATAATCACTCGACTGCTGGGCAAACTGACGCAAGGCAACATTTCGTCCTGAAGTGTAACACAATCATCTAAGTTAATGTATTTGTAAGAAGTAAATTAAGGATCATATAAAATAGAAACGTTTGGTTATTTAAGAATATTTCAACCTGAAAGTTGACGAAATTAAAGTTTTTACGAAAACTATTGGAAACATATTTCATCTAACTAATCAAGACTTATTTCCCAATCGTTACCTCCGCTGATCTGGATGGCGCAGATATCCCTGACAATATCTCCAGTAATATTAACAACACTAAAAGTATCGTTGAGATCACATACTATATCTATGATATTTTTATCTTGTTGAAAATATATTTTTATATTGACACATTTGTTTATCCTGGTATCAGTTTCATTTCTTTTGAACATAATGTGCGTAGCATCTAAAGCTGTCATACCTGTAATGAAAAAGGGTAATGTATGACTTTAATGTTTAAGATACACGTGTTCTGTCGCCAATAAAACTTTTTATAAATTAAAATTTTTATTTAAAATGTGTATAGATCTATGTCTTGATCTGTAATGTGACACTCTTAAACATCGTTACGATTGTTTAACCAATAATTGTAATAATCTGATACTTTATTCCGTGTAACTAAGAACACAATGCTGTGTAATAATGTCAAAATTGAAACATTTTGTGAAATAATATTTTGATTAAAGAATATTTTTCATGATTTAACAACAATAAAAACTAATCACGAATTGAAGGGAACATTAAAACATATGATGAAGATACATCTATTTATAGTTCGAGTATAGCAGAAAATGTGCTAGAGGACTGAAGAAACGCTTTCAAAACATAATAAATGCTTTAATGTGAAATCCGAAGTCACTTTATTCAAAAATGTGTGAAGAGTAAGCATAGTCTCGAAAAAATTTGAGTCCACATTGACACAAATACTAAAAGAAAGTAAATTTAATCAAAGCTAATGGACCAAGAGCATGAAACCTTAGTAGAGACAGCTGGTTTTAAGAAAATGCGCACATTGTAAGTAAAACAAATTCTCAAATAAAAATACTCATATCTTTATGACTTTATAGTAATAAAATTTAATTATTTCTATATTTTTCGCGTTCTTTTTATTACAAGAGAATTTCTAAATATTATGATAGGACTCTTTCAAGAAGGGGCAATAATGAGAGGCTATGTGACAAGTTTGATTATGTGCGACGTACTTTATGTAAAAATAATAGCAATTAAATTACAGTGAAGTAATAGAAAACTAATTTCCAAATGGATTTCGATGTAATTAAAAAATACAATGAACTATTTTATTGATGAGGAGTTACCAGCCACTAGCTATAAGGAGAAGAAACAAATAATTATATATAAATTTACCAATAGAGATTATCTGCTTTTAAACATATTATCAAAAATTAAGCTGAAATATTTATTTTAAAAATGTGGAATAATTTCTAATTTAATGTATTTCTTCCGTATAAAAACCACCCTTATCAAAATAATAGTAATAGAAGTAGTAATAATAAAGATAATAATATTAATAATAGTAATAATAATAGTAACAGTAATCACGGGCGGATCAAAATTGCACGGGGCCTCTGGCTGCCATTCCACCTGGAGCTATCTTTATTATACATTATAATAAATTTGGGGCCCATTCAATCATAGGGGTCCACTGGCTTTCGTTTAGTCAGCACCCTTTTAATCTGCCATACACTGTAAGAATTCGATTTTGAAATAGTCCTTTGATTTTAAAAAAAAACCGTATTAATAAATCCATGTCATATATAAATGGTTTTGAAAGGAGTAATTTTGAAAAGGTATCAATAATAAGATTAAAATATGATTATTTAAGACTAGACTGACCTCTTTTTTTCATAATCAAACGTATCCATGACAGAAAGTAACGATCTGGCAGTTTTATCTCAAGTGTTGAACTCGTTCTTGTATGACTGCATTCTATTTTTCTGTTTTCAGATGACAAATTCACACTTGTGTAGAATATTCTGACGTTGTTCAAATTCAATAAATTTTTTACATGCGGACACAAACAAGTGAAAATATTCAAATTTGAAAATCATTAGTTGTATTTCAAAACCTGGTAAGCATTCAGCATATTTTATAATTAAGTCAATTTGAGAAACTTTAAGATTTATTTAGCATAAAAATAGTCCTTAAACTGTGTGTACATCTTCGAACTTTAAAATTGATGGTCGTCTATGTTTTATGGTTGAAAATAGTACATATTTAAATTCACAATAATGTAGGTCAGCTGCAAAGAATCGTTCTCCTCTAATTTTCAAAATATATTTTAATTGTTTTTATTGACAATAAAGTAATTATTGGCATACCGTAATTGTAAGAGAGCTACGACTACTAAACGACTGCTGGTGTAATAGGTAACTCACTTAGAACTATTTGAATTTTAAATTTATCGTTATATTTTAAAACATTTAGAAGGTAATAAATATATACATTATTTTAAAACTAAAGATAAAACATTGATTGGAATTCTATGATTTTAACTAATAACCAAAGAGTTGCTGTAGATCCCGCTCTCTCTCTCTCTCTCTCTCTCTTTATCTCTCTCTCTCTTTATCTCTCTCTGACTCTCATACACTCTCTACCTCTCAATCTCTCTGACATTCCTTTCTAACTCAATTTTTATCTTTATGGATATATTTATAGAGGACTTTTTCAAAACCTCATAAAATTAGGCTTCCTGAGGCGCCTGCTTAACGTCATGAAACTGTTTTAAAAAGTAGCATGAAAGGCAGAATGTGCTATAATAGTGCAATCTCAGAGGTATTTCCAGTAATTAGTGGAGTAAAGCAAGGCGGCGTGCTGTCGCATACTCTATTCGTATTATTTTTACCACCCTACTACAGTATGCCTTGAAGAATAATAGGAGACATAATGATACACATCAGAGCTGACGTGAGATCATTCAATATTACCCACCTTAAGCTCTAATAAGACCAGAGTAAGAAAGTGTTTGCTACGCGAGCTCTTAATTGAAGACGACGCTGCCTTAATATCTCACTGCAGACAGTCTGAAGAGTATTTTATAACAGCTTTTCCCCAGCCTGCAAAGAGTTTAGCCTGACTATTGGCAAAAAAACAAACAAACAATAACACCATGGAACAAGAAGCTACCTCCAGCCCTACAGTTAACCTGCCACCTCGATTTTGTTTGAAAGTTTTACATATCCATGATCACACATCTCGACCATCCTCTTAAAGGAAAATGATATATGTCTTAGGATATGGAATACCGAAAGTGTTATGGCTAGACTGAAAAAAGAAGTCTGATCAAAAGCCAAACTCAACGCAAGAACTAAGCTTTAGGTATACCATGGCTGCTTGCTGAGTACACAGAGAGTATTGGACCATTTACCCCAAGCACCTATTTCTCAATAGCTACCACCTATTGTAACTGTACCGCATCCTAGAAATCAAATGTTTTTTTTTAAAAAATACTTCCATACATCGAGGTCCATGCTTAAACAAAGGTGCATTGTCCCATGCATTTTTGGCAAGGATGCCTCTTGCTGGTATGGTAACGACAAGAGAATGAGACCTTGTCGCACACCCAATGCTATACTGTTAGCTTGCGATAGGGATGAAGTATCCTGGTCGGCCACGTCTCAAATACACAGACATTTGCAAAAGAGACACGTATGCAGCCAATATCAACATCTTAAACTAAGAGGACCTGACAGAGGTTCAATCCACGTGGTGGGCAACTAAACAGGAAGGAGAAATGATGAATTAATCAGGACAACAGCTAGAAATTAATCAAAGAGAAAGCTAAGCAACACTGCCCCAGAACACTCGTGTGGGCGACACGCAGAAGAGACTTCCATTTTAGCGACACTAAGATCCCCATTAAGCAATGATAAACTTATCCTCTCCCGAAGACGGAAAAATACCACACAAACACACACACACATGCACACACAAACACACACACACACATGTGTGTCGTTTCAAAAAAAAAAAGAAAAACATTAAATTCATTTTTGTGTATTGATTTTCTTAGCCTGGTATGTAGAAAGTTTTATATTCCCAGCTAAAAGGAAATATTCAAAAGCGCTCTTATACCGTGATAACTCCTCGAAAATCTTCCATCTTGAGTGGATTCCATTAAGAGAAATGAGTTTTTAAAAGTATTGATACTCCTAGGAATAAGATATCCCCCAAAAAAAAAAAAAAAATGATGAGAACTTTTTGTGGAACATGATATTTTGTTTACACAAATCGATCCGGGTAAGTTAAAGTAATCTTCAAATTACCCCGTTTTAATGAAATTTTGCAAGAATAAATTAAACATGTCCAATCAGAGATTTACAGTTTACAATTCAAAAACTTTTTTAAAAAATAAAAAAAATATATATATATTAAGTGGAAATTCTTTCAAAGCAACCATGACACTCGCTTCGAAAAGTACATATAGTAAGCATATCCTAAATAAATAACACTAATTAGAAAATGTTCATGATTGTTTTATGCTCCTGACCTTTCATTCCCTAACATCCACCACCAAAAAAAGCAAATCCCTATCCGATTTTGTAAAAACATGTTTCAAATACAATTTTTTTTTTTTAAATCTTCTAAAAACTTATCCTACAGATTAGAATCTCAATATGCAAATATTTTATAATCATATTTTAAAATCTACCAATATTGAATTTTTCACATTGTCTGTAAATATTGCCAAACGATCTCTTAAAATGATTACAAAATAGAAATAATTAACGTTAGTATTTAGATCTATGTCATTATAGCAATAAAAAGTAATAAATGCTCCCATCTTATTTAATTGATTTCTTTTTGCGATGAATGGCTTGTAAATGCCATTCTTTAATCAAAGGTTTCTTTAAAATAACACATGTTACTACTTATTAGATGTCAATTGAATGAAAATATTTTAATTGTATTGTTTGCAGGGGCGTCGCTAGGGGGTTGCGGTGGGGGCGGGCCGCCCAGGGTGACACCTTCAGGGGGGGACACCAAAAGGTAAAATTATGTATTTTCCCGTTATTTGGCACAGGAAATCTCGGAGTATTTCTATAGATTAAGTCATGAGGGGGTGACACCATGAGCTACCGCCCCGTGTCACACCAACTCTAAGGACGCCATCACTGATGGTTTGTATTAAAAAAATTTTAATTGTGAAAATTAAACATAATAGTTTTTTATAATGAATTTCGGAATGATTATTGGTATATTCATAGACAAGTTTTAATTTCCAATGGCGTCGATAAGGGTGTATGTTTTATTTTTGCTTTATCTTTGAGAGCTCAACTTACGATACTGGCACAACGGACCAAACCATCCACGCTTGCACTTGACATTGTCGGTACATGACCCATTGATGTCACACGTGTCATTTGCACACCGACATCTGTATTGACATTTCTCTCCAAACCAGCCAATGGTGCAAGCTGTCAAAATTGAATTGGATTCTCAAAACAAACGTTTTATATGTCATTTAAGTTTATTCCGAGACAAAGAAATAGCCGTGTAGAAATTTCGTTACCTTTTTCATATCCATCGTACATGGTTTGAAACTTAGTAACAAATTAATGATTTTTCCAAATACTTTCTTTGAAAGATAAATTAAATTAGTTTGTGCTTTCTTTTTTTTCAACACATTTCTTTTATTCCATATGAAATATAATTATTTGATATTATTTTCAATTTCGTTAACATGAAGCAGTAAATAGATTTCATGCAGTGCTCTTATTATCTGAGACTAAACAAGAAGGTGTACATGCTGTGATATTTTAACGTAAAATTATGATAATATCAATGTAACAAAAAATAAACTGAAATGTATTAAATTAAATAGATATAAAACACATTGTGCAAAGCTTAAACGTGTTTAAATTATTCGTAATTTTTTTTTTTTTTCATTTTACTATTTTCCTACCTTTCGTTACACAAACATGAAATAACATGACAATAAAAGCTCCATTTGTCAGTAATTGTGCCATAATGATGGTTTTATGTTCCACAGTACGATCTCCTCTAAATTGAATAACATTTATTTCTATCTATCTGAATATGTCAGTTTTGTCGCTGACTTCAATCTGTCATCAATTTAAGCATGTTGTGTTAATTTCTCTTTGCTATGAACAACTATTGCTTTTAACAAGAAACCAATTAGAGGTTAGTGGCTTAAACTTAAGCATTTCACCTTTGAACTACGAAAATTAATCTAACAGGAAGCTGAAGTACAAACATATGTGACCACTTACGAGTTTATATATGACTACATGCATAAAATGTCATTGTAAAACTATTGTAACGATTGTATGTTTACTGGAAATTATTTACATCATTATTATTCTATTTATATTAATTTTTAACAAAACTTCAGCTTGTATTGGTTTCACTCTATGCATTTAATTAAAAACTACTTAGAAAACATTGTGCTCAGTTTCCCCACAATAACGAACATGGACAGAACTTTTGAATCTTTATCTTCTCTTAGAGAAAAATTTAGGCTACATCTGAAAAGGCGCTCGTATAACTAGGATGTTGATTATCTCAGTACCAAAATTTTGTCACCAAAGAGTTTTATTTCTTTGTGTGTGTGTTACAGTAAGTATGCAATAGCACACATTCCTAGACTATTTATGCGCTCCATTCCCAATCTATTGCATCTCAACAAATGAATGAAAATAAGAGTTTGTGGCATTGATGACAAGAAGTTTGCCTTTCTGATGCACATCTAAACATACATTATACAAGAGATTAGCTCTAACTCAATTTTCAATTTATTATTAAATAAAACTCCTAAGGCTACTGAGAACAAATCTCAAGGTACATAAAATATCAAGAATTCCTTAATAAAAAAAACCGTCTTATGTATTATTTAATTTCCTTTTTAAGTAACGCTAACGGCCAGAAAATTTTCATATAAATTATGAGCGTGAAGATAGGAAATGCCCTATTTGCCTCATTAGGTCATATTAGATACAGAAATTTGGATTACTGTGTGATCGCAATCGAGACAAAGTCTTTAATAATGGAACTTAAAATTGAGTAGGTCCTAGCTCACATAAGGAAAGAACATTCAGCATCTTTCCCTCTCGCAAGACGATTGTGCATCACCGTTGGTCTGAGTGGCATTTTTAGCGCATTTTCGAGAAGTCGAATGCGCTATTGCACCCGTTTTGTCTGTCCGTCCGTCCGTCCGTCTGTCATCACCTTTGATCTCAGCATCCATAAGTCCTAGACCCATGAGGTATATATGTATTTTGTATGTCCTGACCTGCCATTTGTGCATCAACACTCAGTTACTCGATCCGTTAAAAAACCCCGTTAAAACTACCAAAAAATATTTCGAATCGAGAGGTAACACTAGCGCAGGGAACGGCCGCCATTGCCGGAAGTCGAATACATAGTATTTCAAGCATTCAAGAGTGGTGCGAAGGCGTGCAAAAGAATTAGTTTGTTTTTTTGTTTGTTTTTTTTTGTTGACGTCATTAGAATGTGTGTAAAAGTTTAGAGAGTTTTACGTCATCATTTGTGTTGACTTGTAGTTAGATTAAAGAGAAAATAATTTTTTTTTAAATGTAAAGAAATGACTTTTAAATAAAAAAAAATGTCAGGTATATTCATTACACAAGAAAATTCATAAAAATATGTCTAAAATCTAAACACAATTACTGATAACTACATAATGCTGATATCTAACATAAGTACTGATACATAATACGAAAATGCGCTAACACGCCCTGAGTTCCAAAAGGGACCAAGCTTAACATGATTTTTTTGTTTGACTGTACAGTGCTGTCCTTGAGTGAGAGTATTTACCACAGCTTTTGCACACGAATTCGGTGCTTCCAAATGTATTGGCCCTTTTCCTAGTCTTATGTCTGTAGCCTCATCCATGCTTCGCTTATCGGTTACTGTGACACTTTCCCTTAGAATTGTACGTCAAATAGATCAATCTTCTGCCTTACACCTCAGTCGCTTGTGCGTATTCTGGCTGCTTTAATGTATATTTGGAAAAAATCTTAAAATTTCAGACGTCGGCGACATGTCTTCCTCTTTCCCGATGACAGTTTTACATAAATAAAGTCCCTCTGGATGCGGCCAGGGCTAATTCTTTTCACATGTCCGAGCCATTTCCGCCTCTTTCACTAAGGATTAAAAACATGCTTTTCATATTTGCACGCATCAGGTACTCACTATTTGCCACTTTATCGTGCCAAGGATGCGATGCATGCATCTAATGTGTAGGCTATTAAGTATGCGCTCATGGGATGTATAAGTGGTCCATATAACCTTTAATATTAGGATTTTTGGATTGATCAGGGCATCTATGATGAAGCTGAACTGATTCAAGTGTATACTTAATTTGTGAATGTTCACTCTCTTTTGAGTCAAGCCATTAGGCTCTTAGGACCTGGTTCAGTTTATCGTATGCGAGCCTCATCAAGCGAGCATTGCCATAGAGGTACATCTTCGCTGGTACCAGAAATTCCTCCTCCAAGTCCCCGCACTTTTCGGAACTATCTTCAAGTACGTGAGCCACCATCTCCTCCGGATGGCCGCATATTCGGAGCTTAACTAAAAATGGCAATTTAAATATGTTGTATTAAACCCACAACGACAATTAATTTGTATATTAGATTTTTAATTTTCAAAATTTCCTCATTTTGATTTATTGAATGGCTAAATACATGTAAGGATTACATCCATTTAAAAAGGTATTTTAAACAGAGATTTAATTTCTTTTATTTAAAACAGTAATACCAGAAACAATTCTCTTAACCAATTAAGACTAGACCTTGTTTCACCACAAATCAGCCATATTTATGAGTTACTAATTTTGAGTCTTGACTTTGACACCAAATTAAACGTTTTTAGTACTATTAATCACCTATTTTGATAGTACTTTGATATTGGTAACCTAATTCATTTTTGTTTAAAGCAATTTAAAATGTAAACAGTTTTGTTTAGACTTTGTCGCTTCTCTTTCAATGCCTAATAATAAATTCACCATCTTGTCGTCGTCTCGCGGAAAAACAAGAGTTAAAAACTGACCCATTTCTCGGGATCTTATTGAGCTACAATTTTGACATCTACTTTTGTCACCTCGCATGCAATCTGTCAACATGTAAAATCGATTGATTTTAGTGTAATATAATTAATTAATTTTTAATTTATCTTAACGTATCTCTAAAAAGCATGAAAATATTTGTGCTAGTCTGTGGCGCGGTACATATTGTACTGAACACAATCAATACTTTCAGTTATATGTCATATATAGGAGATTTATAGTCAAAAACTTTCTTAAACAGGTTGTTAAATTGTATTTTTACGTTACTATCAGGTCACCTACTTGTATTTTGTGGATCTAATTCTTTTTATCATCAATACATCTGCTTGTTTAACACAACTCTAATCTTGTTACCATCATACTTCACTCTTCTTTCCTATAGCCCAGTTGTCCGCTTTTGATAAGAGCGACTTCCGATTGCCCATTTCTAAACGTGACAAGATTTTAGATGTGATTGCCCCGACCGACGTAGCCGTGGTGGTGACGTCACTTCTTGTTTTATGCTCATTTAGTTTTTTTATAGCGTCGAGCCTTCTTCGCCTTAACAAAATAGTATCATTTCTCAAAATTTAAATGAAGTATCATATATAGACTGTGGAGGAATTTGAAACTGAAAAGTTTAATGTAATAGCATTAATAGACCATTAAATGAAGTATCATATATAGACTGTGGAGGAATTTGAAACTGAAAAGTTTAATGTAATAGCATTAATAGACCAAATTTCAGCCGAATGCCCCCCACGTTTTTAGTTCGAAAATATTTTGGTGTGTAAGAGTGTGTATGTACAAAATGTCCACAATGTGCATCCAACAAAACAGTTCTGGCTCAGCCCAGGGGAAGGGAAGTTCCAACAGAGCCCAAGAAAAAATTTATTTTCTTCTTTTTAGTTCACAAAACGTGGTATCTTAAAAACTTTTTTAAAAATATTTTTATTTCAGTTGGAGTTCAAAATAACCTAATCCAAAGGCTTATTGCAAGCAACTTCAAGTTTAATTCACCTTTCACATTTCAATTTATTCACATTTTTTTTTGTCATGGATTCTGAGACGCCTCAAGAACGAAAGGCACGTCTCAACCGTGAAAGACAAGCCCGGTTTCGTCAACGACAAAAAGAATCTTCCAGTGACGACACCGTCGAAAATCAGGCTAAAAAGCAAAAACTGGCAGAAAATCAGGCAGCACGTCGTGAAAATGAAACTTCGGATCAGCGTCAAAGTCGCCTTGAATTAGTCGCGCAGTCGGCTCAGCAGCGTCGAGAGCAAGAAAGTGTTCAAGAGCGTAGTGTTAGACTTGGTTCGATGTCTCAGGTTGCCCAACAGCGTCGCCAAGCTGAAACTCCAGAGCAGCGTGAAATCCGTCTCTGTTTGAAGGCTTTGGCAGCTCAGTCACAACGATCAAATATGTCGCAAGAGGAGCACGAGCTTCAGTTGCTTGAGCGTCGCACTCAACGCCAGCAAAATCATGAGCAATTGAGTCAGGTGATTCGTAATGAGGTTCTCAACTTCAATGAAGCGGCCGTTGATCCACACAGCTGCAATGCAATGAACGTCATCTGTCGATTCTGCAGCTCCAAGAACTTCCCGGCCGAGAAACCCTCCGATGGCCTCTTCACACAATGCTGTCGCAAGGGAAAGTTGAAGCTTCCGAAGCCTCTGGACGTCCAAGGGAACGAGCTTGCGTATCCTGCTTTCCTGCAAGACTTGATGATTAATCCAGCAAATTCCCTCTACAAAAAGTTCCGTGATCAAATCCGCTCAATTAACAATGCAGTTTCGTTTGCCTCGATGGGGGCTGACATTGTGGATGTTCCTGGCCGCGGCCCGTACGTCTTCAAGATTCACGGCCAAACGCATCACAAAACCAGCCATTTTCATCTGCCGACAAATCAGAGCCGAAAGTATGCTCAGCTTTACGTTATCGACAGCACGCAAGCACTGAGTGTGCGAAATCAACACGTGGCCAACACTGCATGTCCTCCAGCAATTCTCGACGAAATTGATCGCTTTTTCCGACAGCACAGTCGTTTGGCGCAAACTTACCAGATGATTCGAGAGATCGAGGAGCGTGAAGCAACTACTGCTGCTGCCGCAAATCTTCCAGCTCCTCAAGTGTCTCTGGTGTTTCGCCGCGACCGCCAGTCTGATCAGCGACGTTACAACGATCCGACCGCAAATGAAATCGCTATGGTGTTTGTGAACGAGGACGGCGAGCCACCATTCGATCGTGACATTCGAATCTATCCTCGCAATGTTGATAACTCGCAGAATCAATTTGTGCAAATCAACATTTTGAGCCCAAATCTCGATCCAATGACATACGCAGTGCTGTTCCCTTACGGTGAACCTGGCTGGCAACCGAAATGGCGTTGCGAAGGATATCCAGGAGTTCAGGCCAATCGAGTTCGCACTAATGTCTCAATGTTACAGTTCAAGGTGGCCCAAACAGCAATTCGCAATGATTTCAACCCGATAGTTCACGCCGGCAAGTTGTTTCAACAGTGTATCGTCGACAGTTACTTGCAAGTTGAGGCGAATAACTTGAATTTCATCAGATTCAATCAGAAGAAGCTCCGCACTGAATTGTATCAAGGTCTGGTGGATCACATCGGAAACGTGGCAGCAAATCAGAACGTCGCTGCCGGTGTACCCGTCATCCTTCCGTCTTCATTCAGCGGTTCTCCACGCAATATGCGAGAACAGTGCTGTGACGCCATGGCGTTATTTGCGAAGCACGGCGCTCCCGATCTCTTCATCACGTTCACCGCTAACCCAAGCTGGGAGGAAATTGTTGAGAATCTTGCACCAGGCGAAATAGCTTCTGATCGACCCGACTTGGTTGCGCGTGTTTTCAAAATCAAGCTTGATTCACTTCTCGACGACATCGTCAAACACGGAATTTTCGGCACCTGCACAGCATTCGTGTATACCATCGAGTTCCAAAAGCGATGCCTTCCACATGCACACTGCCTCTTCACCCTCCGCGCAGAAGACAAATTCACGACTGCTGACAGAATCAACCAGTTCGTGTCTGCTGAAATTCCAAGCAACGATTCCATTCCAAGACTAAGTGAGATCGTCCTTCGCACCATGATGCACGGCCCTTGCGGAGCTGACAATCCCTTCGCTCCGTGCATGGAGAATCGCGCGTGCAAGAAGAATTTTCCGAAATCATTCGTTGAGAATACGCTTCCGAACATCAACGGCTACCCAGTCTACCGACGCCGAAGAGGGGAGCGTGCTTTAGTTCGTAACGTCTGGATGGACAATCGTCATGTTGTGCCGTACAGTCCTTACCTCACCGTCAAATACAACGCCCATATTAACGTAGAAGTGTGTACATCGTTGGCAGCCATCAAGTATATCTACAAGTACATCTTCAAAGGCTTTGATTGCGCAAACATCGCGGTAACATCTGATGGTAATCAAGTGCTGAAGTATGACGAGATCACCAACTACCTCAATTGCCGCTATGTGAGTGCACCAGAGGCAATGTGGCGCTTACGCGAAAATAAGATGCATGACAGATCACACACGGTTATGCGACTCCCTGTTCACCTACCTGGTCAGCAAGTCATCCGATTCGAGGAAGGAAACGAGCAGGAAGCAATTGTAGCAGCTCAGTCAAAGCTCACACAGCTCGAGTCCTTCTTTGAGCTCAACAAGTCCGATTCAGATGCGCGCAGATTAATTTACATCGAGCTGCCCGAGTATTACGTTTACGCCA
>MUZC01000481.1:924359-936947 GCA_002072015.1 Radix auricularia
CCCCAGCGTCATACTTTGTCACAAAAACGTTGACCCACAGCCCCTTTTTCCCGATATGACGTCACAAAGCTTTGAATCCCACCAAGCCGTATCTTCTAAATAAAAATTATCAAGTGGCAAGTTATTTTTTGTCATTTAAATATGTATTTAGTGTAAGTCTGCACTCTAATATCATAACACGCGTTAAAAACATTAAAAACGTCATTAAATAAATTGTAAACAATCAAATATTTAAGTAGAACTTCTATTTAAAGTTGCACGTTTTTTATGTAACGTCACTTTTTAAACACACCCCTCCCTCATGTCACAAATCGTCACAGATGCGGGACACCCTCCCCCCTAGGCACTAGACGTCATTTATGCACGGCCCCAAATCCCTAGAGCTCCTCCAGTCTTCCAGTGGCAAATAAAGGAAACATACATAATTTTAAATTTTTGTCACCTTGTAACACTGTGAATCAGCACTGTCCCTCCCCTATAGGTAGGCATTTTTATTTTTTTACCACATGAAAAAAAAAAGTTTGTAAAACAGATAAACAGCTTAGTGGGAATCAATGTTCCCTCTAAAAGTTTGCCGGTTCTTGTGCTAAATATAACAGTGAACCATTTTTGGGGTTCAAATTTTTGACATCTCACAAAAATACAGCACCAATTGGACCGATATACATTAAGTGACACATTTCTTTATCAAAATAATATATTAGATTATATTAAAATAAACAAGAATCATTAATGTATATTTCAGTTCTTCTGTTCAACGGTATTTATCACGCATAAATCAACCAAATGCCAACATACCCATATGCAGCTAATCTCTTCTGGGGCGATCTGGCGTCTGTCTTTCAACGAGATCCATATTTTATAGACTTTGTCAAGGTTGATCCGATGTCAATCATTCTGACAAGATTTAATCCTCATAAGCATGTCTAAATGTAACTCTTCCAACCTATTTTTAGATTTTACTTTTATAGAATTCATTAGGCTAAATCCACATTCGCAATCAGCGCTTGGTGGAAGAAATGTGACACAAATATCCAACGGGAGGGCAAAGTCGCTGAACTAATCTTCAGTCATGACAATTTGAATGATGAATCACCTTGTCGAAAGTCTGCATCAACCAACATTTTTTTCCGCTAGCATTAATCATACATTTAAATTGAGATACTGATCCATAAGTTTCTGCAAAATGTCTTCAGAGCTTTTAAAGAATGCGTTTTATTTAGAAACTAGAGCGCCAAGTTCCTCTTGTCAGAAATTAAAATTTGACGTATCGACTAACGCTAACAACAATATACGCCATAGCATCAAGTCGATTTCAAGAAAATGATAGTCCACGTGCCAACTCAGACATTCAATGAATTTGAGGATGGGACTCATGTTATCATCCTTACAGCCTGAAAACATTTTAACGACCTCTACAGACCAATGAAAATTGTCACCAAGGTGCTCATTGCCTCTTAGGTTATTGATCCTTCATTTTACAAACTGGTATGGCTCCATGGTCGTTAGATTTTTTCGTTTGTAACAGCCTGCTTAATTTGGCAAATTATCCAACTACTTCATGAATGACACTAAGAAAAAATATTTATTGACTATGACTATGGGTCATTATACAAACGGACCAGCTCTTCACAGTATTCAGTCTATACTTTTATGTTTCTCAACAATTTGATCAACAATGCGTGTAAAGCAAAGTGCCGTGAAGCCATCTGATTTTTGTGTCGTCTAAAAAAAAATCCTTCTCCAGGTGTCCAGCGCAAACTGAGTTGTCATTTCAAAGCCCTCCTTTCAACACACTATCACCCAAAAAAAAAAAAACAACTCCCATTGTTTAGATTTAAATATCACACCGGCTTGTTCGTGACATCAAAGTCTTTTTTTCTTTTTGTAAGTTGTCGGCGAGCTATATTAAAGTACTTTTTCTGCTTCAAGGCTAGTTACCAATGTCAATTATTTTTTAAAGGGAGTGTTTGATATTTTTCTTGTATTAACTTTAGACGAATGAGTTGAATTATTTGTTAGTGTCTGTTTGCTGTATGTTAGAGATGGGAGATACATTCTGGACATTTAAACTTTTTTTTCATAATTGGATTTGAACAAAAGCTGCGACTGTGTCCCAGGTAGAATAAGAGATAAAATTGCTACTAACTTTACTGGCAAAGGCGCAGAAATTCTAATTTTTTCCCTATTGAAATTTGCGGCGTGATAACTCAAAACTGCTGCGCGGAATCTACCAGCTTGAAGGGAACATTGGTAAGGATGGCAACTACGAACCGGAGGACTACCTATACATAAACATGCATATCTATGCTTGCACGCCTTTAAAAATATACATTTTAAAAAATTAACTCAGTGACATTAAATTCATAATTTTCCTCTAAAAATAACAACAACAAAACCCACCTTTTGATTTTTTAAAATAGAAAAATCGTATTCTTCGCCCCCACCCTTCTGACGTGGAGGGAAGAGGGAGTGTTATTCGTCCATGATGTCAATACTTCAAAGCTCTGTTGTTGTTTTTTAAAATATCTTTTAAAAGAGAAGACTGCCTTTTAAAAAAAAAAAGATCTCTCTGGTGCGGCTGTTCCTTTTTTATTTTATTATTTATTATTATTTTTTTGAAATTTTTATTTTGTTTGTTTGTCGGGATTGTTTTATTATTGTAAGTTAACTGATATTTTTTTATAAAAAGTTTCGGCGTTTAACGTATTTTTATTGTGTTTCTTAATTTCTTTCTATATGAAAAAAAAAGTTTCTCTTTTTTCTGACATAAAATCTTACACAGTAAAAATTTATACTTTGGTGTCACCCCCTAATGGTGTCACCTGGGGCGGCTCGCCCCCCGCCCCCAGCGACGCCACTGTCTGTAACAGATGAGACAAGATAAGAAGATACAATCGTTATAGTTATATATATTATAATTATATATGTACATATATTTTATTCATCCGATGACAATGAAACTTTGTTGAATTCCTGTGAAGTTTTGTGGCATAAAAATTATTAAAATAAACTCTCATCGGTTTCATTTAATTTGAATTTCATTTCTTCTGTAATTGTTGCAACGCGTGGCGGCTGTTTAAATGTTCACAACCATGTATGTAGAATTTATTCTTGAATTTTTAATTGTAACGAAAGTATGCTGGTCGCTAGTCTAGGATACCGTTAGTTAGCTGTACCACAAGATTTACTTAAGATGGCTTTCAAAACAAATCGTTTGCAGTATTTTATCTTCGCATTTTGTAGTGAGTATTTTTACATAAAAATGTTAATAAACCATTGCACCAAATAAATTGCAAACAATAAATATTAAGTAAAATGATAATTGAAGAGCTTCATGTCACAAAATACATATTTTGAAATAATGGTAATCAAGTCTTAACAAGACTACAAAGTTTATAGTTTATTATTTACAAAACGAAAACAAACTTTTAACAAATAATAAATAACAAAGCAAAGTCAAACTTTGAGTCAAAGTCATGACAAAGTGCTACTGTTATGGCTATATAATATATAATGGCTATAGTTTATGATATAATGAATAATAACGATAACTATAATACTATAACTTCAAAATTAAAAAAAATCAATGTTTAAATTTGGCAAGCATTATTGATCGTTATTATTCAATGAATAATTCATTAATTATTGATTCATTAATGATTCATTATTCCCTTGGTCTTGGTTTTTGGCAGCAGCAGTGTGAATCTCGTCCAACATTAACGTTTAAAGCCCCATAAGTTAGGCTTTTGATAATTTTGCCTCAGTCCCGTAAGGATTTCTCATATTGCGATCAACGTCAACTGGTTATGAAATTTAAAAAACTGCTTAAAATGTATTTAAACAAAATGAGGGGTGAGACTGCAATCAGGCTTATAAATTATAAAAAAGTAAATAGAAAAGACGTAAACAGGATAAGGATTAGCCTGATAGGACGTAAATGTAACAAAACAGCGAACGTTTTGGCAAAGAGCCTTTTTCAAGGGACATACAATACACAAATAAAACAAATATAAAAAATAAATAAAAAATAAAAACTTAGCAGCGGTGAAATCCCAAGAGTCAATGAAAGCCACTTTCATTGACTCTTGGGATTTCACCGCAGCTAAGTTTTTATTTTTAATATTTTTTTTATATTCGTTTTTACTTATCCGAATAACCATATTGAGTTTAATTCTATTTTTACTTGTAGTTTAATAAAAATAAAGTATAGCAAAATCACATCTTTAAAAATGAGTCTGCTTAAGTGTTCCCAAGCATCCTCACTGTGATTGTAAAACTAACACACACACACAAAAAAAGAAAAAAGTAAGGCTGCCCGAGGTTTCTTTCCTCTTACAAATAATGCAGTTAACCTTACACTAACCACTCACTTGGAGAAGCTGTTATAAAAACTAGTTATTTTAAAATTACAATTAATTATCTTTAATTTGACCCCAATCAATTTTTATGGCAGTGCTGCTTTAAAATTTCAGTAATCATGAAAGTTTAATTAGTATTAGCATATAAATTACACAATTTAGCTTAAATCGAGTGATATTGGCTATTATTTTGTCTACAGCAGGTGAGTTGTTTTTTTTCAATGTGACCAGCCACTAGAAGACAAATCAGGCATGGGGATAATGCTCTGGGTTATTCATTTGTTTAATTTTATTTTTTGTCACATTGATAATGACATTTAAATAATGAATAAGTAATAATCATTAACAATGACAGTGATTGTGATCAGTGAAAGTGAAAGCATTTAAATTTTTTAGGTTGTAAAGAATTGGACCTAGTTACATTGTATTGTCCTCAACTTTATAATTATACAGTAGATTGGTCTAAACCAGAAGTTCAATTTCCACTATATGGTAAATAATTAAATAATAGATTGAATTAGACGAAAATGTGACTTCACTCACTTTTGATCTTAAAATATTATTATGACTTGTACTTATGTGTTATGTAATAGTCATGAACTTTTAGCACTTGGGTCTTACTTTCTCTTTTGTAAAAATAAATAAAGAAGATGTACTATTATGTAGATAATATAGGCTTTAATGTATGGAAACTGTTCAATATAAATAATAAAATAAGTCATAATAGATCCGACCTGTGGCGTAGCTAATGCCACAGAATTGCTCATAGATGTTAGGAAAGAAAGGGGGAAAAGAACGGATACAAACAGCAGCATTAAGAAATCAGAACAACGCGAGTAAACGTGGTTCAGAGAAGGGAGCAATGAGACACAGCTGTTGGCAAATCAAATCAACCAAAGTGAAACTGGCTCAGAGCTTGTTGAAGTGTGCGCATGGCTGGAAAGCAAGTGTGGTGCAGGAGGGGAGGCGGTATTTCAACCGCAGTGCGTATGTCTTGTTATATATGATAGACAGGAAAGGGAAGGGAGGGTTTTTCTGTGTTTTGCTTGCTCTTGCGCATTATATATTTAGATTAAATAGGGTTGTAAATGGTGAATTGGTCCTAAATCCTGGATAGGTTAAAAAGTAATTAAAAAGTTCTTGATCATTGAGCCAATTTTATTTATCAAATAGACTAATACCACTAATAATACTATTTCTTATACCAAAATAAGTTAACTAAGATTAGGCCTTATATCCGGCATCCTTCCGTCTCGCGAGACAATTGTGCATCACCGTTGGGTTGGGTTGCATTTCCTCGAGTATGTGCAGTCCTATCCTTGAGTGACAGTCTTTGCCACAGTTTTTACACACGAGTTCTGTGCTTCCAAATGTTTTGGCCTTTCTCCTAGCTCTTCTGTCTGCAGCCTCCTCCATTCTTCGCTCCTCGGCTACTATGACGCCCTCTTTGACAACTGTGCGCCACGTAGATCGGTCTTCTGCCTTACACTCCCAGTCACTTGTATGTATTTTGGCTGCTTTCATGTCCCTTTGACAGACATCTTTAAATCGCAAGCGTGGGCGACCTGTTTTCCTCTTTCCTGAAGCAAGTTCACCATATAGGAGGTCCTTCGGGATGCGGCCGGGGCTCATTCTTTTGACATGTCCTAGCCACCTCAGGCGTCTTTCACTAAGAATTGAGAACATGCTTTGGGTATTGGCACGCGTTAGTACCTCACTATTAGGCACTTTTTCTTGCCATTTAATACCAAGGATGCGGCGCAAGCATCTCAAATGGAAGCTGTTAAGCTTACGCTCTTGTGATGTATAAGTGGTCCATGTCTCGCTCCCATATAGTAGTGTACTGATGACACAGGCTCGATAGACGCACAGTTTGGTTTTCTCCGTTAGCTTGGTGTTTTGCCAGACCCGCTTATTTAGTTTAGCCATTGTTGCGGCTGCCTTGCCAATTCTGCTGTTTATTTCTTCTTCAATGGACAGTGTATTGGAGACCTTGGATCCCAAGTAGGTGAAGCTGTCCACAACCTCCAAGTTTTCATTATCGATATTTATGGTAGGAGGAGGTCGAGTGTCTTGGGCCATGATGTTTGTCTTTTTCAAGCTGATTTGCAGACCAAATTCTTTGCAGGCATTGGAGAAGCTTGACACGAGTTGTTGCAAACCAGATTCTGTATGTGCTGTTAGTGCCGCATCATCCGCAAATAGTAGCTCTCGAATTAGGACATCCGTCGTTTTGGTCTTGGCTCGGAGGCGGGCAGTGTTGAAAAGTCCTCCATCAGCTCTGGTATGTAACCAGATTCCCTCACTGCTATCCTTGAATGCGTATCGAAGAAGTACAGAGAAGAATATTGCGAAGAGTGTTGGTGCGAGTACACAACCTTGTTTAACTCCGCTGCTGACAGGGAAGGCCTCTGACTTAGCTCCATCGAACTGTACTGTGCCAAGCATATTTTCATGGAACTGTCTGATGATGGCAAGTAGGTGAGGGGGACATCCAATTTTTGCCAGTATTTGGAATAGCCCGTTGCGACTGACTAAGTCGAAGGCTTTTGTAAGGTCCACAAATGCAATGTATAGTGGCATCTGCTGCTCTCTGCATTTTTCCTGGAGCTGTCGTATGGAGAACACCATGTCTATGGTAGACCGACCGGACCGGAAACCACACTGAGATTCTGGATAGACGCGGGATGCTAGGCTTTGTAAACGTTTTAGTATAACGCGGGCAAAGGTCTTTCCTACAATACTAAGGAGTGAAATGCCGCGATAATTATTGCAATCACTCCTATCACCTTTGTTTTTATATAGTGTCACTATATTTGCATCCTTTAGGTCTTTTGGGATGTAGCCCTGTTCCCAGCAGAGGGACAGAATCTCGTGCAATGGTTGGAGTAAAGCTGTCTTGCCACTCTTTAGAACCTCTGGTGGTATTCCATCATTCCCAGGCGCTTTTCCACAAGCTAGACTGTCAATTGCTTTGCTCAGCTCTTCCTGTGTGGGCACGACATCAAGTTCTTCCATGAGTGGCATATCTGGGATGTCATCTAGAGCGGTGCTGGAGACTGTGGTAACTGTTGAATACAATTCCAGATAATGCTCAACCCACCGTTTTAGCTGTGCTGCCTGGTCTTGAATAATTTCTCCATTTTTGGACTTTAGGGGAGCAGCTTTTGACGTCAAGGGGCCCGTTGCCTTTTTGATGTTTTCGTACATGACTTTTGCATTGCCCATGTCTGCAGCTGATTGTATACTGGAACAGAGCTTAAGCCAGTAGGTATTGACACATTTACGTGCAACCTTTTGGGCAAGTGACTTAGCTGTTTTTAAAGCATGCAAATTGTCAGGTGTAGGCTTTTCCTTGTAAGCCATAAGAGCTTTCCTTTTTGCTTCAGTGACGGGTTTCATCTCGTCCCAATGTTCATCAAACCAGTCCGTGTTTTTGTGAGATTTTTTGCCAAAGGCTTGTATTGCGGNTCAATGCTAGAGTGGGGAGCGACCACGAAGCCTGGCCCACCTGCCTTGGACTATTTGGAAGAGGAAAGTTAAATGAAAATGGACAAAGGCTTCTGGAATTGTGCTGCTCACGAGGCTTGTGTGTGACCAACACTTTCTTCAAGTGCAAGGATATACATCAAGTATCTTGGAGACACCCTCGATCCCACCAATGGCACCAGCTGGACCTCATTATCACCAGGCGTGCACAACTAGCTAGCGTCCTACTCACTCGCAGCTATCACAGTGCCGACTGTGACACGGATCATTCCCTTGTCGCCAGCAAAGTACGAATAATGAGGAAAAACTCGTACCACACAAAGAAAAAGGGAAGTCCACGCATCAATACCTCCTGCATGAAAGACCCTGCGATAGCGCAGCTGTTCAAAGACAAGGTGAAGGAAAGTCTCTCAAAGATGTCCCCATGCGTCACCATTGACTCCAAATGGACGCAACTGAGAGACACAATCTATACATCCGCAATACAAGCCTTTGGCAAAAAATCTCATAAAAACACGGACTGGTTTGATGAACATTGGGACGAGATGAAACCCGTCACTGAAGCAAAAAGGAAAGCTCTTATGGCTTACAAGGAAAAGCCTACACCTGACAATTTGCATGCTTTAAAAACAGCTAAGTCACTTGCCCAAAAGGTTGCAAGATTAGGCCTAATTAAAATTATACCCTATTTTGAATGGTTAAACAGTCCTAAGATGGAGCCATCTTAACAACCTGAATTATTAATAATAAGTATAATCTAAATTATTATAGTATAGCCTAGTTAATTTAGTTGGGGTTGGAGTGTCAATCATGGTCCTAGACTAGAGGTGGGAGACCTTTTAATACAAAAGAGACAAAAACTTACAATTTAGAAAATTTCCAAGTTTTAAAGAGCCACTGACATAACGCTTGGAATAGTAGAGCCGCATCTTGACATCGAAAGAGCCACATTTAGCTAGCAGGCCGCAAGTTGCCAACCCCTGTCCTAGACTAGGGGTGGGCAAAGTGCAGCCTAGGCCACATGTGACATGCCATAGAGTTTTCCGTGGCCCGCCAAGACATTCTGAAAACCAGCCTTAAACTGAGATTAGCTTCATGTCTGCCATCAAAAGTTCGTATCATGTTATCCTTTATACTGTCTACATAGTATTACTGCTGATGTTGATATTGCACCTGAGGAGATGCAACTTGATCTAGTTGACATACAGTTACAGCACACAGTAAAAGACATGTTTATTACTGTGACATTAGTTGTTGACTTTTATAAGTCTTTGTGCACTCAAATATTTCCTTGTGTGGAAAAGTTTGCTGGGCAAGTGTTCTCTATATTTGAATCCATATATATCTGTTTTTCTTGCATAAAGATAAAAAAGAGTGAATACAGATGCTCTTTAACAGACATAAACTTGCAGGCAGTGATAAGAATCTCAACAGGCAACTTCATTTCTGATTTTTAAAAAAGTTTAATAGAGTGCACATGCCTCATTAAACTAAGCCTATAATTACATGTGCAAGAGGCTAAAAAAAATATAGACAACATGACATTAGCACAATGAAATAGGTTTATAAAACTACCGCGTTAGTTTAAGTTTGAATTATTAATTTTTTTTATACCATTTTTATTTTTTAATGAAATAAAATGTAATTTTAACTAAATACACTCATTTAAGTGGTGAGGCTCACAGCTCAAATCTGCTACCACAAAGTTGCCCCCGTGCCAAAACATTTGCCTACCCCTTTCCTAGACTTACTCATGACTGTTATCCATCCATCCATCCATCCTTGTGGCGCTACAGCCCATGTAGGGCTTGGGCCTGCCTCACGACCTCCTTCCACTCAGTCCTTGTCAACGCCTTTCTTCTCCAATAGTGGATGTCCAGTTGTTGTAGATCTTTCTCTACGTCATCCATCCATCTAAGCCTTGGTCTTCCCTTGAGCTATTTTCCTCTGGGGTTTTGGTGGTGTACCCTCTTTACTCCTCTATCGTTTGACATTCTTTCTAGGTGTCCTGCACAGCGCATTCTGCCCTTTATCATTTCTGCAACTATTGTGGTATCCTGATTTAGAGTGTGTAGTTCATGGTTGGTTCTTATCCTCCATCCGAACTCATCCTTTGTTGGTCCATATATTTTCCTGAGAACTTTCCTCTCCCATGTATTTAACAGGTTTTCTGCAGTTTTTGTTAAGGGCCAAGTTTTGCTTTCATATGTTACAGCTGGTCTGATGACTGTTTTATAAAGAGTTTTTTGTGTTTTCCTTGCAATGTTTTGTTTTTGAGAATTTTCCGGCTACTAAAGTATGCTCTATTCCCGGCTGCATAACTGTTATACAATAATAAAATTCTGTTCTCATTCATACATTTTACATTTATGTTCACATTTAGTTAGGGGTCTACCGATCTGTCGGTACCGATATCCGGATATTGTTAATATTGGTATCGGTAGCATCTTTAGGTACCGATATTGACGTCACCAATATATCATAATAAGTGAGATTTTGACAAACCCTGCTCACAAAAAAATAAAAGGATATCATTCTAATTAAGGTTGTTAAGAAAGCTCATTTTTAAGGACTGGTTAACAGTCTGTCCGCATTTTTACCAACAAAAGAATAGAAAAACAATTTCATCGCTCATCCTCTGATTTAACATCAAAGAGCCTGTGTTGTACCGATGCTAGTGAGTGTTCAGATCTCTGCTGCGATCTCGTCAAAACAGTGAATTAAAAAAATTGTTTTAAAATTCTTCCGACAAAACCCGTACAAATTAAACCGTAATGATTAATTTTCAGTGTGTAATATTTATGTATTAAAAGTATTAAAATGGCTTATTCTCAAATGTACTTATGTAAGTTTGTTTAACTGTTTAAAAAAAAGACTGCTTACTTTTTGGTCCGTATTGACATAATCTAATAAATGCACACATTGACAGAATGAAATAAATGCACACATTGACAGAATGTAATAAATGCACACATTGACAAAATGTAATAAATGCACACATTGACAAAATGTAATAAATGCACACATTGACAAAATGTAATAAATGCACACAGTGACAAAATGTAATAAATGCACACATTTACAAAGTATTGTAATATACAAATAGGGAAAAACGTGTGGAATCTTAAGTGACATTTTTTTCTGAAATTGTTTTATACCTTAAAAATGTTCTAGAGTAGATTTAAAATGTGTCAGCTATGGTGTTTTTTTAAAAAATTGTTAAGGATAATTTTTAAATGTATATATAAAAAGGTGATAAAAGCCTATTAAAAGCACGGTAAAGAGAATCATAAATTCAGAACACTAAAAAATTCAGTTTTGTTTGAAAATAAAACATTGCTATTTTGTAACTATCTAATAAACATAGAGAAGATTTGTCCTTTTTCCCCTTGATGCTAAAATAGTTTGATTTTTTTTCTTTGAACATGACTCTAGCCTTCTTCATGACTATAAACTTTGTTGAAGGGGACAACAAGGCAGTTTGTGGTGAATGGGCAAGAATTGCAAAAGCCATGACTGGAGCTGGAAAATTACAAAACTGCACCAATACAAAAAATGAAGAATGCACTCGTCTAGACTGCTCAGGTCGTATCAGTTATTCTGTAAGTTTAATTAATTTAATACCTACCAACAATGTTCCCTCTAGGGTTTATTGGTTAGTGTGCAAAGAAAAAAACAAACTTGTATGCAAAGTTGCGCAGCATCCATTTTTTGTGCAATATTTTACAAAATTTTATGCTCTATAATTCCAAATTACTGCATCGCATTGATTAGATAAGAAGCGCAGCTTAAAGAAAACGTTGCCTACCTATTCATTAGCTGTACAACTCATCAACTTTATCTTTACATACAGGACTTGTTTGTTTGGATAAAATTTGAAAGACAAAGGAACACATTATGTTTTTGAAAAGACTTTGGTTAAAATAAATTATTTCAGCCACCATTCTTGGCAAGTCTTTAGAATTCTTATGTCCCAATGAAGTGAAGTTTGGGGATGAACCATGTCTATAAAATAGAAGATAATAATATTGTTTAACATAACTATTGAAATAGTGTAACAGTTTATCAAAACATCGTTACACCAGCTAATGCCTACACCTTTCAATTATCCAAGCATTACCTCCTAGAAATGTTCCCTGGCAACCAGATCCAGTTTGAGTACTGCTTTGGTAGTCAGCTAAACTCTTGCAAAGATCCTATATCTATGGACTTCTATTTGCAAGTACCAAACAAGAATATCAGCGTGGTGACGAGGATAAGCCAGGACAGTGTCATGGATATACCAGGTTTGTGAAGTGTTTTTTTTAGCTCTAGTAAAAATGTTTCACTTGAATTGTGTCAAGAGATGATACCCAATGTCCTTCATCTGTCAAAGAAATAAACCATGTTTTTTTTTCCAGAAAAGAAGTATTAAATACCTATAAAAAAAGAATAAAATTATAATTTCCAATTCCATGATTAAAGGTGATGTTATTTTGAAAGATTTCAGTTAACTGACAGTTTAACTTTGTGGATTGAAAAGAAAAAAAAATTAGTTAAAGTTTTATTGAAATTAAATTCACCTAACCTTGACTAATTAATAGCAGTGATGGACATAATAAGTCCTAATGTTTTGAAGTAGTTCATTCTCAATTGTACTATGGGCTGTTTCATAAATAGCATTGATGGAGGAGACCTCTGAATTTTAGCCTGAAATATGTCAAAAATACTTATCCTTGTTCTGTACTGGCACTCTTTG
>MUZC01000482.1:444-12413 GCA_002072015.1 Radix auricularia
TATTGGGGTCTCCGATTGGTCTCATCAGTATTGGGGTCTCCGATTGGTCTCATCAGTATTGGGGTCTCCGATTGGTCTCATCAGTATTGGGGTCTCCGATTGGTCTCATCAGTATTGGGGTCTCCGATTGGTCTCATCAGTATTGGGGTCTCGCACACGAATCTTTCCATATTAATTATTTTTTTTTTTTTAAATTACATTTAAGGTCTTGAAATTCACATCGCCTAGGGTCTCCAATTCCCTTAGGGGGGCCCTGATTCATGAGATAAAGACCCGGATGTGGGTATAATGTAATTGTGGTTCATGAAGAAAATCGGCGAAAAGAGGAGCGCACGTCCAGATATTCGCCTTGACAACAAAGTGCAGCGTCCAATATCGTTCACTTCGAGTGTCGCCGCCGCGCCCTGTTAGCTGGGTATTTCTGGCCGCTATTGCTTGCTGGGACAGTTCTAGTCAAATATAATATACAGGCAAACAGGGCTATGGCGGATTAGGGGGGGGGCTGAACGGGCTAAAGCCAGGGGCCCCCGAGAGTTTGGGGGCCCCCAAACTTTTTAATATTTTATAACAAAAGTGTACAAATGTTTGCACGAACCCTTGAAAATATAATACATTAAATAAATTTATAAATATTATCTATACAACTGATCACGTTTCAGACCTGATAGTCTTAATAATGAGGGATACGGTGGTCGAGTGGCAAGCGCGCTCGACTGGCGTACCGATGATCACGGGTTCGAATCCATGTGAAGGCAAGGATTTGTTCCTGTGGTCTAAGGAGTCCCCGAGTCACCCAGCTCCGAATGGGTACCCAACTAACAATAGTTAGGCGGCTGGGTAATGCGTGGAACCCTCATAGCAATGGCCTGTGACCGATACATCACTTGCCAACAGATCATCTGTCATGGTCTGTGGACGCAATTATCTTCTGTATTTAAGGAGCGTCTGTGTATCTAAGAAAAGAAAAGCAAGAATAAAAATCGAAAAAACTTTTTAATTGGATCACTTAGAGAACATAGTATAAAATATAATTTATATTTTTAAAATTTCTCATTTGAGACAAGTTCCGCTGGCCGTGAGGAGAGAGTATAGGCTTGTGATGCAAGCGGTGTCGGATTCGATTCCCAGCCGTGGCATATAATTTTTTTCTTTTCACACTCAATTGTAACATACGACGAACACTTTAAACAGTTATTTCTTCGTGATCCTTTTTTTTTTTCGTTATTATTTAGCTACAGTCTTATATTAGCTGTTAACAATCATTTTATTTTAAGAACGCTGGCTGGATAGGGCCCCCGTTTGATTGCAGCCCGGGGCCTCGTGTAGTCTTAATCCGCCCCTGATACAGGGGGTCCTAGGATATGAAGCTGATTCGTTTCTAAGACGCGCCGTAACTTACTCGTAACCAGATTTTCAGTGTACGTTGGCGTTGGAAAATAGAAATACAAAATAATACATTGTAAAGTACTGTACGTAAGAGTGCTATAAAAATGTAAAAGTTAATGACATCCAAAAAAATTTTTTTAAGAAAACAATTAAATTCATTAACACTTGAATGAAAGTAAATATTAATTTTTAAAAACGGAATGACACCTAACAAAATGAGGGGTAGGACTGCAATCAGGCTTATACAAAATTAAATGGAAAAGACGTAAACAAGGTAAGGGTTAGCCTGACCGGACGTAACAAAACAGCGAACGTTTCGTCAAAGAGCCTTTATCAACGAACATACAAGACACAAACAAAACGAAAATAAAAATAAAAAATGAAGGAACTTAGCTGCGGTGAAATCCAAAGTATCCAAAAAAGTGAAACTGAGAGATGACAGAGCGAATTTATATAGGAAAGCAGAGAGTGGGCGGGGCAACCACCTAGGTGGTCAAAGAAAAGACAATATTCATCCCATGTGGTGCGAGTGTACCGTGACTTTCTATTAATCTGTTTTCAATCTGGACTCTCGTGGGTGTGTTTGTGCACGAGACAATAGCAGTGACTGCCAGGTCCTTGACACCCATATGGTAGCGTCCATTGAAGTGACGGGAGACGGGACACTGTTTATCTTGTGTAATCGCCCTAATATGTTCAGACATTCGGCACGACAAAGATCGTCCCGTCTCTCCTATGTATTTCAAAGGACAGCGCTTACACACAATGGTGTAGACAACGTTGCGGCTAGCGCAGGTGAAACCATCCTTAATCATAAATAGCCCCTTAGGGAAGTTTATCTGTTCGGCTTGCACAACAAAAGGACATGTCTTACACCGAAGTCGGCCGCATGGTATGGTACCCAGGTGGTTGGGTGNGAATATTTCTTTGGCTTTGATGTTGTGTGGATGGTAAGTAAGAACCAGCTTGCTCCTTTGGTTGGTATCACGGGTGCGTGGTAAAAAGGCGTCGGCACGAGTGAAGTTTTTGACCCGCTGAAGCGCATGTTGAAGTGTGGCTTCAGGATATGACCTTTGTCTAAAAAACTCCACCATTTCCAAAGCCTTTTCCCAAAAGTCCTCCTGAGATTGACACAGTCTACGGAGTCGAAGAAGTTGAGAAAAGGGAATGGAGTCCTTACAAGTTTTGGGATGAGAAGAAGGGTAGAGAAGATAACAGTGGCTGTCTGTGGGTTTGAAGTAGGCCGAAGTGAGGAGGCAGTTTTTCTGGAGAGTTACAGTGATGTCAAGGACATTGACAGAGAGTTCAGAAATTTGGTAGGTGAACCTAATGGATGGGTGGAAGGAGTCAACAAAGTTAATAAAAGTGTCCAGTTCACTTCTCTCCATATTAGTCACCCCGATACCGTCATCTATGTACCTCTTGTAGAATTCAGGGAGGCGACCAGTGTATTCCTGTTCCACTCTGTGTTCAAAGTGGCCCATAAACAAACAAGCATAGCTTGGTCCCTGTTAGGTACCACCCGCCTCTTAACCGCTCGCTACGAATCCATGAATGGGTAGAGAGGTTACCAGGTGATTTATTACTGGGTCCCTCCCTCCGCTATTCATGTCTTGACTGGTCAATTTTCCATCGGTGACCTCGGCGTGCCTGACTCCCTCCATTCAACCTTGAGTTTGTTTATTTTGTGTACCTTAGACACTAGAATACTCTAGACCCTGTGTGTTATGAAACAGTTTGTTTTTCTCGTAAAGTAAAACCCAGAACTTTCTAAGAGATTTACTATTTAAGAAGGAAGGGAATAAGAGAGAAGACAGAGATCAGACAGTAAGAGATTTTCATGCGAACATCACATGAGCTATAAGCTGGCCACTGTTTGTTGTACTGTAAACGCCAACGCTATCAACCTTTTTGTGAGTGTTTACCTTTTTATTCTAGTAATTTAGTTATTGTTCGTTATTGTAATAAGTTAAGATTTGATAAGTTATTATTATACTAATTAATTCTTACCACAGGTATCGTGTGGTAACCTGTTACGTATTTCATTATATTAAATTACATTTTTGTAAAGTCAGTTACTGTGTTCATTCTTTTCTTTTTGTGTTACGTGCCGTGTAAACGAGCCATAATTCATCACTCTAACATTTATTGTAAGTTAGAGAATTTAATAACACTTGCGGACGTAACAGTCCCATTTTTGTCCCCATAGCGACCCCACTGATTTGGTCAAAGAACTGGCCATTGAACTCAAACGAGTTGAGGGTTAGAACTAATTCAGCCAGCCGTAGTAAGGCGTGTGTGGGTATACTGGGGTGGGGTTGCCTATCCAAAAAGTATTGCACAGCCAGAAGGCCATCATTGTGGGGAATAGATGTATAAAGGGAAGATACATCAAGGAGGAATAGATAATGTTTTGTGTCTGGATTGATGGTGAGTGACTCAAATGTCATTAAGGCATGATTGGTATCTTTAATGTATGTAGGGAGTGATGCCACTAAGGGTTGGAAGATACCATCAAGGAATTCAGAAATGTGTTCAGTTGGACACGAACAAGCTGAGACAATGGGTCTACCAGGGTTGCCATCCTTGTGAATTTTGGGAAGCAGATAGAAAGAAGGCTTTCCCAAGTCACTGTCAAAGATGTGCATCCTAGATGCTGATTTGGGGAGGGCGCATTCAGTGATCAACTCGTGAATGGTTTTCTTTACAGTGGCGTTATATTTTAAGATGGGATCCGTAGTTCTTTTATGGTAGAACTGGGTATCGTCCAGTTGTCACCTACCCGGTTATATTAAGTTTTAATATTAAATGGGTGCGCGTTTGTAACCAGGAAACAGCGTAAGACTTCCAAGTAACTAAAAAGTTCAGAATTTCGTTTGCATTAAATTATAAAACATTATTGCATATCAGTCTTGGCTCAGTCGGTCTCGAATGCCGTTTGCAGTCTGAGCGGTTTACGTTACTAGGCTTAGTATTATGCTAATTAAATTTGTAATGAGTACGCACACAATCAGTCGAGACCCCTTCTACCCTACCCGTACGCAAAATCCCTTAAATTAAACACCCCCCTTATTGCGTACGCAAAATATAGATGGCCCCTAACAGCTTCAATGTTTCTAAATTATTAGAGAATTCTCTGAACTAAAATCTGGATTTTAAAAATTGCCTGCAATATATTCATGTTAACTGTTTTTAATAGTGTCTATTAAGTAACATTTATAACAAGTATCTTTGTTGATTACTGAGTTACCGTATTTTTTATGGACGCTCGCTACAAATATTCTTTTAAAGCCGTACACGATTTTTAGATTAGGTTCATTGTATTTAAATAGGGGGACTTTTTTTTTTTAACTTTTGCTTGGAGCTGTTCAAATACTTAGTCCGGCCCTACCCACGTTATTTACACTAGCTGACTAACTGTGTCATTATATACACATTTTTATTGTGTGCTGACTAACTGTGTCATTATATACACATATTTTTATTGTGTGCTGACTAACTATGTCATTATATACACATATTTTTATTGTGTGCTGACTGTGTCATTACATACACATATTTTTATTGTGTGCTGACTAACTGTGTCATTATATACACATATTTTATTGTGTGCTGACTAACTGTGTCATTATATACACATGTTTTTATTGTGTGCTGACTAACTATGTCATTATATACACATATTTTTATTGTGTGCTACCTAACTATGTCATTATATACACATGTTTTTATTGTGTGCTGACTGTGTCATTATATACACATATTTTTATTGTGTGCTGACTAACTATGTCATTATATACACATATTTTTATTGTGTGCTACCTAACTATGTCATTATATACACATATTTTTATTGTGTGCTGACTAACTGTGTCATTATATACACATATTTTATTGTGTGCTGACTAACTGTGTCATTATATACACATATTTTATTGTGTGCTGACTAACTGTGTCATTATACACACATATTTTCTATTGTGTGCTGACTAACTGTGTCATTATATACACATATTTCTATTGTGTGCTGACTAACTGTGTCATTATATACACATGTTTTTATTGTGTGCTGACTAACTGTGTTATTATATACACATATTTTATTGTGTGCTGACTAACTGTGTCATTATATACACATAATTTTATTTTGTGTGCTGACTAACTATGTCATTATATACACATATTTTTATTGTGTGCTGACTAACTGTGTCATTATATGCACATATTTTTATTGTGTGCTACAATCACACATTCCGGGAATGCTGGGGCGGTGGGGAGGGAGGGATTAGAAACATCTCTGCAGGAGATGTAATTTCATCAATTTGAAGAATGAAGACAGACATGATACCCTGTATGTGTTATACAATAGAATGGAATTTCTTTGACACTAGATAAAAGTTATGCTTGATCAAGTTTCGTATTTACGTTGTTTGTTTTTATGGTAGTTTGTATTGTGTTGCGGGTTCGGAAAATGAACTTTGTTTCGTAAAAGATATTTATTGCAAAAGATGCATTATTAAAATTATTATAATGTTAAATATGCATTTAACTCTATTAATGCAAAATAAAAGTGTGCTAATAATCGTGACGTATTTGGACAAGAACAATAATTTTAAAATATATTAAACAAATATTTTTAAAAAGGGGATATAATTTAATATTGGACAGATATTATAGTCCATCCTGACCAGCCTTACTGAAATATAGAATGGATAACAATTGATAGAAAAAGTGGCGTAGCTAGAGCTTTTGCCGCCCGGGGCGGTCTCCAATTTGCCGCCCTTTTAGGGTCCGCCCATTAATGACGTCACGCAACGGGGGAGGGGGGAGAGGAGAGTCACGTATTTGACGTCATTGAAAACTCTAAACTTTAAATACAAGTTCCACTTAAATATATAATTAGCGACAATTAATTTAATGACGTTTCACGTGGCTTCACCCGTGTTACGATATTACAAATATTAGAGTGCAGGGTTACACTAAAAAACATATTTAAATGACAAAAAAATTATTTGAAACATCCTCATTTTCAAATAGAAAATACGGCTTTTATGGAAGGGGATCCTTGTGACGTCACATTGAGGAATGGGTCTGTGTTTTCGTTTCGTGACGCCGTGTGACGAGAGGCGGGAGTGAAAATCAGCCGAAATCGCGTGACGACATTAGGTCAATCGTATGATTTTTTCTAAAAAAATTAATAAACATGAATAAATAAATGTAATGGAAACGAATTAAATTGTAAAAGGTGGGGAAATTTTTACCATTGCATGCTCTATTTATGTAAGCAGTAATTAAAGAGAACGCACAAGATGATATTCCAATAAATACACATTAATAAAAATTCAAGATAATTTTTTTGAAGGCCACAAAAAAGAAATTAGGGTTGCAGGTACCCCCACCCTCCCCCCCAAAATGATACAAAATATATTCAAAATGTACACCCAAAAACATTAACAATTAATATGCTTTTATTTTTAAAAAAATATATATTCATCAGTATGTAAACATTTTTTAAAAAATTTATACATTTACTTTCTTACCTAACTTTCAAAGCAGAAAAATCGTGTATTATGTAATCAAAATTTAAACTAATTGTACTTTCTTGCTCTACGGACAATATTGCAAGATTTTGTAGTTTTAATTCACTTATTGAAGTTATTGTGAGCGAATATCTTTTTTTCAACTTCAGTTTAAAGAAGCTCCTTTAACAACTAGATACACTGATAGCAGTTGAACAAATTCTTAGCCAAATATAATGTTGGGTAAAAAAATCCAATTTTTACACAGTATTGTTGAATATATTTTAATGGGTCAATGGGGCATCCCCCCCCCCCCCCCCCCCCCCGCCACCCCCGTTTTTCTAACAAAGTGCCTCTTCTTGTAGTGTAGGTACAGCCAGGGCGGGTCTTAGGCTACTGCAACCTATGCGGTCGCAGCGGGCCCCGCGCTTTAGAGGGCCCCACCTATGTTAGTTTTTACTTATTATCCTTATTAATGCGTTATCCCTACCAAAATAGGGGCCCAGCGCAATCCTTTTCACATTTTAAGCAGCATGGGGCCCCGCAATAGCTAAAACCGGCCCTGTGTACTGTGTACGACGTTCAGTTGATATCTCCAACTCTCAATAACAGCAGACTGTATTAGCGCATTTCTTTGTTCTTTGTTCCATGAAATGGGTTTGAATTAATTTAAAGAAGACAGTTTCCCGTAAATTGAGATACAGTGGAAAAGAAAAAAAATTGCATTGAATTACTGAACAAATTTCCAGCATCTCATCTCGTTTTACTAGTTACGCAAATGTCAATTTCTCCATGTCGCATGAAATTTTTAAGTATATCTTTTTAGAAATTATGTTATTGTGGTGTTTATTAGTTTATTAATGGAAAAATGAATAAGCGTTTATTGGTAATGAATAACCGTACTTTAATGAAAAACACACGATGTAGGAAATGCAATGAAAAAAAAAAAAATTAAAATTATCTTACAATAATTTTATGGAAACTGAAACAGTAATATAGATCAGTACTTGCAAGTTAAACACAATATTTGAACCACCATGTCATGCACGTACTTGTTAGCGCATCATTCTGCGCTTGTCGAAATTCCAGTGGTGTGATGTGTTGTTGTTTTTGTGTGCAGTTTTCTTATAAAAGCGCCATCTGTGACGTATACCACTTAATTTTCCAAACAAAGCGTTACCTTATTTGATCGATTAAAATTTTTAGAACGGTTTTGCGTTAGTTATAACAACTATTATTTAATAAAAACAAATGTTGCACAAATCCTTTAATTATGACTAAAAATTAAAAATATTTTTTATTTCACCTTGGTTTTCTCCCTTCAAATTAAAAAAGGGCGGTTTTCAGAAACGGCTTTACTTTTTAAATGCTCACCAATGCCACCCTATGAATGAGTGCCACCCGGGGCGGACCGCCCCCACCGCCCCCCTCTAGCTACGCCACTGGATAGAAAACATGTGAACTTTTAAAAAAGACGCGTTACTCATAAAATACAGGAGACTTTGAGAAAAATTAACTTGTTTACATATATTATAATATATATATATACACATTATAAAACATATAGATCTATTAATATAATATACGCAGAGCTTGATATCTACATAGTTAAACGAATTTGATCACTTCCTTGAAGGTCATGCTCGTATCCACATACTCGCCTTGGTAAATAATATATTTAGACTGCAGGCCACCAGGGGGAGCACCAGCCTTTAAATTTTGACAAAACGATTCCGTTGGCCTCCCCCTGAAATTCAAGGTACTGAACTGACTGTTCTCCCTATAGCACACCTGTTATACATTCTTAACGGATCTTGGCTTTAAGGGAGGAAGGTCCTATGACCTATCCGATGACCAAAATATGTTTAAACATTAACGGCATATTCCCAAAAACTACGTCACTTTTAAAATTACATAGCTCACTAATAATATAATAATGCGTTGTTTTTTTTTTAAATATTATTTTTTAATTAAATTTATTTTTTTACATTTATTTTAACGCAATTTTATTTTCGGACAACCATCCGGTGAGTTCGAGAAATTTGGACCGTCCCCCCACTTTAGAAGGAAGAAAAAAAATTCGCCCCCCCCCCTTGCACGACTGTATCATTTGCCTATAAAATTGTTATAAGTACACCTCTGCTGAGGTCAAACGAGCCCCCCCCCCTTGACGGAGCCTCGCACTCTCCCCCCCTGGGGTGCGCGCCAGTGTATATTTGAAAACCCCTGTATTAGTCCAACAAAACCAATCCTTCAAATAAAAATCCCACTTACCTGCCACTAATAAAAACTGAAACTACTCACCCCTCGCCTTTATAAATCTTGTTCGTCACGTCTTTTACTCATATCGACTTCTAATTTTATTATTTTTTTCTTTTAGACAAATTACCAGTTTTCTCTTGGTTGCACAATCCGAACGTCTTTTTTTTTTTTCGTTGAAATCACAAGACGCGGGTATACAGAACGTTTCCTCTATACCACCAGGAGTCAAGGAACCCGCGTGTCGACTGAAGGCAAAAAGGGGTTTGGTGTTACGTTTGTAGGGTACTAACAGTTTGATGTGTCCGGGAACCGAGTGGCGGTGTGTGGGCGGTGAGATACCCGTGACACCGAGTGGCGGTGTGTGGGCGGTGAGATACCCGTGACACCGACTGGGTCCTGGGTACGACGATTTCCGTGCTGGGAAAAAGCTTGGACTATTATAACTAAGGTGGCAAGGGGTATACCCTTGGGAAGGGAAGCTAATCCAGATTTTAAATTAAAAGTTTTGTGGGCGGGGCCGGAAGTTGATCTTGGGTCTGTATGACAACGAGAGGTAAGAACGATATTAGCTCGACCTTTGACCCCATGTCACAGAGATGTACGATCACAATCCAGTCATAACGTTTTAAAACTCATCTCCTTGTATAGCATACGACTATGGGTCAATTTGACCAAAGAAACGACTAGTGGTCTAGACTTGTAGGACCGGTAAAAGAGATAGGCCTACGAGCAGTCAGGTGTCTAGTGGACTAGACTTGTAGGACCGGTAAAAGAGATACGATCAGACAGGTGTCTAGTGGACTAGACTTGTAGGACCGGTAAAAGAGATACGATCAGTCAGGTGTCTAGTGGACTAGACTTGTAGGACCGGTAAAAGAGATACGATCAGTCAGGTGTCTATCGAAAATCTTCATCCAAACCACGACAAATGTTCTATACTAAAGCTGATAACGATTAACTTTAATTTGATCGTTAACTTTTGAAAAAATAACGATTAATCGAGAAATTAATCTATCGAATCCGCACCTCTATTTTATACCTCTTAGAATTTGCACACGTTTTCTTTTTAACACCCCCACGCCCCACACACTGTTTTAACAATACACCAAAAACCACAAACCCCACTCTCCCCACCCCACTCTCCCAATGATTCGTCAGACATGGCCCAGACATTGTAGTCGTACCCGCCCATGTAAGTGTGAGCTAAATTAACAATAATTAATAATTATACTTTGGAGATGTGGATTATCATGGTAGCTATGTAGCCAATCTTATCATTACTTGGATGACAATCAAAGACCAAAAACTGGCTCTTAAAATGATGCTCAAATGAGAACTTTCAGAATGTTCATGTCAACCAAATTTACAATAATACAACAAACCGACTTCAAGTTGTTTCCTTAAGTTTCCAAGGTCATGGATAACTTCTAATTGTTAAGACAAGTGACCCCAAGAAATGGTTGATTCATAAGACGCTCGTGTCAAGTTGCAACGAGGACAACGCGAGGGCCGCTTGTCTCACGTGGTAGCATCACTTGAATCCCGCGCGCTGTCAATTGCATCCAATTGTAGACTGCGTACGTTAAGGTTTTCTTTCTTCATCTCTAGTGACTCAATGAAGGGATCACAACACGAAGTACACACAGTGCTTGGCTCAGCAAGACAAGAAGTACACACAGTGCTTGGCTCAGCAAGACAAGAAGTACACACAGTGCTTGGCTCTTATTTATAAACTTCTATTACACTAGCGTTCAGTGCACCACACTGGCTGATTGGAAAAAAAAACAACAACAAGTTAGAAACTAACGGTAAATGACTGAAGTTGACCAAACAGTAGTGAAAGTATTTTATGCTGAGTCATTATCATCAAAATCGTCTGACTTTGATCAAATTGACGTTGGGATTAGAGATGACAGCAGGTGGTTTACTTGAGACGGAGAAAAACCCGGACAAAAGCCATTTTTTTATGGAAAGCCCGCCCGGACAGGGGCATAAAAAGAGGACATGTCCGGGAAGCCGGGAAAACCCGTACGTATGGTAACACTGTATCGGACCCCACCCACCCAATACTGCAATGTTCTCATACATTATCATGTTCAATAAATTTGTTCCTTGTCGTTTCTTACAATGGAACTAACCCACACAGCAGTGGCGCAGCTACGGTAGGGGAACCATATTCGAAAGTCCCACGGGCCCCCACTTGAGGGGGTCCCCCAAATTAGTATCAGAAATTTTTTTAACATTAAATATTCACCCCCCCCCCCCACACTTTTTTTTTCAAAGAGGTTAAGCCTACAAGCCCCCAAACCACTAAAAATTCTTAGCTACGCCACTGCCACACAAACTGTGCTTGTATTTCCTAATGTATTCAACTCTAGTAGGCTGGGCTAGTTTCGTATCGACACTGTGTGTTTGGTGAGTGTGTGTGTGGGGGGGGGGGAGTTGCGACGTCCCAAAACAAATCTATTATATAGCCTAAGAACTGCGACGTCTACAGATTCTCAGTCAAGAAAGCCCTATACAGTGGCGTCGCTAGGGGGGCGGGGGGCGGGCCGCCCCGGGTGACACCATTAGGGGGATGACACCAGAGGATAAATTTTTACTGTGTTACATTTTAGGTCCGAAAAAAAAGAGACACATTTTTTATATAGACAAAAATTAAGAAACAATAAAAATACGTTAAACGCCGAAACGTTTTATTGACATCATGGACAACTCCCACCCCCTCTTTTCATCAGTTAACTTACAATAATAAAACCGTCCCGACAAACAAATTTTCACTTTAAAAAAAAAAAAAAAAAA
>MUZC01000482.1:12473-27707 GCA_002072015.1 Radix auricularia
TGTAAAAGATATTTTTTTTAAAAACTGAGCTTTGAAGTATTGACATCATGGACGGATCCCACTCCCTCTTCCATCCACGTCAGAGGGGTGGGGGCGAAGAATACGATCTTTCTATTTAAAAAAAACAAAAGATGGGTTTTGTTGTTATTTTTAGAGGAAAATTATGAATTCAATGTCTTTGAGTTAATATTTTTTAAATTTATATTTTTAAAGGCGTGCAAGCATAGATATGCATGTTTATGTATAGGTAGTTCTCCGGTTCGTAGTTGCCATTCTTACCAATGTTCCCTTCAAGCTGAACGGCCACGCAGCTATCTCGCAGATATACACTAACAACATAATTCAACCCATTCGTCTAAAGTTAATACAAGGAAAATATCAAACACTCCCTTAAAAAAATAATTGACATTGGTGACTAGCCTTGAAGCAGAACAAATACTTTAATATCACTCGCCGACAACTTACAAAAAAGACTTTGATGTCACCAACAACCTGGTGTGATATTTTAATCAAAACAATTGGAGTTGTTTTTGGGGTGATAGTGTGTTGAAAGGAGGGGTTTGAAATGACAACTCAGTTTGCGCTGGACACCTTGTGAATGATTTTTTTTTTAGACGACACGGAAATCAGATGGCTTTCACGGCACTTTGCTTTACACGCATTGTTGCTCAACTTGTTGAGAAACATACAAGTACAGACTGAATACTGTGAAGAGCTGGTCCGTTTGTATTATGACCCATAGTCATGGACAATAAATATTTTTTCGTAGTGTCATTCATGAAGTAGTTGGATAATTTTCCAAATTAAGCAGGCTGTTACAAAGGAAAAAATCTAACGACCATGGATGCATACCAGTTTGTATAATGAAGGATCAATAACCTAAGAGGCCATGAGCACCTTGGTGACAATTTTCATTGGTCTGTAGAGGTCGCTAAAATGTTTTCAGGCTGTAAGGGTGAAAACATAGTCCCATTCTCAAATTCGTTGAATGTCTGAGTTGGCACGTGGACTATCGTTTTCTTGAAATCGACTTGATGCAATGGGGTATATTGTTGTAAGCGTTAGTCGACACGTCAAATTTTAATTTCTGACAAGAAGAACTTGGTGCCCTAGTTTCTAAATAAAAAGCATTGTTTAAAAGCTATGAAGACATTTTGCAGAAAGTTATGGATCAGTATCGCAATTTAAATTTATGATTAATGCTAGAGAAAAAAAAAATTTGGGTTGATGCAGACTTTCGACAAGGTGATTAATCATTCAGTTTGCCATGACTGAAGAATAGTTCAGCGACTTTGTCATACTGTTGGATATTTGTGCCACATTTCTTGCATCGAGCACTGTTTGCGAATGTGGATTTAGTCTAAAGAATTCTATAGAAGTAAAATATAGAAATAGGTTGGAAGAGTTACATTTAGACTTGCTTATGAGGATTAAATCTTGTCAGAATGATGGACATCGAATCAACCTTGACGAAGTCTATAAAATATGGATGTCGTTGAAAGACAGACGCCAAATCGCCCCAAAATAGATTAGCGGCTTATGAGTATGTTGGCATTTTGTTGATTTATGCATGATAAATATACCGTTGAACAGAAATGTACATTTATAATTCTTGTTTATTTTAATATAATCTACTATATTATTTTGATAAAGAAATGTGTCACTTAATGTACATCGGTCCAATTGGTGCATGTATTTTTGTGAGATGTCAAAAATTTGATCACAAAAAATGGTACTCTGTTAAACTTTGAACATGTGTTTTTTGTTTGTTTTTTTAAATATTTAGCACAACAACCGGCAAACCTTAGAGTGAGGGAACATTGATCCCCACTTAGCTGTTTTATCTGTTATATCAACTTTTTTTTTCATGTGGTAAAGAAATAAAAATAACTCTCAGTCAAGAAAGCCCTATACATACTGCCACGTGACAGACTCTCAGTCAAGAAAGCCCTATACATACATGTTCATTTCATTTTTACCCATGCTCCCAAGACAGCCTGAAGGATGAAATATTTGAACATCAGACTTGAACATTCAATGAACATATCTCCCCTTAACGGTCTCTATCGCTATGTCAATCTGACGGACAATCAGGATACAGCGCTCGGGGGCCGTCCATATATGACGGCACGAACTGGAGGGGGGATAAAGGGGTCATACATTGGTGACGATGCATGGGGGAGGGGGTGTTTATTGAAATCTGACGTCACATCACACATCAATATGAGCAACTTTAAAATTTCCACTTAAATATTTGATTGCTTACAATTATTTAATGACCTTTTACATTGGCTTTATGCATGTTATACTATAAGAGTCCAGCCTTACACAGCCAGTACATAGAATCTACCCGAATGACACAAAACTGATTTGGGGCCGTCCTTAAAGTACGTCACGCTATTTTTTTTTGGATTTTTAACTCCCCCCTGTCTCAAATCTGAGAACCCCCACCCCCCAAAGTACGTCACACTTTCGAACAAAATTTTTGTTTACTTTAAATTAACAAAATAATTAAAATTTGATATAAAACACTGTGACGTCACACGTTGTCGGACACTCCTTCCTCCTGTCACACTTTCTAATACCCCCCCCCCCGTGACGTACTTTATGGACGGCCCCTTTTAAGCATGCTCATTATCATATTCAATTAGAAAACACCGCTTTTTGGACGAGGGCAAAGCTTTGTGACGTCACACTGGAGCGGAGGTCCAAGTTTTTGTGACGAGGCGGGAAGGGTGGGTAAAAGAACAGCTTAAATCGCGTGACGTCAAGATGGACTTCGATATGTTTACCTCTGTAGTCAGCCGTTGTTTCATTCAATGACCTGCTTGATGTGAAGCAGTTTGACAAGGTGACGACACCTTGAGATCAGAAAGATAAGTTGTCAAACATTAATGTCTTCATCGTTCGACTTCCCCCCCCCCACCCCCCCCGAGGTCCTGATTTATTTTTCGATAACAAAACTTCCCGGAAAATGCCCGACCCTCGAGCGAACACACTTCAACGTTTCGTACTAAATTATTGCGTGCTATTGAAAAGAACATATGTTTTTAGTATTAGATTCGGTTTGCCTAATACTAATACTAACAAGGTCTTTAGTAGTCTGCTATATTACTAAACCATCACATTCAGCAGTCTACGGCTACACAATCACACTCAGAAGTCTAATGCTACACCATCACATTCAGAAGTCTGCTACACCATCACATTCAGAAGTCTAATGCTACACCAACACATTCAGAAGTCTCTTACACCATCACATTCAGAAGTCTAATGCTACACCAACACATTCAGAAGTCTAATGCTACACCAACACATTCAGAAGTCTGCTACACCATCACATTCAGAAGTCTGTTACACCAACACATTCAGAAGTCTAATGCTACACCAACACATTCAGAAGTCTGTTACACCAACACATTCAGAAGTCTGTTACACCATCACATTCGAAGTCTGTTACACCATCACATTCAGAAGTCTAATGCTACACCAACACATTCAGAAGTCTGCTACACCATCACATTCAGAAGTCTGCTACACCAACACATTCAGAAGTCTAATGCTACACCAACACATTCAGAAGTCTAATGCTACACCAACACATTCAGAAGTCTGCTACACCATCACATTCAGAAGTCTGTTACACCAACACATTCAGAAGTCTAATGCTACACCAACACATTCAAAAGTCTAATGCTACACCAACACATTCAGAAGTCTAATGCTACACCATCACATTCAGAAGTCTGCTACACAATCACATTCAGATGTCTGCTACACCATCACATTCAGAAGTCTGCTACACCATCACATTCAGAAGTCTGCTACACCATCACATTCAGATGTCTGCTACACCATCACATTCAGAAGTCTGCAACACCATCACATTCAGAAGTCTGCTACACCATCACATTCAGATGTCTAATGCTACACCATCACATTCAGAAGTCTGCTACACCAACACATTCAGAAGTCTCTTACACCATCACATTCAGAAGTCTAATGCTACACCATCACATTCAGAAGTCTGTTACACCATCACATTCAGAAGTCTGTTACACCATCACATTCAGATGTCTAATGCTACACCATCACATTCAGATGTCTAATGCTACACCATCACATTCAGAAGTCTAATGCTACACCATCACATTCAGAAGTCTGCTACACCATCACATTCAGAAGTCTGTTACACCATCACATTCAGAAGTCTGCTACACCATCGCATTCAGAAGTCTAATGCTACACCATCACATTCAGAAGTCTGCTACACCATCACATTCAGAAGTCTGTTACACTATCACATTCAGAAGTCTAATGCTACACCATCACATTCAGAGGTCTGCTACACCATCACATTCAGAGGTCTGCTACACCATCACATTCAGAAGTCTGCTACACCATCACATTCAGAAGTCTGCTACACCATCACATTCAGAAGTCTCTTACACCATCACATTTAGATGTCTAACGCTACACCATCACATTCAGAAGTCTAATGCTACACCATCACATTCAGAAGTCTGCTACACCATCATATTCAGAAGCCTATTACTACACCATCACATTCAGAAGTCTAATGCTACACCATCATATTCAGAAGCCTATTACTACACCATCACATTCAGAAGTCTAATGCTACACCATCACATTCAGAAGTCTAATGCTACACCATCACATTCAGAAGTCTAATGCTACACCATCACATTCAGAAGTCTGCTACACCATCACATTCAGAAGCTTAATGCTACACCATCATATTCAGAAGCCTATTACTACACCATCACATTCAGAAGTCAAATGCTAAACCATCACATTCAGAAGCCTAACACTACACCATCACTATCAGAAGTCTAATACTAAGCCATAACATTCAGAACCCTAATACTACACCATCACATACAGAAGCCTATTACTACACCATCATATACAGAAGCCTATTACTACACCATCACATACAGAAGCCTAACACTACACCATCACATTCAGAAGTCTAATGCTAAACCATCACATTCAGAAGCCTAACACTACACCATCACTATCAGAAGTCTAATACTAAGCCATCACATTCAGAACCCTAATACTACACCATCACATACAGAAGCCTATTACTACACCATCACACACAGAAGCCTATTACTACACCATCACATACAGAAGCCTATATAATACACCATCACATTCAGAAGCCTAACACTACACCATCACATTCAGAAGTCTGTTACACCGTCACATTAGGAAGTCTAATACTACACCACCATATTCAGAAGTCTAATACTACACCACCACATTCAGAAGTCTAATACTTCACCATCACATTCAGAAGTCTGTTACACCATCAGATTCAGAAGTCTGCTACACCATCACATTCAGAAGTCTAATACTACACCACCATATTCAGAAGCCTAATACTACACCATCACATACAGAAGCCTATTACTACACAATCACATCCAGAAGTCTAATACTACACCATCACATTCAGAAGTCTAATACTACACCATCACATTCAAAAGGCTAAGGCTACACCATCACATTCAGAAGTCTAATACTACACCACCACATTCAGAAGCCTAATACTACACCACCACATTCAGAAGCCTAATACTACACCACCACATTCAGAAGTCTGTTACACTCACTATCACATTCAGAAGCCTAATACTACACCACCACATTCAGAAGTCTTATACTACACCACCACATTCAGAAGTCTTATACTACACCACCACATTCAGAAGTCTAATACTACACCATCACATTCAGAAGCCTAATACTACACCACCATATTCACTGTTCTGCTATCAAGACATCCACAGACAACTAAGACATGCCAAGTAAACGTCAGGATTTTATTCAGTTGTGTCACCATCAAAAGATGTTAGCTGTGTACCGTGGACAAACATGGATAATGTCAACAGTGAGATTTACACAGGAACATGTTACACATGGGTGGATGCCAAACTACACATCTTTCAACACACTTATCAGGAGCCTCATTCACCAAGGCCTTCACTCACAAGAAGCGTCACTCACATATATAGTCAATTATTATCTTGTAAAACATCTGTTTGGATGTGTTCTAGAAAGATATCGCTAGACCAATGTTCCCTTTTAGCCGCGCGGCCGTGTGGATATCTGACTGATGCCAGCCGTTTAGAATTACTGCGCAGAAAATTTTAGTAAGGACAATATAATATCTGTGTTTCTGAGATGCAAAATAGTTCACAAAAATGGATGTTGTGCAATGTTGCACACTGGTTTGTTTAGCACACGTTGCACACTAGTTTATTTAGCACACGTTGCACACTAGTTTGTTTAGCACACGTTGCACACTAGTTTGTTTAGCACACGTTGCACACTAGTTTGTTTAGCACACGTTGCACACCAGTTTGTTTAGCACACGTTGCACACTAGTTTGTTTAGCACACGTTGCACACTAGTTTGTTTAGCACACGGACCAACGAACTTGAGAGGGAACATTGCTCAAGATTCTAGAGCACACTCTGTAAAGGTAGCTCTATAATAGACTAAATAACTGCAAAAATCAGGGCTCTCTGGGGCAGTACCCCACATAACTAAATAGCAACTCTTATTTGATTGAACAGTCTACTCAAAATAATATCAAGCATACAATGGGCATTCAAATATATATACAATGCATCCATAGAAGAAATATATGTTGCAAAGTTTAGAGGTTAAGCATTAGGACACTCATCTGATGCACAATTCATACACAGCTTCAAAACTGAAATGAAAAGATTTGAGTCCAAGTTAATAGTTTCCACTTGGACATGATTCCCTACGTGAAGTTATGGAGGCAGCTGAAAAGCATTCTGGGAGTGGATTCTGTAAACATAAATCATTAGTTAATAATAGTTCAATTTAATAGTTAGTACATTACTTGAATCAAGTTATGGCGGGCGGGTCTGTGGAGCACAAACAGTAACATCATCGATGCTAACAGTAACATCATCGATGCTAACAGTAACATCATCGATGCTAACAGTAACATCATCGATGCTAACAGTAACACATTTTCTGATAATGGTTTTGGTTATTATTTGGCAATTGTGAACGTATCCAAAGGGTTAAAAAGCAATGTTCTTGAAATCAACAACTGACATGTTTACCTCTGGAACTCAAGTTAGTAGCAAGCATAGACAAGCCTGTATGTTAACTGTGGATTCCAATCAGAACACTGGCTTGTCAAATTTAAATACAAGACTTTATAGGCCTTATAGAAAGCAGCCCGCAGTATTGGAGCAGACATTCTGAGAAAAGCCATTGTAGATACATATGTATTTCTACAACAAGTAAATGGCTTCAATAAGCTTTCAAAAACTCTGATCTCATAGCAAGCAACAAGATGAATATTTTTCTTTTCAGTAATGTAATACCAACACAACACAGTAATACCAACACAACTACTAAATCAGAAGAGAGGTGGCTATAAAGATAGGCACACAATTTTTTCTAACTAGGTAAACCTCAAAGTGAAAATGACTTATCAATAAAAATCAAAAAGATAAATCCATGTCATCCTTTCACTCTCATCAAGCCAGCTGAAAGTCCACACAAGTCTGTGATGTAGGCCAATTAGAATTACAAGCAAACTTTGTTATAAATTACATTATGAGATCAACTGTTGAATGTTTCAATGATGGTGCAGTGATCATGTCATGACATAGCAAAAAACTTGGACAACAGTCAGAGGTCATTCAGAGTACAATCAAATCCTGAGTGGCTTGACAATGACAGACACAGTCATGTTAAGTGGGGTTTTCTTAATGGATCTGTCAAGGATGAACTGGTTGTTTTTGTTATGAGAGATGACTTCCTTAAAAGTGAAACCTTGGACAAGAGAGGTAACTTGGACAAGAGAGGTAACTTGGACAAAAGAGGTAACTTGGACAAGAGAGGTAAATTGGACAAGAGAGGTAACTTGGACAAGAGAAGTAGCAGGCAAGAGAGGTAACTTGGACAAGAGAGGTAACTTGGAGAAGAGAGGTAACTTGGACAAGAGAGGTAACTTGGACAAGAGAGGTAGCAGGCAAGAGAGGTAACTTGGACAAAAGAGGTAACTTGGACAAGAGAGGTGATAGACAAGAGAGGTAACTTGGACAAGAGAGGTAAATTGGACAAGAGAGGTAACTTGGACAAGAGAAGAAGCAGGCAAGAGAGGTAACTTGGACAAGAGAGGTAGCAGGCAAGAGAGGTAACTTGGCCAAGAGAAGAAGCAGGCAAGAGAGGTAACTTGGACAAGAGAGGTAGCTTGGACAAGAGAAGAAGCAGACAAGAGAGGTAACTTGGACAAGAGAGGTAGCAGGCAAGAGAGGTAACTTGGACAAGAGAGGTAACTTGGACAAGAGAGGTAAATTGGACAAGAGAGGTAACTTGGACAAGAGAGGTAACTTGGACAAGAGAGGTAAATTGGACAAGAGAGGTAATTTGGACAAGAGAAGAAACAGGCAACAGAGGTAACTTGGACAAGAGATATAACTTGGACAAGAGAGGTAACTTGGACTAGAGAGGTAGCAGGCAAGAGAGGTAACTTGGACAAGAGAAGAAGCAGACAAGAGAGGTAACTTGGACAAGAGAGGTAACTTGGACAAGAGAGGTAACTTGGACAAGAGAGGTAACTTGGACAAGAGAGGTAAATTGGACAAGAGAGGTAAATTGGACAAGAGAGGTAAATTGGACAAGAGAGGTAACTTGGACAAGAGAGGTAACTTGGACAAGAGAGGTACCTTGGACAAGAGAGGTAAATTGGACAAGAGAGGTAATTTGGACAAGAGAGGTAGCAGGCAAGAGAGGTAATTTGGACAAGAGAGGTAACTTGGACAAGAGAGGTAACTTGGACAAGAGAGGTAGCAGGCAAGAGAGGTAACTTGGACAAGAGAGGTAGCAGGCAAGAGAGGTAACTTGGACAAGAGAGGTAACTTGCACAAGAGAGGTAATAGACAAGAGAGGTGATAGACAAGAGAGGTAACTTGGACAAGAGAGGTAACTTGAACAAGAGAGGTGATAGACAAGAGAGGTAACTTGGACAAGAGAGGTAACTTGGACAAGAGAGGTAACTTGGACAAGAGAGGTAGCAGGCAAGAGAGGTAACTTGGACAAGAGAGGTAACTTGGACAAGAGAGGTAACTTGGACAAGAGAGGTAACTTGGACAAGAGAGGTAGCTTGGACAAGAGAGGTAACGTGGACAAGAGAGGTAACTTGGACAAGAGAGGTAACTTGGACAAGAGAGGTAACTTGGACAAGAGAGGTAATAGACAAGAGAGGTAACTTGGACAAGAGAGGTAACTTGGACAAGAGAGGTAACTTGGACAAGAGATGTGATAGACAAGAGAGGTAACTTGGACAAGAGAGGTAACTTGGACAAGAGAGGTAGCAGGCAAGAGAGGTAACTTGGACAAGAGAGGTAGCAGGCAAGAAAGGTAACTTGGACAAGAGAGGTAACTTTGACAAGAGAGGTAACTTGGACAAGACAGATAATAGAGACAAGGGAGACAACAAGACAGGACAAGAACTTGAACAAGAGAGGCAACTTTGAACAAAAATGGGAAAGTAGTTTAGTTTTAGATTTTGATTAAGTTATACACTAAGTTATAAGTTATAACAACAACAACAAAAAGTAAGAAGTATATCTATAATGAAAATACATAAATCCATATGTGTAAAAATTTATTTAACTTAACAAATGACTATCTAAATTAACAATAATGCTTGTTAAGATGCATGAAACAACTAAACACAGCCAGCGCATTCTTTTGCAATTCAAGAAATTTTTTAAAAATTTGAAGCAAAATAACTGTACGTTTTGTTTAAATTTAACTGACAAACATTTTCAACCACCTTGTCATTGGGGCTGATCATAATAATTGTAACAGTAGAATGCAGCACTGCAAAAATATTTTAATTAAAATTAACTGCACCTCTGTCATCTAAACCAGATAAATTTATTTGATAAGTTGAATCTGGAAAAAAATTTCATCTATCCATTTCATGTCTTGATAAAACAGGAAAAATACCCCAATAATCAACCAAAAATAAACCAAACAAAATATTATCTTAGACCTGAAATTGAAAAAAAAAAAGTTTTAAAATAAACATAAATAAACTGCTGATATACAAGTCAAGATCAAGTCTAGGAAATCAAATATGCTGATTTTAATTGAATTGCAGAGAACACCAAAAAAAAAAGAATTTAACCATAACCATTAATTAGAATAAACCTGGCCACTCAAAATAACTCAAAGATTTCATGTGCAGGTATTAAATTGTACACTGATAAAAATTAAATACTGTGAGATTTCCTTCAGGAAAATATTTCCCTATACACATTAAAACTGGTAGTAAAATACTTGGAAGTCATTGAATAAATGAGTCATGAAACTAACCATCATTTGAAATCATCAAACAAAATGAATCCCTCATCTTGAACTTGTTTCCAAATAACAGTTTCACCAAAGCAAGTAGACATAAGGAGACACTCCCTACATCTAAACAATGATCTTTGTTTTTGTTTAGTGTGATTGTTGCAAAAGATTAACTTCATAAGTTTAAACATTTAACAAAAAACTTAAAATTCACTTCCATGGTCAAATAAAATGTAAAAATTAAATAGAAGCCAGGTAGTTACTTTTGTACTGAATTCATCACATTGATGGGTGGAAAGAAATCATTATATTTTTGTTAATTAATATTAAAAGATTCTTTTAAAACATTTGATACTTTTTATTTGATTATATCGATGCTATCTGGTTTAAAAAATGTTTAACCTTTGGCATAGTTTGTTTGATAAATAAAACTAAAAAATTTCTTCAGGGGCATAAAAAAAGATCATGGCAAAAATTTCATAAAATGGTGAGTAAAACAATATCTCCCCATTACAAATCAAAATAAATTATTACATGTGTTTGTTAAAAAACATAAAGAAAGACATTTTTAAAAGTCACTCAAAAATATTTGGTTTTAAAATAAAGAAAACTCATAAAAAGGTGGTCTTGCTAAAAAACACAGGGCAGTACTTTGATAAGTTACCCACAAGTAATGACATATACCAGCTATCTAATTTCATTACTGACAAAAAGAAACATTCAAAAACAAACATGCTCAACTTCTTACACCAGAATGAATGTGTTCAAGTTCTAGTGAGGACATTATTTAAATCAGGATTTTACCTCAGCAAGATGAACAATTCATATTTCATTTCCGCCTGATTGCAACAAGACTTGACATTTAATATAAAACAAACTGAGTTCATGATCTCCTGGTAACCAACAATCACAGGTAATTGCACTTATCAAACTAGTAACAACAAGACTTGGAGTGTCGGGCTGACATGTTGGGAGACAAACAACATTTACTACATTCTATGGTCTCAATGTCTTGATAGTTTCAACTACTCTTAAATATTTATTGTTCAAGAATTAATTTTTTAAAATTATTTCTTAATCAAAAAACGAATAAATAAAGGGACATATAATTGTTGTTTTTTTAAAAATAAATTTAAAATTTGAAACTTATTTTTAATTTTGAGTGTCATTTTTCATTCCACAAGATTCACTACTACTACTACTACTACTACTACTAGGTGTGTTCTGATAACTAGGATCTTAGGTGACAAAAAAAACCATTTAAAAATGAGAGAGCATTTATTATAATTGTAAGTGTAAAACCAGTAAAATTGCTGATGAAATACAGAAATGTTTAAGTATAATTAATATTGAACACATTTTTGTTTACAAGCAAGAGATTTGTCTCTACCTTTGCTTTGTGGTTAACAAGTATCAAACCTTAACCTCATTGGCTGATGCCAACAACTAAAAGTGCCTCGGATATAACATCACACACTGGAAAAATTGATACAAATAACAACTGATCCTTTTGGGATGAGTGTCTCAGAAAGATAAGGTTCACAAACTTGGACATTTAAACATTTCATTATTTTATTAGTTACAAAAATATTTTGTTCCCAAACTTTGTTAGCTAAAATCTGAGTTTTAATTATTTAGCATGAAGGAAATTGAGTAGTATGTAGCTGAGTTTCTTTCTAAGAGCCAAATAGTAACAAAGATTTCTTTAGACAATATTATTGTCAAATGAAATAAAGAAATTGTTTCTGATTTGTACTAAATTTGTAGGTAGTCAATACTAGAACAATGACCAAAAACATACAAATCAAAATTTTATTTTAGATTAATTAAAACAATTTTAACACTGCACATTGGCTAAACAATTTAACCAATAACTTGTTGAACAATTTTTTTCTAAAGCTAACTTTGAAGAATTACAAATAAAAAAGTTAAAAAATCAGACCCATAGGTTTACTATAATTTCAGAAGATCAAAGTAAGAAGCCATCTATCTCACCACAAAGCTGTAAAGTAAATTTAATCATTAAAACTTGTGTTACTTTAGAGGCAAAGATAATCTCACAGTATGATATCCTTGGGTGTTTCAAACATTGGCACTACATCATCTCATCAATACTATTGTATACAACTCTTACCATTACAATAAACTGGAAACTCTTCATACCTTTTAGAGTTCAGCTGTGCCCCTCAGGGATCAGATATGCCCATCAGGGATCATCTGTGCCCATCAGGGATCAGATGTGCCCCTCAGGGATCAGATATGCCCATCAGGGATCATCTGTGCCCATCAGGAATCAGATGTGCCCCTCAGGGATCAGTTGTGCCCATCAGGGATCAGCTGTGCCCATCAGGGATCAGATGTGCCCATCAGGGATCAGATGTGCCCCTCAGGGATCAACAAATTTTTTGTAATGATCTGCACTTTGAATGTAAACACGACACACTTTCATTCAACAAAATTAAAAATGTTTATATAAACTTGGCTCAAAATGCTCTTAAAGCAACTGAAAAAGAACAACAGTGACCCAGCACTGAGCATCACACTTACATCCTAAACAAATTTGTCTCAAGTCTACCTCAAGTTTTGATATAGACTTACATCCTAAACAAATTTGTCTCAAGTCTACCTCTCAAGTTTTGATATAGACTTACATCCTAAACAAATTTGTCTCAAGTCTACCTCAAGTTTTGATAAAGACAAAGTTGTCAACCGGTGACAGAATGGCTGAGATGTATGCCTGAGTTCCACCAGCGGAAATAATTTTCTTAGACCTCTTTCGGGACATTTTTTAAAAAATTAATAATTAAAAATAAACAACAAAAAAAAACAACTTTTTAGCGACCATAAAATCAAATATATTGTTTAGAAAGGTACCCAATGAATGGATGCTTTAATTAAGCAGTTGTAGTATAACAGTCAGTATTTATTAGTTTTTTAGGGAAATAAAGACAAACAGACCCTTCACTACCCAACCGTCAAGGCAACAGGTTTTGTTTTGTGTCTCTATTAGTGTCAAAATATCAAGAAAATCTAAAACCTTCAGACTTCAGAGAGTTGGGGGAGAGGGGGGAGTGCGGGCGGTGTGGTTAGGCCAACAGTTAAGGCTTTGTTATTTCATTTTGCTTAGGCCAGGGTAATTAATGCATGTCAAATAAATCATCTCAAATTCTGTCCCCTGGTGTTACGGACGGTGCAGTTAAACACTCTTTACCGACAACAATTACTTTAAACCAGTCCTTCACGTTGCTATCGTTCAGCAACAATGAAACAAATAACTTTCTTGCCTGAATACCAGCCAGCTCAAAGTGACATCAAATAATTCCTCAAATAAAGAGATTACTGCTACGTCCCCACCAGCCCTACCCTACACATACAAAGGGACAGAATCACAGAACCTTTTGATAGCTTCTCTGCAACAAAACGTGGACGCATTGAGGCGTAGCTAAAAACTAGCATGCAAGACGGGAAGGTGGCAGTGGTGTGTTCAAACACCTTAACCACCGTTACCACTGACGGTGGAGACAAGAGCGCTCCGATACTTTGAGGTACAACGGCCTACATCAACCCACTGAGCACAAGTGGGAAGGGGATCATGTGATCTTGCTCCATTTCTTGAAGTTGGGCACATCTTTGACTGGTATGTTGCAGGTGTGGGCCTTAAGGCGCAGGTTCCTGTCATCTGTCAACAAGACCACCTCTCTGTACAACCGAACAGGGTGCTCTGAAATAAAGCATGTCAAATCATCAACGACATGAAGGCCTTTCATTGATTAATATGAGTTTCAGCTTTTATTTAGATAACTAAAGTAAAAAATGTCTCTAATGATTTGATGTCTGTAAAATAAAACACCAGCATAGTCGTCACCTTTATCTTTAGGCATGAACTCCCTGGCCATGTCCTTGCAGTAGTGCAAACAACAGTTCAGGATGATGTCATCATTGATGCCCTGAAAATATTTGAATACACTTTTTTTTATATCTGACATAGGGCAAACAAATCAAAATCTTTGGCAAATTGAGGGCAATCTCATTTTTCCTCTAAGTTTCTTGTATAGGTGTCAGTGTCATGGTCCGACTAGTTTTGTTTTGGGGTGTGCACTGGTTTCAAATTTCTCTACTTTATAATACAGGTTTGATGTCCAGACTTGACTACATGTCTGTATCACAATGTCTGTGTTACTCTCTGCATCATTACTCACAGCCCTTCTTTCTGTATCCCCAATGGCTACTCTACGGCCTTTATCCCCAATGGCTACCTTACTGCCTTTATCCCGAATGGCTACTCCACTGCCTTTATCCCACATGGCTACCTTACTGCCCTTATCCCCCATGACTACCTTACTGCCTTTATCCCCCATGACTACCTTACTGCCTTTATCCCCAATGGCTACTCTACGGCCTTTATCCCCAATGGCTACTCTACGGCCTTTATCCCCCATGGCTACCTTACTGCCTTTATCCCCCATGACTACCTTACTGCCTTTATCCCCCATTACTACCTTACTGCCTTTAACCCCAATGGCTACTCTACGGCCTTTATCCCCCATGGCTACCTTACTACCTTTATACCCCATGGCTACCTTACTGCCTTTATCCCCCATGACTACCTTACGTTCTTTTTCCCCATGGCTACCTTACTGCCTTTATCCCCAATGGCTACTCTATGGCCGGCCTTTATCCACCATGACTACCTTACTGTCTTTATCCCCCATGGCTACCTTACTGCCTTTATCCCCCATGACTACCTTACTGCCTTTATCCCCCATGGCTACCTTACTGCCCTTATCCCCCATGGCTACCTTACTGCCTTTATCCCCCTTGGCTACCTTACTGCCTTTATCCCCCATG
>MUZC01000482.1:28533-58561 GCA_002072015.1 Radix auricularia
CTACCTTACTGCCTTTATCCCCCATGGCTACCCTGCTGCCTTTATCCCCCATGGCTACCTTACTGCCTTTATCCCGCATGACTACCTTACTGCCTTTATCCCCCATGGCTACCTTACGGCCTTTATCCCCTATGGCTACCCTATGGCCTTTATACCACATGGCTACTCTACGGCCTTTATCTCCCATGGCTACCTTACTGTCTTTATCCCCAATGGCTACCCTACAGCCTTTATACCCAATGGCTGCCCTACTGCCTTTATCCCCAATGGCTACCCTACAGCCTTTATACCCAATGGCTGCCTTACTGCCTTTATCCCCCATGGCTACCCTACGGCCTTTATACCACATCGCTACCCTACTGCCTTGATCCCCATGGCTACCTTACTGCCTTTATACCCCATGGCTACCCTACTGCCTTTATCCCCAATGGCTGCCTGTCTGTATTTGATGTTGCATATCATTAGTATAGTTTTATCATCTCCATCTTAACTGTTTACACTAACTGAATGATGTCTATATGTCGGCCAACTAATCAGCTACTCACAGGACCATTGGACTCCTCACTCCTAAAGGCAATAGTTTCAAGGATAGAGCCCTTGGCAGTTTGGGCCCTCAAATTTGGGTTTTTAACCTCAAACTCTGCCTCCAAAAACTCAATCGCTGCTTGCGCTTGAGTCTTGACTTTGTGAGCGTGGTCGGGGCTATCATACTGCTTGTCTCTTGCCCCTCTGGTCAAGCCGTCCAGCTCATTAATCACTGGAGAGATCATTTTATTACATTGTCTTTACAAATATTGCTAACATCTAAACACAAATATAAAAAGACCTAATAACAATTATTATATTTCAATTTTAAAGTTCCTCATTTTAATCTTTATTTTCATGTAAAGGTGAAGAAATCTGTTTGATGTTAGTGATTATGATTGCAACTCCTGGTGGAGAATTTCAATATGCATAAAGTAAGACATTAAATACAGCCCATGAGCACAAGCTTAATAGCTTCCACTTGAGGTGCCTGCGTCACATCCGTGACATTAAATGGCAAGACAAAGTGCCTAATAGTGAGGTCCTGATGCATGCCAATATCCAAAGCATGTTCTTAATCCTTAGAGAAATACGCCTGAGATGGCTAGGACATGTAAAAAGAATGAGACAGGGTTGTATTCCCGAGGACCTCCTATATAGAGAATTGGCAACGGGAAAGGGGGAGACAGGTCGCCAACGTCTGCGATTTAAAGATGTCTGCCAGAGAGACATGAAAGCAGTCAGAATAATTAAAAGTGACTGGGAATGTAAAGCAGAAGACCAATCTACGTGGCGCACAGTTGTCAAAGACGATGTCGTAGTAGCCAAGGAGCGAAAGATGGAGAAGCACGGAACTCGTGTGCAAAAGCTATGGAAAAGACTGCTCACTGAAGGATTGGACTGCTCATTCAATGATAGGACTGCTCACTCAAGTATAGGACTGCTGACTCAAGGATAGGACTGCTGACTCAAGGATAGGACCGCTCACTCAAGGATAGGAGTGCTCACTCAAGGATAGGAGTGCTCACTCAAGGATAGGACTGCTCAGCCATACGAGGAAATGTAAACGAACACAACAGTGATGCACCATCGTCTCATAAGAGGGAAGGATGCCAACTAAAGTCCAGTGTACAAGAAATATAAAATAGATTAACTTTTTTTATTACATGAACATTATTTCATGTTATTATAGGTGCACAAAACTGAATTGATGCCAGCTGAACATTTTTGTTAGCACTCTTGGATACTCACCAACAAGGGGAACAACAAGCGTATATTTTTTTGTTTGGAGAATTTTCTTCAATGTAGAAAAATGATCAATGAAACAGTTGGTGTCAGGGATGAGGAATATTGGACAAATTTCAAGCTCAATCTTGGCATGTCTGTGGCTGTCTAATATTGCCTGATAGGATTAACAAATGAGATGGAAATATTTTCTTTAGAAACACGGCAGATAAAGTGCATCTGATCAAATAATCAAAATCAAAACAAAGTGCCAGTTTTAACAATAAAAACAATGAAGGCACATGAATAATTCTTAAAAACTTGAATATATTCATACAGGCTTTTAAAATGAAGAGCTTAGTGCAAAAAAAGCTTAGGTCACAAAATAAGCATTTTCAAATAATCAAGTTATATTTTATTTTTGTATCTTAGGCAATAACATTTTATTATTTAAGGGGAGGTGCTGGTCAAAATTCTAAAATTTGTATATAACGTTCTGAGTGATTTTAAATAAATTATTCTTATAGGGTATAACAATAGATTTAAATTACACTAATTTTTTTTTCAAAAAATTTTTTGGTTTCCATGGAAACTGAAATAAACATCCGCCATTTTGTTTTTTATGGTAAATTTCAAAACGCTAAGGCTTTTTTAAATTAATAGTTATTGCTTTCAAATTTGAAATATAGATAATTTATCATGTTATAAAACTTTGAATACCGGGACTTTTCTATAGATGCTCTAGTTTAGAAAATAAAAATTCACAAAAATGGTCTCCATTTTTTAGGTCAAAATTATGGGTTATGGGATATATTTTTATCTGTATTTTCCTTTGTAAGGCAGTTATCAAAAAGTTAGGTTATTCAAATCTTTATTTGTGTCTAAAGATCACCTAGAAAAAATATGGAGTAATTTGCTCAATTAATTAAAAAGTTATAAGGGTTTAAGTGATCAAAAACATCGAAAGCGAGAAAACTGAAAAAACGACAAAATTTCTAGAAATTATTAAATTAAAATTTTATTTTGTATAATTACTGTAAATAAAATAATTGAGTAGCTTAAGCTTGATCTTACACATTACTTTCTAGCTCCTGAAATCTTTTCCTTAGTGTCCCTTCAAAGTATTTTACTTTTACTCTCCGCCTGTAATTTTCGCTGCTTCGTGCAGTTATTTCATTTTTAGTTCAAAATTACTTTATAGTCTCAATCCCGAAGCTGAATTTTCATTGCAGACATAAATGTAGATCTTAAGTTATTTTTTAACACTTGGAATACTAAGATTTATACACTTTGACTTCAATAAAATTGAATTGAATTCACAATAAATACTTTCAAATTGAAAGTGCTTGGGCTTGGGCCTGTGTTGGAGAGAAATAAACTTCTTTTTTNGGTAAAATTAAGCACAGTAGACAGTAGCTATTAATTTTGCTTTTATTACATGAACGTTATATGTTCTTATTATTACTTTTGGAATGGACGCTAAGAGTACAAAGACGCTTTAGACTTCTATTATTATAAGTTTTAGTTAGTTTGAGTTTGAGACCGAGTCCGAGTGATGAGAATACAAGACCCACCTTCATATTTACGTATTTCACACTAAAGTGATCGATTTGAAAGTAGTTTTAGTGTTAATATAGTAGCATTGTGCTATAGCACAAAACTCTGAATTTTATTATATGAAAATAGTTTATCTGAACATTTTTTCTTGTTTACGTAGAAACGGAAGTAGTCTAAAGTAATTTCCACGGCAATAACCAATCAAAATCCTTGGTTTATTGAAAGGTCAAGGGCTATGCATACGAAATGTGGAAACCCCATAAGTAGGTCAAGAAAGTGTCATTTTTTGAACGCGAATCAACAAATGCAAGATTGGGTAAATTTTGATTGGTCGGGAATTTATATTCATCTAAATCTAGAGAAATCCAGCTTTCCACTGATACCACCTTCGATGGGGTTGGATGATTTCAAGTAGTTGAATGGAGACCGTAAAAATACTGTATTTAGTATCAAAATACGACTTTACACCCCCTTATAGGGTTAATAAAATAATATTTTAAAATATGTTCTAATATAATATCACAAAATTTTTAATATGATTTATATTAAAAAATGGCTTTAGAAACCAAATAAATCGAAAACTAGAAATCCTTAAAAATGTAATTTTTTGCCAAATTTTGACCCGCACCTCCCCTTAAGGCTGTTAAAAAATTGGACTTTTCAACTTTTTACAGTAGATTGGTAAAAAGGGATGTTAAAAGTTCACCATTTAAATTGAATGTAGCAAAAATGTGACATAAGTACTTTTAGCACTGGGGTCCTCACATTAAGATGGTGTTAACAAATGTACAGAGACTTCTGGGACAATAGACCTCCAGGGGTCCTCACATTAAGATGGTGTTAACAAATGTACAGAGACTACTGGGACAATAGACCTCCAGGGGTCCTCACATTAAGATGGTGTTAACAAATGTACAGAGACTACTAGGACAACAGACCTCCATGTTCTCCTTGTTCTTCTCTCTCTCCTCCCTCTGTCTGTTGAGCTCTGCCTTCTTGGCTTTGAGCAGCTCAATGTCATTCTTCTCTTTCTTGTCTTTTGGTGAGTCTCCATCAGAATCATCATGTTCAATGATGACATCATCAGACTGACAACAAGCAAATATAGACTTATTTATAATTCATGTCAAATAAGCATGACCCTAGCTAGGGTCGACCAATCACACTTCATGATTGGCAAGCTATGGTAGTAAGGGGTAGAAGCAGGTAACAACAACTGCAGTGCACATGTTTCAAGACCAACAATGTGTCAGCGTACACCACCCCCTTTACTTTCACTCGCATTGTTCTGATTTCTTTGTGCTGTAGATTGTGTTCATTCTTTCCCCCCTTTCTTTGCACTAACTATGAGAAGTCTGCGGCATTTGCTATTATGCTATGCCGCGTGTCGTATCTGGTTTATTTTATTTCAGGTGATTTAAAGAGTTAATTTTATTTTTAAAGAAATAATAATTCTCATTCATCATTTTCTATGCATAAAAAAGTAAAATAATTGTAAATATACTAGGGCTGCGGAAATAAAAGATTAATTTATCAATTAATCGGTTAAAAAAATTTATCGATTAAAAATAGCGATTAAAATGATAAGAAATAATCTAGATAATTTCCCCAATTTATTAATAAATGATTAATTAATAATGATTAATAATAATTTGCTTTTTTACGTATTAACTTTTACATTTAAAAAATAATTTTATAGTGTAAACTTTAAAATAAGCTCTTTTAATAAGGAAAATGATAACAAAAAAATTAAAGATTGTTTTTACTTAATTAACAATAACAAAATTTAAATTCATTGACATCATATTGAACTACTTATATTTAAAGCAAAAAATGTTAAATGCCTATTTTTGTTACTTCCCTTGAAATTTTCAGTTAAATGACGTCATATATCTTATTTTTACTTAATCAAAATTATCGATTAATTATTCGGTAATTTTTCAAAAGTTAACTATTAAATTTAAATTAATCGATAACAGCCCTAAAATATACTGTAACAGCTACATCTATAGATTTCTTGAAATATTTGTTTGTGTCTTACATCCTCTCCAGAATCCCTGCTCTCATCTCCGCCAAGTTTCTCCTCTGACCTCGTGGGGGACGGGGCCACAGAATAGTACTTGCCGCTTTCCACATTGTAGGCAAGCAGAGGTGGCTCTACCCCACAGAGGTACTCCCCAAACAGCCTCAGCTTCTCTATCCTCAGCCAATCTTCAGCTATTTCCTTGTCAATACTTGAGTCAGCGTAGAAGACCTCCTGTGGTGCACTCAACATTGGGACAAAGCCAGCCAAGGTTGTGTCCTCATGAAGAATCACTGGATCGTAACCTGAGTTAATGTCAATATAGTCAATGTGAATCACTAGATCATAACATAAGTTAATGTCAATATGAATCACTGGATCATAACATAAGTTAATGTCAATGTGAATCACTGGATCATAACCTGAGTTAATATAGTCAATGTGAATCACTGGATCATAACATAAGTTAATGTCAATGTGAATCACTGGATCATAACCTAAGTCAATGTCTTGATTTCAAAGCTCTTCCTTTAAACCAACGTCTTACCAAGTTGGGGAGTATGCCTTCAAAAGCCAACAATTTTTAAGGCAAAATATATTTAAATTTTCCAAAGAGATGGAGGTGACTTTCAAATGGAAAGGGGGACAACTAACTTGTCTTGTCCTGGGTTCTGGGGTTTAAAAATGTTTTCCTTTCAAGAGATTAGCCAGATTACAATGTACAGTAAACATTTTTGAAAATGTTGGTAAGTGAACAAAATTTGATTTTTACAAATATATAAATAGACAGACGACAGATAAAAGCTGAAACAGACTTAAGAGGTTTGATTTTTTTTTAAACAAGTTTTTTCTCCAAGGATGTCAAGGACTTCCTTTGATTACAACAGTTCATTTTGAGCTATGTCTGGGTATGTGTTCACAAAACACTCATTTATTTTAGTTTAGCAAACAGTACATAACCTACCCTCCTGTTGTTCTCTTATCAAACAACCTTGTTTGGTATCTACAGCATTCAAGAGGTCACAGAAAGTTGCCAGATTCTTCCAGACATCAATTTGTGGACTGAAATTTCAAGGATTTCATGTTTATCAAGAAACATCATTTAGTGCAAACACACCTAAACACACAGCGGATACAAGGTCATTCAATATCTGTGATACTATCATTGCTGTGTGCCCAATATTTTTTATAAATAGTGTGGATTTAATGGCAGGTTTATTAGTTGACCTACGTAAGCTTTAACTTATAAACATTATTATTTTCAGTTAACAAAGCTATATTCAATGAATTTCAATCACTATCATATCACATCTCAAAATGTTCATTTGTTCATTGCTGTTTAACAAAAAGGTATCAGACCATGCTGGCCTATGAGGCAAGTGTTTCCAAGTTTCTATAGCCACGGCTAGACCAATGGTCAGCACAAGTTACTTTACCCCAACTAATGTCATGTACCCATCAGAGCTGGGTTGACTTGGGACACCCTTAGCCACAGGAACAAGTCTTTGCCTTCACATAAATATGAGTCCGCAACTATCGGGCCACCTTGCCCCAATTGCTATCAGTAGTGTTAACAATAATCTGTCACATACAATTTTCATAAACAAGCTCATTTTCTTAAACTAATAATTAATCAATGTGCTTATAAAGCTTTAACCTGTGTAGTGAAAGTGAGAAAACACAAGCCATGTAAGTGATACTATGGAGGTAAACAGTAGTCAATGTACTAAAATCATGCAGTGGAAGTGGTCATAAAAGTGACAAGGGGGAGGTAATGACAAGAAATCGCATTGTGCTGTCAAGCCTACCCAAGATCCGGGGGTCTGTTCAGAGGTTGTGGGTTCCACAGATGCGGATGACACATCATCCAGTCCACCCATGTTTTCAGAGCTGGCAGCATGAGGTGAAGGTCTTCATCCAGTGGAACATAGCTGTCTGCTCGGCTCAAGCTGGTCTTCTTGGGTGGTAGAGGATTCTCACTACTTTCTACTCAAATTATACAAATAAGGAAATGTTTGACTGCTTTGAGTCCAAAACTCATGAGTAATAGGTTTCATTGAAGCTGGACAAAAATAGGTACAAACCATCAGTGTTTTAAAATTATTGTACAAGGGATCTCACATTTGACTGGAATCTATGACAGGATTCTAATTGTAATAGCACCAACAAATTAATAGATCAAATTTTATTGCAAGTTTTGACTGCAGAAGATTTCATAAAATGTCCCATATTTTCATAACAAACGTTTATGAGGATAAATGCATGTTATATTAAATGAATTCATTTCATCTTAGGGAATCCTGTTTTCATTTAAAATTTAACCTCATAAACAAAAAAATCAAAACATAAAATGAAAAGATTTATCCATAAGTGTCATCATCACCACGATTCTTACCTTTCTTACGGCTGTTTTGTGCTTCTATCTGTGCAGTCAACAGCTCACAGCTCCTCTTGACCAACAATCCAAACATCTCTAGTCCAATCTCAACGGCATGTTCTTGTAATACAGAACGACATTGCTCCTCAAGAGATTCATCTAAACATAAAGATTAAAATTTTCATCAGGAATAGGCAACAAATAGAAAAGTGAATGTAAAGATTGAGCTTTGATAACTACCACATGTCCTAGTTCTAAAGACGACCTTTTTTGGGGACAAAATTTAGGGGAAAAGGTTGCGGGTCGACTTGCAAGTGAGTCACAGGTGATTTCTGCATGTACATTGAATATTGGTGTTTTTATTGTTGATCATCAAGGTCCTTTTCTACATTCTAGAAGATTCGACTGTTCTACCAGAGACTATAAAATATTATTAAACATCTGCACTTAACTTATATATTCATTTAATTTATTTTTGTGCATGTTTTAATAAATTGTGTTTCAAATTTTATTTTCCACCAGAATTTTAATGTACATGCACAAGTACGAGGATAATGAAGCCATAACAGAGGAAGATTTAAACCAACTGTTTGGAGAATCAGACTTTGAGGATTCTAATTCTTTGTAGAATTATTTACAACAAAATAAATTACTCTGGCATTTTTTAAATATACAAACTTAAGAAAAATTTCTGTTGTTATTTACTGACTTTTTTCACATGAAATTTAAAAGCACCATTTTCTTTTCGTTATAATACAATAAAATGCCATTTGGTGATTAAGTAAAACAAAAGACATCCATCTTTTCTGTTACAATTTTTTTCTTTCAAAGTAAACAATCATAATGACCAATTTAGTTTGTAGCTTCAAATTTTTTTACACTATTTTGTTTACGCAGTCCTTTTATTTTTTTGGGGTCAGCTAAAAAGCCAGGGGGGGTCAGCTTATGAACAAATAGGCTATAGAAGGAGTATATATGGTGTGTTATAAATGATATAAATTTTTTGCCCCAATTGATTTCATCATCCCAAACTTTACAATATTCAGATCAAAACAATGTATTCAAACTGTGAAAATTTAAAAGAAAATAAACAATTTTGCTAAAGCATAAATAAGTATTGATTTTAAACCAAAACATCCAATTAAAAACAGTTTAAAAAGACTGACAAAAAAGAAACAGCAACCTAAGGCTTGGAAATTTCTTATGTTATGAAAAATAAATAATAGGGAAACACTTGTAAAAAGAAATAATTGCATTAAAAGTTTAAAACCTGGCATTTCTTGCAGACATTTACATAATAATGAATATAATTTTTAAAAATCTCTATTGTAGTTCCCTGATATTTCTACTGCATGTTGTGATTTATTCTCTAGCACTTTTTATGATCAGTAAATCATGGCCATTTACTCAGTTTTACCAGCTCCGATTGGAGGTCAATAATTGATCTTTGGGAAAACATTCCATGATTCCTTTAGGTTTACTTAAATCCAATTAACACCCCTCCCTCTACCCAAACCAATTTAGGTGGTGGCAAATTGCATACCCATTTGATTCAATCTAACTGCTTCACACAAATGTATATCAGAAATCACATGTATATCTCAAATCATTTAAACTAATGTCATAAAATAACATAACTGCTTTTGACAATAACAGTAAAAAAAAATTCATGATTATCTACTTTGCTATGTACATAAATTCAGTGATGCAAGCATATTTGTAAAACAAAACAAAAAAATTATATTTGCTAAAGCTTCTGGTGCTAAAACAAACTAGTTAAAAAATTGATTAATTCTATAATTTCAAATAGACCAGTAATGGTAATATTTGCTCTGACATTTTAATCATTAAAATAAATTAGGTACTGTTTGTTCAAATACAAAAATAATTCAGTGTAATTTTTATTATTTACACAACTTCAAATCAAACAATTTTAGCCATTAAAAAAAAAGATAATTTCTTTGACACTCCTTTAACCATACTTAGCTTAAAGATGTCCACGTGACATAACATACAACCCACAGTTTAATTTTTAAATATTCTTATGGTGTGTTCCGATAATTGCTAGTTGTGAGTTAATATATACATATGTATTTGTGCAGTTCAAATATGAACAAAACTTTTGAGTAGATAAATGTCACATAGCATCACTTTTGACAAAATAAGATTTCAGATATCATACATAATTAATCTTAGACAATGACAGCATGTTTTAGGTGATTTTTACTGGTAAAAATAGGAGAGCCCAGTTGAATTATAAAATACAATACAACAGTTCTAGAAACATTTAGATTAAAAAATATAATTCAGTTTCCTTTCAGTATGCTAACATTTGTAAACAGCACCACAGGGCCATTGATGGACGCAGCAGCCCTTAATATCAAGCTCATCCTGCTGTTTGCTGTCACCCCAGTTGTCTCACTAGTGGGTATTATAGGGAACATTCTCAGCATCATGGTGCTGGTAAAACAGAGCTTGAAGAAATGCTCCAATGTTCTCCTCTTTGGTCTGGCTGTCAGTGATTTGATGTTTCTCCTGGGATTCAACAGTGTCCCAAAATTGATATACGCTGGTCTTGGGTATACAATATTCTCATTTTCCAAGCTAACAGACAAAATCCTCTTCATCAGTTTTGAAATGTTCTTGATAATTGATTACTCTTCAGGTTATGTGTCCATCACTCTACCAATGTTGATAACAGTGGAGAGGCTGGCTGCAGTTTTTTACCCACTCAAATTTTCAAGGCTCATAACACCAAAAAGAACATGGATGATGATGGTGACAGTTTTTGTATTTTGGTACCTAAACGTTTTGTACACTACTTTATGGTTTGATGTGGTTACACTTTATGACCTCTCAAAGAACAAATCCAACAGCTACATCCAGCGCTCACCTGCCTTCAGGCATGACCAACCAGCCATCTTTGTATGTGAGGAAATGTGGGCAAACGTAAGCATGAGGATTGCTCCACTTTTCACATTTCTTGGCTGTGTTCTTATATGCATAAAGATAAAGGTGACCACTTCCAGGCGAAGGACATTGACAATGACAAGCCAGAGGAAATCTTCCATGCACCAAACTACAAAAACTCTGCTGGCTGTCTGCGGAATGTACACCCTAAGCTGTACAGCTATATCCCTCCCAGTGGTTGTACCAGAGCAAGTGACGTACCTATTGACAGATGAGAGCCCTCAGAATATTGGCAGTCTCATGTACCAAATAATCAATTTGGTCGTGTGCTTAAATAGCTCTTGTAACTTTATCATTTACATAGCACTCAATACTAAGTTTAGACATACATACAGGAGTTTATTTAAAGCAGACAAAAAGAAATTCATTTAAAGATTTAAAAAGAAATTAACTCCTCATATTAATGCCCATTGTCAGATGGTAGGTTATTTTGTTCACAATAAATGATTAAATCTCAAAAATAATGAGGAGATTCAGATATTTTTTATATATTTATTCACGCCATTTGACTTTCCTTGACCTTTCACTGTAGCAGAGGCTAGCAAACTTAGACATTAAACGTTAGTTTCTTAAACTGATCATTCTTAAAAGTTGTAATTAGAAGGAATCATGGGAATTATAGCAATTAAAACTGTTTTCATAGGAAACACCACCGCTGTGAGGTATGAATCTCCAAAATATTTTTGAAAGCATTAATGGCATCTACACTAGCAGTTAGTGAACAATGTCGTCTTACTAAACCTAACAGCTCTTAAAACCAACAAGAGATTGTAAGGAATGAAGCAAGGATCCCCCCCCACACCCCTTGTGTTACCCATCAGTGATATCAAAGGAGCTTTCATAACAACCAAGTTAGTGTTTTGCCCTCTTACACAATACCCATCAGCTGAGCGAATTAAAAAAATAATTGTGAGTCAGTCAAACTAAGGAGTACAGAGCATGATGATAAGTGAATTTATGTGTGTATTTATATATGAGTATATACAATTATACATACATACACACATAACAATAAGAGCTGCCCTGGTGTTAGGATCTGTTAACCTATAACAACCTTAATCTCATTATCACATTACTGATTGCTGCCATGTTGTTTCTGGAGTTACAACTTGGATATGTGTCAGTTTCACAGTGTTGGGTATAACTATGCACTAAATGCCTGTAGCACTTACACAACTCTACAGATACAACCTGCAGGTTATGCCTGGCAAACTATTCCTTTAAAATCCCTTTATCCTATTTGTAGAAGGAAGAAAAGGAGAAGGAAGTAAACTCATCTCCCCTTAAATCACTTTTAAGATAATACTAATGTTGACCAACTTTTTTTCTCATTCAATTATCCATAAAGCAAAATTGGCATTTAACTATTTTTTTCCCATCATGTATGTTTTTAATGGTAAACAGTTATAGCCATATGGCTCTCATTGTATAGGGTTAACATGTGTGAAATGTTCACTATTTTTTTGAGAGTCTACTTTATTAATTTAAATGTAGTGTTACTTAGACTGTTCAGGACTTGGTGTCTAAGAGCATGTTACTTAGAATATTTAGGACTTGGTGTTTAACTCTTAAAGTCGCAAAGCGTCGTAATGCGTCTCTTCCCGCTATCCCTAAAGCGTCGTAATGCGTCCCTAGATACAAATCTCGTTAGAAATGAGATCTCGGCAAGTAAAAACTCTTCAATGCTTGAAAAACGGTGTATTTGACTTCCGGCAATGGCGGCCGTTGCCGGCACTAGTGATATCGCTCGATTCGCGGTGTTTTTTGGTAGTTTTAACGGTTTTTTTTTCGAAGATTCGTTTTCGTTATATTTCATTACTAAAATAATAGTACTAAACTACAGGTAAATATTGTTTCAAACTCAGTACGGTCTTTTGGATGCGTAAAATAACCATTCTTAGCCTTAAAAATGAAGTCAGTATGACAATAATATTATAAATGGATTTTACGCAAATTTTTTAATTTCATAACCGGTTGATCGTAATACGGGAAATTCTTACGGGACTGAGGCGGAAGTTTTCCAAAAACCTTATGGCACTTTAAGAGTTAAGAGCATTTTACTCAAAATGTTTAGCACTTGGTGTTTAAGAGCATGGTTTAATTCTTAATGAGAGCTAAAGGAAGAATTATTTGATGTGATAGGAAAATGATCTGATATTTCTCTCAAAAGACTGGGACGTGGTGGTCGAGAGGTAGCGCTCTCGACTGTCATACCGATGGTCACGAGTTCGAATCCACACGAAAGTGAGGATTTGTTCTCGGGGCCTGAGGAGTCCCCGAGTCACCCAGCTCCGAATGGGTACCTAACTAGACAATAGTTAGGCGGCTGGGGTAATGCGTGGAACCCCTATAGCCGTGGCCTGTGACCGCTGCATCACTTGCCAACAGATCATCTCTCATGGTCTGTGGACGCAATTATCTTCTGCATAGAAGGAGCGTCTGTATATCTAAGATAAGATAAAGACTGGGAAAATATGACACTTCCCAAGAAAGACTTGGAAAACAATCAAAATATTTTTTGAGGCCTAAAATTTCTTTAAGCAAACAAAATATCTTAAATGACCAATAATAATAATAATATTCTCAACCATATTTAAAAGTCAAAACGTCAACTATTGAAGGCCTATTGAGCTCAAGCAAGTTTAAGAACTGACCTTTCAGGGCCGTGTTGTCCACTGAAAACATATTGATAACCATTAGCTGCAGGAGACGGGTGCTGCTGAACACGCAAGGAGAGTGCTGGATTAGAATTTGGTATTCTTGAAGCATCAAACTGGAACTTTCGGCAAACATCTCAAAACTGAGGAAACACGGCAGAGGTTATTACACTGGTCATTTTCTCTTCATTTTATCACAAATACAGCACCCCTCGCTACTTTGTGGTTGGATTATCATGGATTCACTACATCACTGGTTTTTGAATATATTCATATCATATATTAATATTGCGGATTTTCGCTATAAATCAATAAAAACAGTGATGATGGAATATTCAACAATTAATTATCAAAACTAATCACAATATCAAAAATTGTGTATTATAAATATTATTTACATTATCGGAAGAATAAACAGTAATAAAATGTAAAAAAATTATATTATTTAAGTAACTTATGTATAAAAAATACACAAAAGAAATAATTAATGGAACACGTAAAGGTTCTCTCTATCTCTTCTCTCTACTTGCTTAAATTATTAATTTTTTTTTATTTTAATAATTATTTATTTGTTTAATGTTTAATTTCTTTTTAGAAATCAATTTTTTTTTTTTACATATGAAGACAACAAGGGAAGAAAGGGCTATGTGACCTTTATTAATTTTTTTAGTTATCCCCTGTATCTGAAAGAGGATCGAAATAGTATGTTGTGAATGAGGTTTTATGAAAATATGTATATGACCATATAAAAACTAGTTAATTTATAAGTAATCTGTATAATTTTGAACTTTAAAACTTCAAAAGTACATAAATGTGACAGCCTTGAGCTCTTCATATGTATGTATGTATTGTACATGTATTGCCCCAGTTACTAACTTGTTGCATGTACGTACTTGCTTAATTCTTTAGTGTTACTGAACTGTATTCAGGGGCGGATCAAGATTGCACGGGGCTCCTGGCTGACATTCCAGCCGGGGCCCGATCCAGCCATCTTTATTATACAATAGAATAAGTTTGGGGCCCTTAAATCATCGAGGCCCCTGGCTTTAGCCCAGTCAGCACCCCCCCTTAATCCGCCTTAGACTGTAATAGTGTACTGTACAACCTAACAAGAGTTACAATCTTTCTATTATTATTAATAAAGTTAAGGGTTGGTTACAAAAAATGCAGGGATGGTTTTAAACAGCCTTTAAACAATTAAATAAGGTAAAAATAATGGTTTTGTCCCACTTCATGGATTCTCAAATATCATGGGTGATCTTGGTCCTTATCTACTGTGATATTCGAGGGAAATCTGTATTTTAAATTCATTTAACTCTAAGTGTCAGTTCTGAGAAAAAAAATTATTAGTGGAAGATTAATAAGAAGAACAATCAAATATTTGTGTACATCTAAATTACAGACATTCATGCTAAGTTTTTCAAACTAGAATTTTTTTAACAAGTTAACCCTTCAGGTACAAGAAATTATTTTGCTAATTATCCCCCCCCCCCTAGCCCAGACAAGTTTGGAACGAGTCAAAATTTGATGCCAAGCAACAACAAAACTGATCCTCACAGAAAATTCATTTACTAGTTGATTTTCATAATTTAAAAAGAAAAATTCAATTCAACTATTCTCCTAACAGTTTAACATTCTGCCCGGTACTGGGGTGAACGGTCATATCCTCTTTTTAAAAAAAAATTTTTTAAATCCGGTAACCCTTTATGTAGCAAATTCACACACTCGGGACACAGGGAAAAGATTGGGCTGATGAAGGGTTAAGTATATTTTTTACGCAATATAAATATTAGTTCGCGTGAAATATAATTCATTTTCCATGAGTAACATGAGACTTTTGCTAACTTTGTGACTCAGAGATATATATGTTATACTGACCCACTTGAAGTGAGAATATTGACAACTTACTTGATTTTGGTAAAAAGTTTCCCATGTACATTGAGGTAAGTGAGGACAAAGCGTTTGTTCAGCTGGTAAAAGTCAAACATGAACAAATTATATAATTACACAAAACAAAAAAGTATTCATGGTTTATACAACTTTTTAAATATTGGTTATTATTTTATGTCTTTAACTTTAATAAAACATCTATTAACAAAAGTGTGATTAAATATTACTGTTTATAAAAACATATCTAAATATTTAGATATATATAAAATTAATCTATATATATAATTCTCATCATGGTCCAACCATGCCGGACACCAAGCAAGCTGTCTAACCCCACTAACGAATCTGCTGGCAATAAAAGTTAGTGCAGAGGGTGGGGGGTCACCAAGACCAAGCCAACAATGCACTCAATTTAGGTCTTTTAGAACAACAGAATAGCATGTATTTCGTAGTGTAGTGGTCATTACATTCACCTAGCACGCAGAAGGTCGTAGGTTCAAAATCCCAGCTATGACATTACTTTTATCGATTTATAAAATGTTTGTGTTTGTGCCTGTTCATTTCCCAATTTCTTTTTGAACATGACTTCGCAACACGGCTGTTCATTCACGTTGTTCTGATTTCTTCGAGGATGTAGTTTTTGTCTGTTCTCCCACCCCCCCCCCTTAATTTATTTGCACTATTTATGAGCAAGTCTGCTGCGTATGCTACGCCGCGGGGCCGCGTCTAGTATATATAAAACTATTAACTTTACGTACTCTCAGCTTTGTAACCAAAAAATGGTTATTTAAATAACTTACAGAAGGTAATAGTGGAAATAGTGGTAAAGCTATAAATACACTGAAGTCTGTATAGAAGTAGCGCCTGTAATATATCAGATAACATTCCAGAAAACAGAATCTCTTTCAGCCCTAACCCACCTCAAAGACAGACAAAGAACTCAGGTCATCATCTTCCTCTCCTTCATCCACCCTGTCCCCAGCCCTAACCCACCTCAAAGACAGACAAAGAACTCAGGTCATCATCTTCCTCTCCTTCACCCACCCTGTCCCCAGCCCTAACCCACCTCAAAGACAGACAAAGAACTCAGGTCATCATCTTCCTCTCCTTCATCCACCCTGTCCTGCATTCTTGTCCCATCTGGCTGGACCCAGATTTCTACTCTGGGCCCACGACTTTGAGGTTTACGCCTTAGTGCCATTCTGTGCCTTCTCTCTTCAAATCTCTTTTTCTCAGCAGCATCAACCTTTGAAAATCAACACATGCAAAAACTTGAGGACAGAAACATTTTCTAGCTAAAATAGAATAAAATTCCTACCCCCTCCCCAAATTAATTAACAGATGTGTAAGCCACTAAAACTATATAAAGAAAGCTAACGCTTTTGCTGTAGTGCTTTGAGTAGGTATAAAGTGAGATAACATGCAGCCAACAATGTTATGGTCACTACTGGTCATACAAATCATCTTCTAACTTTACCAGAGATGTAAGAGGTTCACACAGTCAGTCTTTAACAAGAATAATTGTCACTAGATCAAAATAACCTTTCTCCTCACTTCATCAATGTCACTACATCAAAATTACCATTCTCCTCACTTCATCAATGTCACTAGATCAAAATTACCTTTCTCCTCACTTCATCAATGTCACTAGATCAAAATTACCTTTCTCCTCACTTCATCAATGTCACTAGATCAAAATTACCTCTCTCCTCACTTCATCAATGTCACTAGATCAAAATTACCTTTCTCCTCACTTCATCAATGTCACTACATCAAAATTACCTTTCTCCTCACTTCATCAATGTCACTACATCAAAATTACCTTTCTCCTCACTTCATCAATGTCACTACATCAAAATTACCTTTCTCCTCACTTCATCAAACAGAGACATAAGAGACTCTCTTGCAGTCAATATTGGATTGCTGGCAGCAAGACTTCTCATGTAATAGTAGACAGCATCAAGTTTTCGTCTCTGCAGTGCAAGAAATTATTTATTTATACAGAGGTCCTAGTTCAAAAGTAAATGACATGAATACAATATGTGATCATAAGGACTTGAATGTTTACAATCTTTCAGTGCCCCCAACATAACCAATCATAAGGACTTGAATGTTTACAATCTTTCAGTGCCCCCCAACATAACCAAATAAAATGTTACTGTATTTATCAATCTACAGTCTAATAATCATCCCCCCAAAAAACTAAATATGAATGAATATGTAATTCCTAAATAGGATAAATTCAATTCAATCAAAACTGTTGAACTTATGCTTAATTTGTCCTTATCAATGACTTACAGTATAGACAGCTAATATAGCCAGTTGATTGTATGGTCTGCCATTACGTGGATGTATTCGTTGAGCTTTTAAGTACCAGCTATAATAAAATGAAGTAAATTATATTCAGTCAGGCCTCTCTAAGTCTAAACTCAAAAAGACCCACAAAAAAATCAACTTACAGAGTTTTTGAGTTAGGGAAAATGGCGTAATTGGCACAGAATTTGGCAAGGACTTAACAATTAATTGGATGTAGGGAGGTTTTCGACTTAAAGAAGTTCAACTTCTAGAGGTTCACCTGTATTCAAATTAAATCTCCTTGTACAGGATGAAACTAAGCAACAATTAATTTTATCTTGTGATATATTTTTTTTAAATTGTTCTTAATTTTAAATTATTATTGATGCTACAGTCTTCATCATTAAAATAAAAGGTCCAAACAATTTACTGTATGCATTTATCTCTTTCAGCCATTTCTAACATTGGTTTACTGTTTATCTCTTTCAGCCATTTCTAACATGGGTTTACTGTTTATCTCTTTCAGCAATTTCTAACATTGGTTTACTGTTTATCTCTTTCAGCCATTTCAAAGATTGATTTACTGTTTATCTCTTTCAGCCATATCTAACATTGGTTTACTGTTAATCTCTTTCAGCCATTTCTAACATGGGTTTACTGTATATCTCTTTCAGCCATTTCTAACATTGGTTTACTGTTTATCTCTTTCAGCCATTTCTAAAATTGGTTTACTGTTTATCTCTTTCACCCATTTCTAACATTGGTTTACTTTTTATCTCTTTCAGCCATTTCAAACATTGGTTTACTGTTTATTTCTTTCAGCTATTTCTAACATTGGTCAAGATAAGTTTGCTAGACTCATCAAGGGACTTACTGCCTAGCCTTGCCGTAGTTTGTTGTGTCTGACGCTTGTTCCTTGTAGCGGGCAATGTCGCCTAAAAACATCATGACCCTCTGGGCACTCAGCAGGGCAAACTTCACATTGCGACCTACATTCTCAGGCACTGGTTTGTTGCCATCAGAAAACACTTCAAGGTCAAATCCAAAAGTGCTCTGTAGTTTTTTTAGTACATTCTCAAAGAATCTAGTTCCCTGTGTGATTAGGAAAATTTAAATTAGTATCAATTTAGAAGGTGAATCTGTCATTATCTAATGAGTAGCTGGCTGTGTGATCTAAAACTTTATCAAGTCAATGTATGTAGAATGGATTTTGAATCTTGTAAAAATCCTTGACAAGTAAAATTTTCCCCAGCAATGGCAACTCTTCTAAGAAAATAAAAACCTGACTTCTATAGTCAGCATGAAATAACTAAATGAAAATTTCACCAACAGCTACATTGAACATTCCAATATGGCAAAAACACAAAGGTAACAAAAATGTATAGAAGAAAAAATTTCTCTTCAAGAGCAGATTACAACACTAGCAATTTGAAGTTACACAATGATGAAAGTCATGGAGAGTTTTCACCACTACATCCATCTAAACCTGAATTAAGAAATAGCAAACTAGAGGCAAGGCAAACTAGAACACACAGTAACAACAGAAAAGTTAGAGAGCAAAAGGGATCGAGGCAGACAAGAGAGAAAAGATGTTGGACGGGCTGACAAGATGGCTTGGGGCACAATCACAAGCGGAGCTGATGGGCAATACCAAAGACAGAGAGCTGTGGAGAGGCACGGCACCTGATGGATGCCTGGATAGATGGAAGTTTGCCGAGGATATGTCTGCATGTGGAAGAAGCAGATACTATATTCTGCTTTCAGCAAAGAAGGTGTCACTTGAAATAAGGCAAGTTATGCCATCGCTTGGAGTATTAGGACTAGGGTTAAAACAATGGGAATGTTTAAATCATTAAATTTGAATAATAAATAATCTTTAACAAATTAATAACGAAATGAATTTATCATAGTGAGTGGGGAGTTGACCTATAGTGCTTTAATGCAGATCTCGACAATGTTTTTATTTTTAAAACTGCTCTTAGTTAAACAGGTTAATACTGTATGATACTTGGCAAAATTATGTTTTTAATATAATGGCATTAAAATTAAAACCATAAATCAACAAAGGGAAATATTTTAAATTATATTCATGAAAATTGAACTTCAAACTTGTCTAGAATTAAAAGCTAAGAGACCATTTTTTGTACCAATTTAAGAAGGAAAAGAAAATGCTAATATAAACTAAACCTATACTACTAAAGATTTTTGGGGAGTTCTTAGACCACTTAACACCCCTCTCACCTCATCTAAAACATCTATCAGTCTTTGCTTGGACACCAAATCCTTAGAGTCCTCCAGAATTCTCTTGCGATGAGATTCAATCACTTGGTAATACACAGACTTCCACAAGGTCTGCTCAACGTTATGTTTGTTGGCTACCTCTATGTCCAGCAGTATCACTTGCTCCAGTCGGTTTTGGAGCTCTGCTCTGTGGGTATACAAAAAAACAATTCACTGGTGACTTCATTGAAGAGAGAAAAAAACAACTGTCATGTTTACACAGAGCAATGCTGCAGCACTGATAGTTAAATACTCCTTACACTTTTATTTCTGCCATATTCGGGCAGCTTCAACTTTCTTGTTAACCCTTACCGTATCTGATTAACCATTCTGAAACTATCCTCTGAATGGGGCCTCCTTGATAATATGTTTCCAAGTTGACTTTCAAATGGTAGAGAGTCTCTCAAAATCTGTTCTGCCATCATGCGACACTGTGCCCTGGAAGACGATGACATCAAACCTTCACTGTCAACATCAGCTGGGCTGCCAATCATGAGAAGACAAATAAAAAATTACTTTCAAAAGGGACAAAAAATATTTTTTTAAATTTCATTTTATGAAATATTAACATTATGAAAGTAATTTTAAAAAGTAAAGAAATCAATTTTATAGAACCCTTAAAATATAATAAGATATAATTTCTTGTAACTCTCTCACCTATTGTAGAATCCCATATCAGGAGGTGCCATACGAGGAAATCTGTAGAAAACGTGCGGTGGTATAGATCCTGGTGGGTAACCACCGATGAAGGGAGGAAAAGGTGCCATGGGTGGTCTAAATCTGTACATGGGATGCATGAACTCTGTAGGGTAAAATACTTGGGGGTAGGGAATAGCCTGGGGGCTGTCAGGTGATGAAGGTACATGTCCAGATACTGCGCCAGGTGATGAGCCTTTGTCCGTGTCTTCAAATCTAGGGGCTGCATCTGGAACCATTATGGGCTTGGATGGGTTTTTGGGGTCAAAGAGATGACGTTTTCCCTGAGCTGGACCACGAGTGTTGGACCCCTGTGCAGTGCTGGATATCCCAAAATTATCAGTGTGATGGTGAAAGGCATGATCGGCATGACTGGCGGGGCTAGGGTTACTGTGGGGGCGTGGTGGTTCTTGCTGACTAGGCAGCCGGAGCAGCCCCCCACCGCTGGCTTTGTGAGATGTGGAGGGATCTTCGTGATTTAAAGAGCCTGCTCTCTGAATGGGATGCCGCCGCTCATGCTGGTTACAGTTATCATCTCTCTCATCCCTTCTCCAGCTTTTTGGTTCTTTGACATTTCTTCCTTGTCCCCTGCCTCTGCGCTGGCAACCTCTTCCCCCGGCACTCGCATCATGTGCTGGGTGAACTGCCCTTTGATCGCCACCGTGCCTTTGATCAGAGTCCTTGTCTTGTTTAAACTCACCCCTCTCTTCATTGTTTCCATGCTCGCCGTGTCTGTTCCTTTCTTCTTTCTCTCTCCCACCCTGCTGTCTCTGGGTCTCATCCCTAACACTTCCTCTTCTACTTCTACCACCACCTGCACCTTCTCTCTTAAACCGAGGCGGCTGCTCTTTTTCCCGGTTCTGCTGACCATGCCTATCATCCCTTTTAAACTCTCGGTCTTCACCATAATCATAATGTTTATCCCAGTCCTCCTCTCCCTCTTCTACATCATAATCTCTCACATTGTTAGGGTCCCACTTCTCATCGCTCCGATGCCTCTGCCGAGGCCCACCAGCTCTACTGATCTCCACATGCCTGTTGTGGTCACCAATGGTAACTTGCAGACCTGACCTGTTATTTCTTCCTGAATCCCCACCACTTTCAGCATAGTGCCTGTCTTCATGCGGCTGCTGCTGGTGTTGTTTCTGCTGTAGACGATTGTGATGATGTTCATAACCTCCTTGGGATCCCTGGGAGTTCCGACGGGGCCTCCTCCGCCTCCTATGACCTCTTTCACTGAAACCATCTTCCCCGTGAATACTGCTGTGAACAGAAGAATCTCGACTCCCCTGACGTGAAGAGTTTTTTCTGTGCCTGTGCCTCCTGGGCCTTGTCCTGCCGGCCTCCTTGGCCTTTCCATGATAAATTTCATCAGCAGAAACAGACTTTTGACGATCTAAAGTAGAAGACACTTCAATTTTCTTTTCTGTTCCACCGTCCCCAACTGCTGGACCAAACCCTGGATAGGAATCCAGACTATTGGTTAATTTCTTTGCGCCATCGTGGACGATGCGGGCCAGCTCTTCAAGGTGGGCCTTCTCAACTTCCTCTCCCCAATTTAAGATATGTTCTGGTTCATCGTCCTCTGTAAAATCACTGCTGCCACTGTAAAAGGATCCATTACTGGGATTGCTAGCAATACTGGCTTCACTGCTAATACTTCCTGTCCTTTGTCTTCGCATACCCCAGTAAAATTTATCCCCTTCACGGACAGGACCTTTACTAGTAGCATGTGAATCTTTCCCGCTTTTGCTCTGTGCAAATGTATCTCTTCCTCCTGTCTTGGAGTTTTTGTTAATGGGAGCTTTGGCACGAGGAAAAGTTTCACTTGAAAACTGACCTTTATCTGACTGACCAATGTTTGCTTCACTTGTTCCATGACCTTTAGGCCTAGAGTCACTTGAGTTAGACCTTCGATTTTTGTTGAATGTTTTAGAAGATCGTTCTACTTTCTGTGGAGAATTTTTCCTTACATCTTGACTACCAATAACTTCATTATGACTAGAATCCCTTTTTCCTTTACCTTTCTTGCTACTCTCAAACTGACGGCTCAACTTTTCTGTACTTCGAGGCGGTACTCTTGATTTATTTTCAAAATCTTTACCCTTTGGCTGTTTCAAATTTTTATCTGGTCCAGGAGAAGCTCTGGTATTTTGCATTGGCTTTTGATAATTCTTTCCCTGCGTAGGACCCAATTCTTTCCGTGGTAAAGTTGGAGAATTTTCCCCACCAGAGGTTAATGACTCATTCATAACAGTGACTTTCATAGCACCACTTTTGTTCTTGACTTGAACTTTTCTGAGGCTGTCAGCAGAGTCTGAGACAACAATTTCATCCACCTGTTCAGGTAACATCTTATCTGAGCCTCTGTCTCTGCCATCATTGCCCCCTGAAGGTGATACACTCTCAAATACATCATCTTTTTCCTCACTTTTTTTTTCCCTGTCCCCCAACCTTGCTCGGGGCACATAGATTTTTATGTCGGGTCTTTTGCCCCTGCGCTTGCCACCATCTTTCTCCCTATCAGTTGTCCAACTTTTGTCATCAGGGGAATAGGTAGAGGAATATACACCATCATCATCATTTGCAGATAAAGTATCAGCATTATCTTGCTTAGCCTTAGTGTCAATTTCACGTGGTGGAGATTCAATGTAGAGGTTGTCTAAGCGTTGATTAATATCATCATACGTGATGTCTCCACTACTTTCTCTACTACCATTACCTTTATCTTCATCGGTTGAATTTACCCGAAGTTCACTTCCTGTCCAGGTGTTTACCCCCGCTACGCTGTCATCATCATCTCTAACTGTGTCTACATTTCTCTCCCCTGGTTTGCATCCTTTGCTCTGACGAAGCTGACCAGGACGGTAAATTTGCTGTTCAGGCCGTTTTGATCTTTGTTGACGATTCAATCCACGCCTACGTTCAGTTCTTCCATTTGACTCAGATATACCTGTAGCCAATAACAAATTGACATTTATTTCAAGGCTCACAAATCTGTGCACATGTCAATAGATTTTTACTAAAAATGTTTGCGGCACCATAGCATTCATCTCAGAAGTTTTCTTGTCATTTTTAGTTTTAAGGCCCAGTATAAGTGATAATAAATTGTTATGTCATCAGGTATGTAAAATATTTCTTGTACAGTGTGCTCATACATTTTTGCAACAGGAATTACAGGTATTCTGTTGCTTACTTTTGTTATTTAGTAAGCTATAAACATCTTAACTTAAATACCGTATTTTCACGCATTTTTACAAACCTTGCCACCCCCCCCTGCGGGATATCTCCGTGGGCAGGATATCTGAATTTTTTTTAACTGAACAATGCATCAATGCCACTATTACTTGTGAAACACGAATATAAAATAAGATTCTGTATAATTTTTGATAAGTTTGTTCACAATCTACCTATAATTATTTGATATTATGTATCTGATTTTATAATGTCATAAATAAATATTTTTTTAAAAAGACTTTGATTTGTGTTTATAGATTTTGTTATATGGTATTTGTCTCTTGACTAAAAGGCAGCGAGCGATAATAAAGTGCGGGGTATAAGCGTGGGCCGGTTATGCCATAATTTTTTTACATGATCTAAAAATTCTATGGAGTATATGCAAGGGCGGGTTATCTGCGAGTGCATGAAAAATGTGTGAAAATACTGTAATTTTTTTAGCAAATGACTTTCAGGTCTTTTATTTGCTATCTGTGTGCAGTTGTAGAAATTGTTAAGTACTAGGCATTGGGGTTGAGCCCAAATTAAAAAAGCTAGAGTCCTTCTGTAACTATTAAAAATAATTATAACCCTATTAGTAGGTGTCTAGCGATATATTGGCCAGCTGATATCAGGATATCAGCAATACCATGAAGGAAAGACTGCAGAATTAATCAAGAGTTAGCAAAATGAGTAAAGAGCAGTGCACCTATCCAACAACAAGGAGGGCATTCTCATCAACTTTTAATAAATCTAAATTTGAGCTCTTATCAATTAGATCGTTTTGTTGTTTGTTTTAATTATAACGTCATGTAATCAATTTAATAATTTAAAAAGACTTTTACTTTCTTCCGAGAAATGTTCCCTTGTGCTGTTAACTATGTGTATTGCAGCACATTGCCTCCTGTACAACTAAACCACATAATTAAAAGCATATCTAAATGGGATCCTGTGAAGTTCATTGCTCATACATTCCCAAGAGTGAGGGGGCTGCTGGGTTTGTGAGAGTGGGCTTTGAGCTCAATCAGTCCGGAATAAAAATGCAGTCTTATTATTCATATAATAATAATAGCACCAACTTTTTGACTATCTATGAATGATAAAATAATTAACCTCCAAAATTATCTTAAATCCCACTTCAAATTGCAACACAAATTTTTAGGGCTGCGGATATCTTTGTTGATATGCCGCGTACCAAAGAAATTTGAAAATTCAACTATTAAAATTCTAAAACTAAACCTAACCCTAACCATGAATTCACAATTATAACTAAGACTAAACCTAACCCAAACCCTAAATTAACAAATAAATTTTTTAAATCTAAACCTAAAAAACAAAGGAAGAGAACGCAGAATTAATTGCTATATAACCCATTTGGGAACATATGTTCGGATTCAGCCTAATTTTTAAAGTAATATGCATTGATTTTGATTAAAATTCAAAGTGTGTTTATGAGAGTTAGTTAAGACTACTCGTTTTTGAGGAGTAAACACTAAACAGTGACAAAGAAGGCAGTGGCTATTGAGACGCTAACGTCTTAATAGCCCACAGGCTATTGAGACGCAAACAAAATAAGCCAATGAAAATTAAGTATTTAAGGTTGGCCTATTTAGGGGTCGTCCTTGACTGATAACACGCGCCAAGTGGGGTAAGGGAGTGGGTCATGCCTTTGTGACGATGTGTGAAAGTGTGTTAGATATGATGTCACATGTAAATGCGCAACTTTAAATAAAATTTCTACTTCTACAAAAATATTCTATTGCCTTACAGTAAATACATATTAAAATGTAAAAGTGTGTTTTTCATGTGGAATTTATTGAGAAATACAATAAAAGTAATAGAAAGTTCTAAATTTATTGTCTTCAACAATGCATGAAACGTCACGCGCTTGTGGGTGGGGGCGGAGAAGGGTAACGCATTAGTGAGGATGTAAGACAAGGGGGTGGGGCGACGTTTAAGAAATCAAAATTTGCTCCTTGAAATAAAAGTTCCACTTGATTGCTCACAATTTATTTAGTTACATTTTCAATGGCTTCACGCGTGTTAACGATATTAGACTTAGAGTGAAGACTTGAACTAAATACCTATTACATATTTCTATGACAAAAATGTTAATTAAAACGTGGTAATTTTTTTTATTAAAAAAAATAATTTTTTTTTTTTGGGGGGGGATCAGAGCTTTGTGTCGTCAAATTGTGGAGAGGGGGTCTACGTTTTGTGACAATGGGGAAAGGGGGGTTAAAATCGCATGGCGTCATTCATGGACGGTGAAAAAACTTATAAAATATAAAGATATAAGCAGTGAAATCGCCATCCCGTTATGTTTATATAACTTAACGGCTGAAACACTGGGCGAAAGAGAGACGTTGACTAATTTCAAGAAATGGAAATATAAATCAGACGGATATAGGAGAGCAATTTGTGAACGTTTGGTCTGAATTTAAAAGTTCAGAATTTCATTTGCATTTAAATATAATTTATAAAACATTATTGCATATCAGTCTTGAATCAGTCAGTCAGTTACAAATGCCGTTAGAGTCTGCGCGGTTTACGTTACTAGGCTTAGTATTATGCAAATTACATTTGTTGTGCGTAAGTACCCATTCAGTGGAGACCCCCCTTCCTCCGTACGCATCCATACGCAAAATTGTTTTCCCATTGTGGCTTTCACTGTTACTTTAGATACTTTAACTTCCTCCTTTTTCCTATATTCTGTGTCCTTCTTTGTTTTTGTTTTTCCTTTCTTTTCATTTTTTATCATATAATTTAATATGTTTTAAGATTTATGTAAGTAATTATTCATGTTATTGTACTGATGAAGGCATTAGCCAAAACGTCTACTTTTATTAGTATTAGTTCATAAATAAAGCTTAAATTTATGTCTTCTTACCCAAATAGTTTGTGTAATTTGTTTTTTATGAAATAGCAAGCTATCAAACATTTTTGTAGAAGTTTTATTTAAAGTTGCTAATTTACATGTGACATCATATTTAACACTCTCTCACACACCGTCACAAATGCATGACCCCCTCCCTTACCCCACTTGGCGCGTGATATCAGTCAAAGACGACTACTTAATTTTCATTGGCTTATTTTGTTTGCGTCTCAATAGCCTGTGGGCTATTAAGACGCTAGCGTCTCAATAGCCACTGCCGACAAAGGATAATAAGTTAAAATTTGACTGATTTGACATACTGACAAATGAACTGCATGTAATTGCTAAATAGTCAAAATAAAACAGGGCGGCTAAAACCTATATCTCCGACCGCAGCGTCGCGGTTCTTCCGGTTGCTATGAAAGGATAGTTGCTTCCCTTGAATCTTACCTCCCCTTGCGGTAAAACGTAAATAATAAGTCTATTTTTATAATTGCAAAAGTATTAATGCGCGCAGCGCGCTTTCGGTAAATAAATTGAAACAAAAAGAGGAGGGGGATGAGGGGAGAGATTTTAATTTAATATTTATGGCCTAATTTAATATTTAATTAGAATTTATATGTACATTAATAACGATGGGATGAAGGAGAGGGAGGGGGGGGCTCTCCTGTTCATTTTTCCCAAGTGTAAATGAGTATAATCTAAGAACTATTTCCTGTGCTCATTTAGAAGTGACGTGAGTGCTGCTAATTACCCTGCCACGCCGTCTGGGTGCGATTCAATCAGTAGGTAGACATTTTTTTTTTCAGCGGAAAATTGAAGATTTTAGGATTTGGGTTAGGTATAGCTTTAGAATTTCGGAAGATTTTAGGGTTTGGGTTAGGTATAGCTTTAGAATTTCGGAAGATTTTAGGGTTTGGGTTAGGTATAGCGATANAATTTTATTGTGGCAGTATTCATCTAATTTGTTGTGATTCAGATGCCTGATCGGTGAGTACCCATTGTTTTCTTAAATTTTTACAACTATTTTGCTTTTATGAAAAACGCTAAAAAATACCCCTTAAATTATTAGAATGTCCCCCAATCCTTTGGCCATCTTGTTGCTATGGCACGTCACCGCCGAAAAAGTAGTGAGAGCCCCGTGAATTTTTTTTTTTAATTTGCCGGTAGCTAAAAAAAACTGCGCAATTTTAGAATCCCTGATTCCCCTACCCCTTTAAATTCACGGGGCTCGCAATACTTTTCCGGTGGTGACGTGCGATAGCAACAAGATGGCCGCCGATAAGATCGGCCCGGTCGGAGATATAGGTTTTTACCAACAGGGCCAGTGGACCAGTGGACAATGGACCAGTGCTGATCTATGACTATGACTATGACTCTATGACATGATATGACAATTATTCAATATTATTATGAATGACTATGGAGACTGTGGACCAGTTAATTGACTAAGTCTAAGTTTAAGCTTTAACAAAGTACAAAGTTACTTAACTACAAGGTAGTACAACTATTACTATGTAAATTGCTGGGGATAATCATAGAAAAAATTTTATAACTAAAATAAATTTTAAAAACTACTAATGAATAATGCTAATACTGCACTAATACTAATAACTACCTGGCTTCAACTTCAACTTCAACTGAAGCTTATAACTTTAACTTTTACTTATGTCTTATGTTGGGACTGAAATATTTTAACCATTATTGATAACATTTAGTATATATTCTTCAGCCTATAATTAAAAACTATTCATCAGTACTAAGCTTTATGCGTGACTTATAAATATTACATAGCAATAAGATTACCTGAATTCGATGAATGAACTATTTTCTCTAAATTTGCATAGGATATTCGCACGATTTCTTCTTCAGCTGCCATTTTTCCATTTTCAGCTTTATTGGGTCAATTCAGGTTCATATACTCGCAACCGTATTTTTTGTAATAACATTTGAACCGATACCACGCAAATACCATGACTGTGTACCCTTTGAAATTTAATATAGCGAAACACATGTTTTCTTGGCACTTTATTTATTTAACAAGAATATTAACTATTAACGGCATATAGCCATAAACCGATTAATTTTTTTAATATCTGCACTTAAAAATATTATGCAAAGGATTGATAGACTAGAAAAAAAAAGAGCAGCCACATTCATTATCGGAGAATATTCAAAACTGACTAGAGTGGCATCCTTTTCATTTACCATTTGGCCATTAGTATTAGTAAAGTTGGATCATTAAACCTTGAAATTGAAACATTAGAGGATAGAAGTACAAGGAGCAAAGTAGCAATAATATAATATAAGGCAAATATTCTAACTTGGGATTACAACACAAAGTAAATTAAAAACATAGTCATAGGGATAAAAAAACGTTTTCTCATTCCATATGCAAGAACATACCACATACTATGCACATACACATTTTCGCTCTTCTCGACAGGAATTCGGACAATGGGTTGCTTGGTAAAACCAGAAAAACCAAAAATCTATCAACATTTAAAACTGTAATAAAATGTAAGACTGGGCATAGTCCATGAATGTACGTTGGACGCAATAATCAGTGGTGGTTCACCGACAAAACGGCCCCGGACAAAACGGCCCCGGTCAAAACGGCCCCGGACAAAACGGCCCCGGTCAAAACGGCCCCGGACAAAACGGCCCCGGACAAAACGGCCCCGGTCAAATCGGCCCCGGACAAAACGGCCCCGGTCAAAAATTAGGGCTGTTATCGATTAAATTAAATTTAATCGTTAACTTTTGAAAAATTACCGATTAATTAATCGATAAATTTGTTAAGCTAAAAATAAAGATGTATGACGTCATTAAACTGAAAATTTCAATGGAAGTAATAAAAACAGTCAATTGATCTGTACATTAAGTTATTTTTAAAACAGTTAGCACTAAGACAAGTTAAATAACGTATTAAAATGAGGCACTTGAATGAAAATTTCAAATTAATTTTATAAATATAAAAGTAATACAGCTGTATAGAAATTGTTTGATGATTAGTAAAAACATAAAGATCATCTTTTTATCCCAAGTGGTTCGAAAGCTATGATTTTTTTTAAAGATCTCATAATCTCTTTTTTCAGTTTTTCGTTTTCCTTCATACTTTGTGCCTTTTTATTGCATTTTTAAAAATGCCCATAACCTAAGTCTAAGTATTTAATTTAATTAAATTTAAAACACATACTATTGTTTGGGGATATATTTAAAAATAAGTAGAATCTAGTTCAATATAATGTCAATGAATTTAAATTTTGTTATTGTTAAATAGTTAAAAACAATGTTTTTTAAAAATATCATTGTCCTTATAAAACAGGTTATTTTAAAGTATACTCTTTCTGAATTCCCTTAACGGAGAAGTTTGTACGTAAAAAAATAATGATAAAATAAAAACTATTATTAATTATTTATTTATAAAAAAACATTTTTCT
>MUZC01000482.1:58773-74661 GCA_002072015.1 Radix auricularia
ACACACACACACACACACACACACACACACACACACACACACACACACAAAATGAACTTTTAAAAGATCCAATAAAACCAAGTTATTGCAAAAAAAATATTCATAGTAATTGAAATCTTAAAATATGTTATTTATCTTTAAATTATCAACGCTCCTGCTATACAGAAGATTAAATCAAGCGTCCTCCTGAACGAATTGATTCTTGAAATCTGTTGTTTACCCTCCTCATTTACCGCTTGTTCATAGACTTATACATATTTGTAAGATGTTTATAATATCCACTGTAAAATAATATCATTTTATATAAATTTAATGAAACTGTACGTCCTTGAGTGGATTGGGCACTACTTGGAATTGTACGCAAAAATAAACCACGTCTCAACTGCTGCCCTGGACGATATCCCGGACCTGCCGGTCATGGAAGAGCTTGATGCTCTACCAACCATAGATGAGCTAAGTAGAGCCATCGATTGTCTAGCCTGTGGGAAAGCCCCTGGCAATGATGGAATTCCACCAGAAGCTCTCAAATGTGGAAAGGAAGTACTCTTACAGCCTTTGCATGACCTCCTCACTCTGTGCTGGGAACAGGGACAGATGCTACAGGAGTGAAAAGATGCCAACATCGTTACACTGTATAAGAATAAAGGAGACAAGAGTGACTGCAATAACTATCGTGGGATTTCTCTTCTGAGTATAGTTGGAAAGGCCTTCGCCCGGGTTGCTTTAACACGCCTGCAGACCCTAGCATCGTGTGTACTCCCAGAATCGCAGTGTAGCTGCCGATCCGGAAGATCAACTATAGACATGATATTCTCTCTGCGCCAGCTGCAGGAGAAATGCAGGGAGCAACATATGACTCTATACATCGCGTTCGTCGACCTAACTAAAGCTTTCGATCTTGTCATCAGAAGCGGCCTTTTCCAGATTTTAGTAAAAATAGGCTGCCCTACACATCTGCTCAACATTATCAAGCAATTCCACGAAAAAATGCAGGGCACAGTGTGTTATAACAGTGACACATCTGAAGCTTTCCCAGTAAGTAGTGGAGAAAAGCAAGGCTGCGTACTGGCACCTACCCTGTTTGCAATATTCTTTTCCATATTACTCCAGTATGCCTTCAAGAACAACTGCGAGGGGATATACATACACACAAGAGCTGATGGGAGATTATTTAATATTGCCCGACTTAGAGCAAAGTCCAAAATAAAGAAGATTTTTCTACCCGGGCTCTTATTTTCAGACGATGCTGCCTTAATATCTCACACAGCAGACGGACTGCAGAACCTTGTATCCAGTTTTTCCGCTGCCTCCAAAGATTTTGCCTGACCATTAGCATAAAGAAAACTAACATTATGGCACAGGACGCTGCCTCCCTCCCAACTATCACTATAGATGACTGCAAACTGGATGTTGTTGACAGTTTTACATATCTGGGATCAAACATCTCTAGCACCCTCTCACTGGAAGATGAGATAAGCGGTAGGATAGGGAAGGCAGCAACTGTTATGGCTAGACTGTACAAAAGAGTCTGGTCCAATGCCAAACTCACATCAAGGACTAAGCTGCAGGTATACCAGGCCTGCGTACTGAGTACTGATGCGAGTCATGGACCACTATACCAGGCATGAAAGAAGACTCAATAGCTTCCACCTCAGATGCCTGCGCCGCACCCTTGACATCAAATGGCAAGAGAAGGTCCCAACACAGAGGTCCTGGCTCAAGCAAGCACGAGCAGCATTCCAGCCATATTAAGCCAAAACACCCCCGCTGGCTTGGACACGTCAAGAGAATGCAAACTGGTCGCATACCCAAAGATGTGCTTTACAGCAAGCTGGCAATAGGGAAAAGGTCGGTTGGTCGGCCATGTCTCAGATACACGGACATATGCAGGAGAGACATGAAAGTAGCCAAGATTGATAGACAAAACTGGGAAAACCTGGCTGAGGATAGGACCACATGGCGGGCTATAGTGAAAGAAGGATCACTAAGAGCAGAGGAGGAATCTAGGGAAGAAGCAGTTGGAAAAAGAGCGAGGAAAAAGGCCAGGCAACACTGCCCAACTACATTCGTGTGTGTAAAATGCAGAAGAGACTGCCACTCAAAGATTGGTCTCATCAGCCACACCACGAGCTGCAAATATTAAAGATAAATCTATCGTCTTTCGTAGACGGACAGATGACATACAATAGGCCCAAAGAAATAGATGTTTTCGTCTAACAGTGACGTAGCGAGGGGACAAGGGGTACGAATGCCCCTGGAGGACTTTTCCATGGGCAGAAAAGTCCTAGTAGTTTTTATATAGTTTCTAAATATGAAAATGTTATTAGAAAGGGGAGCTTTTAATCGAAATAAATGACAATGCGTGGAACCCTCATAGCCGCTGCATCACTTGCCAACAGACGAGCATAGTCTGTGGAGTGGACGCAATAATATTCTGTGTAGAAGGAGCGTCTGTATAAAAAAGACAAGGAACTATCATAAAGCATGTGAACGTTTCAACCCCCAAAACGTCATTAATTCTTCTGATACTAATGCTATTGCACTGAAAACCCAGAGCATGGTGTGGTATCGATAATCAATTTAATTGATTCTCAAAATTTGACAGCCGCTCTTTTTTATAGAGCAAATCATATTGTACCCTATCAATTTTAAATATGAGCCAATCGAATTCTTCGAAGCGTCCCATTGTTGGGGTGGGGGCGGCAAATTCCTCATTGTAAATTAGCTTCTAAAAATAAATAACGTTATAATGAAGTTAAATGAAGTAAAAGGTAAGACAAGATTTTTTTAAGAGAAGAAACTATATTAAAATACGCGATTCTTTCCAATGTCAAAATTTCAAATTCCTATTCTCCTATTAATCTAAATACTCATATATCATATACTCTAAAGACTTCTGCTACTAATGCTACTGAGCTGAAAAACATAGGGGATAAAGTAATGTGTGAACATGACAATTAAGTGTGCTGTTAATTTTAACGTTGGTTAACTACTGGAACAAAATTATTGGCGTACTAATATGATTTATTCTTTCAAAGCTTCATTTTAAGAAAAATAATAATGTCTTTATTTTGTGGAATAAATTTTTAAAAAAAGGAATGAAATAATTGCTTATCTAATAGCAAACAGAAATAAGAAACTCATGAACAAGTGCTAAGCATCACCAAAGTTTTTTAAAATTTCAACTGGAAAGGATCAGATATTGAATTTAAAATAATAATAATAGTCAAATAATAGTCTATGAATAGAAAACAAAAAGTTGTTTAATTTTTTTTTAAATAAAAAAAAATATTTTTTTTTGTCACAAAGAGGATAATAAATTATAATTGTTGCAAATAAAGGCTATATTCTGGAATCCATGCATTTGCTCGCTAAGTTATTTTAACACATTGCATTACTTAAGACACTTGTAAGCAGTGTTCGAATTAATATTATTTTAGGCAGGGTAACTTCCATCCTCAATATCTCCATGAACTTGAATAAATTAACAGGTCTTAAATTCATTAATTCTTTTTGTTCTTAATTACAAAGTGTGTTGGCTTATCAGTGGATTTCACAATTTCAACTGACAATCTGAATTCTGTGTTGGGGTCATTATTGGAGATTTAAATTTAAAAAAAAAAAGTATCTCAACATTCTCAGAGCGTCATCATTTATGCTTAAATTATTATTATTTTTTCTAAAAGTCTGATTGTGTAGCATTATAATAAATATATCAATCAGTGGCGTAGCTAAGTGGTGGCGTAGGGTGATGACCGCACCGGGTGACACCATCTCATGGCTGTGACACCAACTTTAATTATTGCACATTTACAGAGCCGTCACTGCTCAATTTGGATGAAATTTATTAACGGATAACCGAACATTCATTCAATCTCCGAGGTGATTGTTTGTTCACGAAATGAGGAGACCACAACAAGTAAGTCGAAATGACTCAGTTTTGATCGTGATTTAACATTTACTTATTTGATGACTTTCTAAGCAACAGTTATCCGTATCTGAAAAATCAAACATTCCATAAATATTGAATGCGATGTGGTCTGGCAAGTCTCTTCTATGAACCGAATCGATAAAAATGTAAACAACTGGCTTATATTTAAATCAACGTGTACTCATTTGTCGGCTCAACAGTATATTTTACAACGCTACTAATACAGTTTTATGTCTGAATGTAACCTGACTTCAAATGTTTAAATATATAATAAATTTTGAAAGAATTATTTAGAAACTCATTATAACAGGACAGCACGGAGGACACATGAGAATTAAAAGGTGTACGTGTTGACTCAAAACATCTGTTTCAAGGTATGAGAATCACTGGGAATAGTTGTTGTGACATTATAGTTGCGAGCTCTGGTCAAGTAGTGACTGGAGAAGAGTTCACTTAAACATAACGACGGGAGTGATAGTCACGCATGATGTTATTAAGGAAGACAGTCGGGCTATATATAGTGTGGTATGGGGAGACACACACATGATAGTACCACCACGGTGGTGTAGAGACATAGGGTCTCTAGAATACCATCGAGGTGTGCTGAGTGTCTAGAGAGGAGTCGTGTGAATATGCACTTATGTGTATGTGGCATTGTAGAATGATATCTTTGGTGTACATACTGTACATGAATCAGTGGCTGTAACTGTATTGCTGGCGTGACTGTAATTGTATAGCTGACGTGGCTGCAATTGCATTGCTGACATATTAAAGGCTTGAATTATACATTGACAAGAGTCGAGACTTCTTCTTCATTTTATCCAGAACCCAGTAATCAACAATCTGAACCTTAACTTTCACCAGAAAAAATCAGTTAAATAATGTTCTGGCAAATCATGTAGAGGAGAATATTAAGTGGAATGCGAGAATCGTTTCTTGGATTTGTATACCGTACTTTTTAGTGGAGCGCCCACGTGTGTGCGAATAATTTATTTAGTTCTTTTTTAGTGCATCGGAATAAAAGCGTGTTTGTAAAAGTCCTTTTTTAACTCATTTTTTTATTTAATCATTTTTAAATCTGAATTTTTTTTATTGTCTTATTTTATCTTATAGGCCTATGTTACAGACGCTCCTTCTGTACAGAAGATTATTGCGTCCTACGTATTTATATGGTTTGTGTTTAGTCCTGTATTCTTACTAGAGTTTTAAATGATGATAAAGTGTTGGCTCTCCTGGTTTCTTCAGGCAACCCATTCCACGCCCGAATACCGGACGGAAAGAAAGAAAACTCGTATGTGTTTGTTCTTGCATATGGGATAAGAAAGGTGTTTTTATCTTTATGTCTATCTGAGGGTTGTATTAAGTTATCTGTGTGTTGTATTTCTAAATTAGAATTAATTGCCTTGTGTATAATTACTAATTTACTCTTGGTTCTTCTATCCGCTAGTGTTTCAAGGTTTAATGATTTAACTAATGGTGTTACTCTTGTCAGTTTTGAATATTCTCCAGTAATGAATCTGGCAGTTCTTTTTTGGATTTGTTCTAACTTATCAATATTTTCTTTGGATGGGTCCCATACAGAATATGCATATTCTAGTATAGGTCTCACCAGGGTGAGGCAGCATTTTAGTTTTACATCTTTGTTACATTTTAAAAAGTTTCTTTTTATAAAGCCTGTGATTGTTAAGTCTCATGTTTCTCCGGGTTGTAATATGACAATTTAATGAGAGCTCACTCTACAAAGAAAAATACAATTTAAAAAATTATTTATTATTTCCCCTCGATTGAACTTGAACTTGAACTGTCCCTTAACCCGACGCTGGGTCGTTGGGGCACCATTTTGAGCTGCGCACTAACTAATGCCAAGTGTCACGGTTCTGAGCTGCCTTCTGGTAATCGCTAAATGAAAGGCCGGTCCACTCTTTGATGTTGTCCTCCCAACTCTTCCTTGGTCTGCCTCTTTTCCTTCTTCCCTGGACTGTGCCTTGCAATATCGTCTTTGAGAGACCTCCAGATCTTGACACGTGTCCGTACCATCGTAGTTTCCTCTTTAAATTGAGGTGAGAAGGTCCTCGTAAGGGCCAATGACAGCACTTATTTTGTTGCGGACCGCTTCGTTCGTGATGTGCACCGTGTAGGAGATGTTTAATACTTTTCGAAAACATCTCATCTCAAGCGCACTAATTCTTTTTTGGAGGTCTGCGGTGAGCGTCCAAGCCTCACAACCATAAAGGAAGACTGACATTGCCAGAGAGCGCATTAGTCGAATCTTTGATCTCAGGGAGAGCTTCTTGCTTTGCCAGATGTTTTTCAGTTTGCTTAGTGCTGCAGTTGTTTGGGCCGTTCTGGCAAGAATTTCTGGCTTTGAGCCTTCATCGGATATTACAGCCCCTAGATATTTGAAGGTAGGGACCTCCTCGAGTTTTTGACCGTTTATCCGTATTTCACTTGTGAAATTCTTGTTTGCCATGACCTTGGTCTTTTCTGCATTAATTTCCATGCCATAGGCCTTCGACGTCTTCTCTAGCTTTGCAAGGAATTCTTTTAGTTCGTCCTCGCTGCCAGCTAGGCCGTCTATGTCATCGGCGAAGCGTAAGTTAGTTATAATCCTTCCTCCGATGCTGACCGTTCCGACATGGTNACACCAACAGTGGTCTTGAACCAATCTCCCAGCTTGCTGTTGTAGAGTACTGCGCTGGATGCTCTGTTGTATAGGTTCTTGATCACAGTAATGAGGTTGGCGTTAATATTGTACTTGTGCATGGTTGCCCACAGTGCTGCATGCCACACTCTGTCAAACGCCTTTTTGAAGTCTATGAAGACATGAAAGAGGTCCCTCTGGTGTTGCAGATGTTTTTCACAGAGCACTCGCAAGTTGAAGATCTGCTCTGTTGTGCTCCTTCCTGCTCTGAAGCCTGCTTGTTCTTCTGCAATGATCTGCTCTGCTTGTGGTTTTAGTCTGTTTAGTATTACCATGAGCATGACTTTGCTGGGGTGACTAATCAGGCTAATTGTACGGTAGTTCTGACACAATTGTAGATTACCCTTCTTTGGGAGCGTTATAACCAGCGATTGAGTCCAGGGTGTTGGCCATTCTCCTGTCTGCCAGATCTTATTGCACATGCTAGTTAGAATGTTTATTACTGGGTCACCTCCTGCCTGTATCAGTTCACCTGGGATGTTGTCTACTCAAGCCGATTTCCCCTTTTTCAGCTTTCGCACAGCAAGCTCTACCTCATCACGGAGAATGTAATGCATGTCCATGTTAGATGACGTTGGGCAATTGAGCACTGATTCGTCGCCCTTTGAGTCTTCATTGTATAGCTCAGAACAGTATTCGGTCCATCTTTTTATTATTTCTTGTTCTTCTGTAATACATTTCTCAGATTTATCTTGAATTGTTGAGATGCGACCTTGCTTGGTGGATGTCAGATCTTTGACAATCTTGTAAGCCTTTTTTGAGTTGTTTCTCTGTAGATTATCATCGATGTCTGAGCATTGTTGTTCTATCCAGTTTGTTTTTGCTTTATTCATTTCTTTCCTGATCTTTTTATTGATTGTTCTGTATTTGATTGCTCCTTCTGCAGTATTCTTTACGTTCTTAAGTTTTCTTCTTTCATCGAACATCTCTAGGATATAAGTGGAGACCCATGGTTTTTTTTTATGGCATGTTTTTTGCCAAGTATATCTTTTGCTGTCTCAATTATTGTGGTATTGAAGGTATCAGTGATTAGATCTATGTCCATATCCTTTTCCGACTCACAAAGTGTGGTCAGTGGAGCAAATTTCCCTCCAATTTTTGCCCTGAACGCCTCTGCGATTACCGGATCTTTCAATTTTTCAAGGTAGAAGCGTAAACGTGTATTGCTTTGTTTTGCTATCCTTTTCAGGTGTAGATGGAAAGTCATCAGCACCAGGTTATGGTCGCTGCCGATAATCGCTCCAGGGAAGCTTCTAGTATTAGCTGCTTTAATGCATGATTTAAATCGTCTTTTGACCAGTATGTAGTCTATTTGGTTACTATGTTCCCCGCCTGGGCTGTGCCAGGTCCATATTCTGGATTTTTATGGTGACCAATTGTGTTAGCTAGAAGGAGGTTGTTGTATCGTGCAAATTCGAGGAGTCGAAGCCCTCTATCGTTGGTCAGGTCATTGCAAGAGTGTCCGCAAGTATCTGCCCAGTTGGTACATACATCTACTCCAATCTTCGCATTCCAGTCACCTTGGACGACGATAATATCTTTCTTTGGTGTTTGATCCACGATGTCCTGTACTTGGTCATAGAAGGCCTCAATTTCACTATCATCATGGCTGGATGTAGGAGCATATGTCTGTATAATTGTGATATTGAAGGGTGTTGCTTTCAGGCGGATGGTGATGATGCGGCTGGAGACAGGACGACAACCAATGACTGAGTTTGTTGTATTTTTATGGATTAGGAATCCAACTCCATGTTCATGTCTGTCCTCCCTGCCGCTGAAGTAGATTTTGTGTCCATCTTCTGTTGCGAGTTCACCAAAGCTTTTCCATCGGGTCTCACACAGTCCGATGACATTCCATTGGTATCGTTCCAGTTCGTGGGTCAGTTCTTCCACTTTTCCTGTCGCATGTAAGGTTCTTATATTCCATGTGCCAATAATTATGTCTCCTCTTCTTTTAAGGTTGTATGGGGGTGTTGGTTGTGGTGCATCCCTTGATTACATTATAAAAAATAATTGAGTTGTCAAACAATTTTTGCACAAAGAGCAAATAACTTCGGAGCCCACTATGCTAATTGAAATAAATATTGGAATATTATCTTGTCACTGGAAATACAGGTGTCTGCCAAATGTCAGCTCAAAATAACGTTGTGAGATTTGACGCACACACACAGAGAATGTGCAAGCTAGATTAATAGAAGGAGCGCCTGTTACTGTAACATATAAGATAAAAGCGTGTAAAAAAGCAGAAGAATTCAGTACTGAAATATATATATATATTTTTTCAAATTTAAAAAAAAAGTTGGAAAATGATGCCACAGACAGGGCCGGATTTTTATTTGATGGGGCCCTAAGATATTTGAGATATTGGGGCCTTTTTGAAGTCCAGATATTCTAGGTCAGTGCCAAATAAGATTTTAATTTGCATCTCTGTTACAGTATCATTATTACTTTCCAATAAAAACTATCTTCTTTACAGCGTTAACATATTTTTCGGAGGGCGGGGGGCGGCACATTTTGGTTCTGCTCCGGGCGGCACATACCCAGCTTACCCACGCTACGCCGCTGATCTGAAAGAAGATACAAAAATTAAATGAAAAAAATTATATCTCTTACCCTATGAAAAATTTAAATCTATTTAGTTAATTAACTAGAAACCTGTATAATTTTGAACTTTAAAACTTGAAAATCTCATAATCATAACTACAAAAATTTGAGAGCCGTTTCTTTCCTTGAGCTCTTCAAATATTTTTGTAGTCAACATCTTTTTCTTTCTTTTGGCGTTTTTTTTTTTAATGCACGTGATCTTTGTGAGAATTTGCATGGTCAAGCGATGATCAAAGAGTCAAAGGTTCCTTTCAAGGGCGAGGGTATCTATTTTTGTTTCAGCTCTAGAGTAGGTTAAACTTTTATATTGTCTAACCCTACTAGATCAGAACAAGAACTGTTCACTGTTATGAATTTTTCGCAACCCAGAGTAGATAAGGTGTGGGTAGTAAAGGATAGAATGGGTTGCCCTAGACCCAACTACCCGCATAAATGTTCGCTTTATCCGGATAGTCGATCCGAATGCAGATGTGAGTAATATTTCATTAGTGGATTACTTAAATTATAATTGAGCACGGATGAGTCTTGCTTTCGCTTGGCCGCCGCCAGTGAGATTGGCCAACCAGTGTCAGTATCAGTATCAGTGAGTGAAGGATAAATTAAAAAAAGAAAAGAAAACCAGCGCCAAGTGCTAACAGTGCTGTAATCAGCTGTTAAATTCTAACACCATATTTCAAGTATTGCCATTTTAAATACAAGTACAATGGCAGCCCGTAAGATACAAACAACTATCCGTTCATCTCCTAACACCCCAGCATTGGTTTTGTACCGATGCTTCTCTGATGATTTCCACAAACGTAGGGAAAAAGGATCTAACACTAACAGTGAAGTGCGGAAAGAATTCCGAAATGTTACAAGCTTTTACTACCAAAGTGCCATTGATGCAGCTGCAATGCAGGTTAGTGGCATTATCATTATAAATTATATTATATTATGAGTAGCCTACTATTGACTATAGTCTATAATAGACTAGTTATAAGTTATAAGTTATAGCCTAGCCCTAGGCCAAGGCCTAATAACTAATTTTTATTATTTTTTATTATTCTTTATAGTTATAGTTATAGATTTTAATAATAAACATAATTAATGATATTAAAATATTGTCAGTGTAATTTTTGGATAAGTTAAATGAGATGAGCATACAAATTCATAAATTATAATTGTAAGTATCATATATTCATATATCATCATATATGGAAAAATAGCAATCCTTAGCCTTAGTTTTTCTGAGTAAATCTCCAGACTCAGACATTTGAATTGTGTTGCCATTAGCTACAGTACAGCCAACAATGTTATTTGTTTCTCCATTATTAAAAATTTAAATAAACAATAAACAATATATAAAAAATTAGGGTAAAAAACATGTTTAATTTAACATTGAATTTGAATTTGATAACAGTTAACCTTTTAATTAACCGTATTTTGGCACAATATTGGCACAAACTTTAAAATCTAATTCTCTTATACATTTAAGACTAAAAGATACTTGTTTAAGGTTTTTAATTGTAAATGATGTTTTTTTTTAAAATTGAATTATAATTTTAAAATACACCTAGTAGCAACAGTTGGATAGCCCTACTACTTACAGATTTACATATTGCTGTCAGAATCAGAACCCTCTTGTGATTTTGGGAGCCCATCCGCCTCCCCAATGTTTGTTGGTATACATCCCCCCCCTTGCTGCCACTGGTTTTGATGAAAATATAAGTTGTCAAGATTAGGACTCTATGGAAGTGGAATAATAATTTTTTAAAATGATTTTAATGTCATTAGAGTAGGAGTGAAAAGAATATTATAATATGGTAGACATTTGGGGGCTGTCGTGGTCGAGTGGCAAGCGCGCTCGACTGGCGTTCTGATGGTCACGAGTTCGAATCCATGGGAAGCCAAGGACTTGTTCCTGGGGCCTAAGGCGTCCCCGAGTTCCACCCAGCTCCAAATAGGTAAAAAGCGGAGGGATAATGCGTGGAACCCTTAGCCGTGGCATGTGAACGCTGCATCACTTGCTAAAAAAAACAACTGCTGCCTTCAGATGGTCTTGGCTGACCAAAGGCTATGGAAGCAAATCCAGAAAATACAGCAGGCTGAAGTCGGAGACCACGGGCCAATTGGCGCAAAACTCTTGGCAACAAAACTCAATATTCAATATTGAGAACGAAGAAGAAGAAGAGTAGACATTTTATTAAATTAAAGAGATCTAATAGGGAATTTTTTGCTAACTGACACCACTGAAGCCTTGAGTTTGAAATAAAAGAATGTGAATGCAAAGTTTAAAAAAAAATTACCCCAACTTTTTGTCAAGGACTATTTGAAAATGCATTTTAGGAATTTTTGTTTCTTCTTTTTATTGAGTCCTGGAATCAAGGCTTGATACAAAATCTCTTAAAAACGATTATTGACTAATTTTTATAATTGACATGCTATTTTATAAATTATCAGCAAAAGTAAAATTATTTACTTTTCAAGCAATAGAAATGCATGTCAAGATGGACTTTCTTGTAAAAATATTTTTTTTTAACCGCAAACATTACAGTAATGAAAATATGAACATGGTCACCATTGCACATAATCTTAGTGACTGGTTGACAATATTAACAAACATGCACAGCTGTAGCTAGCAAGCGAGGCGCACAGCCATTAAAAGGAAAAGCGAGTACAGAGAAAGTCTTTGTATTATTCGTCTTAAAAACTATTGGGATTTCATATTGAAAAAGTTTAGAAATGAAATGAAAAATAATGTAGCTCTGTTATTCATTCATAATATTCTTGCACAAAACACTGGAAATATTTATTATTATGTTAAAATTATATATAAATAGTATAGCAATCTCCTGAAATAGCTTTCAATTTTAAGGTCTTGATGTGAAGTATTGTGACTTGAAAACAAAAAGACGTTAATAATTTATAGCCTTATTGTTTGCCTTCATGTTTAGAGGGAGGAGTATACCAAAGACATATTATTTGGTGTTTTTTTTCTGAAACATTACTTTCTTACATTCTCATGTTAAATTTTCAGCCTTCTGTTCGCCTGACCCCTGCTGCCATTTTATATTCAGGGAAAAGTGCAGATCGGAGTCACATACTCGTATGTTTTTATTTATTTTACTATAACTTAATGTAAGGCTAAATTTAATCTAACTTCTATTATGTTGCATTTTTAAAAACAGGCATCAGTCATTTATTTTCATAAAGCATCACCAACCCAGCATCAAATATTTAACTCAAATTGTTACAGAAGAGGAAGGGCTAAAATAAACGAATGTATTAAGGATTTAATTGAGTATTATTGTTTTAGGTCTTTGTGACAACGTGGCTATTTTTCCATCCCATCCCTGGTGCCTATAATACATGAAGTGAGGTAGCCGATCATAGCTTAATGTTATTACCTAAGCCTAATGCTTAGCATTGATTTGATATGTTTATTCTTAGTGTCAAGTTGTGTTGAAAGTTACATTGTGTCACTTCAATGTATGATGTTCAGACTCAAGACTTGTATTGTGTCACCTCAATGTATGATGTTCAGACCCAAGACTTGTATTGTGTCACCTCAATGTATGATGTTCACACCCAAGACTTGTATTGTGTCACCTCAATGTATGATGTTCAGACTCAAGACTTGTATTGTGTCACCTCAATGTATGATGTTCAGACCCAAGACTTGTATTGTGTCACCTCAATGTATGATGTTCAGACCCAAGACTGGTATTGTGTCACCTCAATGTATGATGTTCAGACCCAAGACTTGTAGTTCTAATCATCTATTTTCACTGCCTTAATTTTAAGTGTTATGTTAAACTGAGGTATGAAAGTTGAGTTGACTATTGCACAAGATTAGTCGGTTAGGTTTGCAGCATTTCACTTTCATGCTCGGTGCTGTCATTGATAAAATAAACTAAGATAAACTATCGACCAGGCCAATCATGAAACTATTGGTGGATGGGGAAATCGGTAACTGCCAGTCAGCCCGGCCCGTGTTAAACGTTTTACATTTTACTCGTCCACACCTTGCAGTGCCGTGTTGTTATGGAGTAGTGTTGTGCTATTGTGTACGTGCTGACTCTAGTGTTTATATACCTGGTCTTAAACCATTATAATTTGGGCTCTGACGGGCTCTTGTTGGGGTTTTCTTTCTTCTGCGGTCTCAAAATCATTTGAAGGAGAATTTAGACCACAACTTTTGGTCCACAAGCCCTATATCTGTGATGAACTGCCCTGTGGCTGTCAATTGGTTCAGTCCACAACATAGTTTATCATCGAAGGTAGCTTCCCGGGGCCATATGGCTGTTCGGGTATGGTTGTACAGAGGGCTGTTATGTTGGGGTTAAGAAAACACATTTCGTCATGAACCATTTGGGTTGTACATTTTTTGACTAATCATATCTTTCAATCTCATGTTCGTACTGGTACTGACGGCATGCCCCTCCCTTCCCAAATGAAAAAATCCCACCTCATAAAATAAATTGTTACTCAGTAATGCGGCTCAAGAAGCCAGTTTAAAGTGAGGAGATAACAGCCCTGGACAGTGGCTGGTGTATAACAGTAGATGACCCTGGACAGTGGCTGGTGTATAACAGTAGATGACCCTGGAGAGTGGCTGGTGTATAACAGTTGATGGCCCTGGAGAGTGGCTGATCTATAACAGTAGATGACCCTGGACAGTGGCAGGTGTATAACAGTTGATGGCCCTGGACAGTGGCTGGTGTAGGGCTAGCAAGTAATTTTGATGATATTCTCATAAGCACGTAACTCATTTAGATTTGGGGGACGTGTGATGCAGAGTTTGGGGGATTCATTTGTGATCCTATTTTTAAAATTTATATTGTTTCGGTAAATAGGGAGCGAATATTCGTGGTACCAAACTACACGAATAACTTTTTCCAGAGTTGTCCATTTCTGTGATTGTGTCCAGAACAATGTTCTCTTTAAGCTTCAAAAGGTGTGCACACAAAAAAAAAAAAAAAAAAAAAAAAACAGTCAAAAACACGTATGCAAAGGCGCTCATCATCAATTTATTTTACAAAATGTCATAGCTCACAAACATGGATAGAATATAATCCGTATGTAAATAAGCTGCGTGGTGAACCATAACTGCTGTGTGGCGTCGGTCTGATATCTGCGTAGCGGCGCCGCTTAAATGGAGCATTGACCGCCAATAGTAAGGTACATTTTCAAATGACTAAATTGCACGTGATTCCACATTGAAAATGTGCTCAACTGAAGTTAAATTGAAGTGTTCAAGTTCTTGTGTGTTAGTGGGCCCGTTATTGAGCTTGTCATCGAATGGAATATCGTTATTTTAAACAGCTAACATCCGTGAACCACACTGAGCATATATCGTGCTTTCCGAATGACGACCTCTGACCTGCAGTCTATTTTACAAACATTAAATGACACTTCCTCTTGATAATCACGACCATATCAATATTTTAAAACATTCCCAATGCCTCATAATATTAGAATGAAAAGGGGAAAAAGTATTTTTGGTACTTGTTTTTTATTGGACCACCAAAAATTTCTATATTATTTTGGTAATAATTTTTGACTGTTGGCAACCCCACGAATCCTAGGCTACTACAACTAGATGGTTATGGCTATTAGACTAATACAGTAATAATAACATAAATGATAAGTTACAAGACTGACTATAATTATATTGACATTTGAGTAGAACAACCCCGATAAAAACTAAAAGCTAACTAAATGATACATGAAAGAAAGTCGGGTTTAAAAATTTATTTTGCTGCTTTGTGTATTATAAATTGTCATATGATGTTTCTATTTTTAAATTATTTTTTTTTTATTTGGCATGGGTTACACTCACGAAACCCTGACTCACAACCTACATTTCGTTTCGATCCTAAAACCTGTGCTAACACCCGACAAATCTAGCAGTTATAGAAATATTTAAAGGAACCAAATTAACACAACAACGAGACTTCTTGGCATATGATAGATATAAATAATATTAAAAATATATGTATTAACTAGATTAATGATTTGAATATTAATTTATTTAATATTCATCTTCGTAAAGTGGAGAGGTCCATAGTCACCATATGCCATATAGTATTGCTTATAAATAATAGTAAAATTTAATTTAACCAGATTAATTAAGTTCATATCATTTTATTTACTCTTCATCGTCTTAAGTGGGAGAATTCCATAATCATCTATTAGAAATAGCCTAAGAATCGCGGGGTTCCGAACAGTTAATACCAATTTATACCAAAGAAATGAAGAAATTTTTTTGGTGCTCGGATAAAAAACAAGTACCGTACCTTATTTTTTCTCAACCCCTTTGCAACATTTCAATGTTTATGTTACGTACAATTTCTTTGTTATGCAAAGTCGTGGTTTAGAAATTTCTAAGACTGCGTCCAAGGGCACAGAGAATCCCCAGACAGTAGGAAGAGTTTGAATACAAAGTAAGCTAACAAGCAATGTCTATTGACGCAGTTAGACATCTCACTGAGCAGCAACCGACGCAAACAAATAATAAGTACTGAAAACTGAGAATTTTGTATGTGTGCTGGTGCTCTTAAATAATTTATAGAACATAATTCAGAATACGTGGCACTTCAATTCATATTGATTTGAAATATCCAGAATACGTGGCACTTCAATTCATATGGATTTGAAATATCCAGAATAC
>MUZC01000482.1:75019-105459 GCA_002072015.1 Radix auricularia
AGAATACGTGGCACTTCAATTCATATTGATTTGAAATATTTAGAATACGTGGCACTTCAATTCATATTGATTTGAAATATTCATGTATAAAGACGAGAGATGGAAAGCAAACTCAATTTTTTAAAGGTCGGGTTTGCTTGTGCGCAGGGTTCTGTTTGTGTTAGCTTACCAGCGAGATCTCGAACGGATTTTAATAACTAAAGCCACCGAAATTCTACGCCTTTGGTTATTACAACTACAATTATAATTTAATCGCAATAAAATAACTCTGTTATTGCACTTATTAAATTACTTGCGCGAAGTGCTCTACAGAAGCTCCTGGACATACATGTTCTACATGGGGACTAAGTGAATAATACATAGACTTAACGTCAGTAACCTTCCATGTAAAATGGAAGAGAGAAGAGGAGCAACATACGTTGTGAACTTTATAGTTAATGATTTATCCATACAGCAATTTAACAACAGAATATAGGTCCTATATTTAAAGCGCAATATATCACTTTTTAATATTTATTTTGAGCCACCGTCTCTCTATGAGCGGAATGCATGACATACAACGTCGTTGTATTCATTCACCCACCTTAATACCATATACTTTAATAACTAAATAGACGGCCACCCCTGCCACAAGTATTGAATATTGACATTGTGGCGTCCTGTTGATGTAACCTGTAGTGATGAGCTTGGCCTCTACTTGTAAGGTTATCAGGACTGACCTCCCCTTTAAACACTAGTGTCCTTTACATGACTGACTGAGAGCTCTTACTGTCTGATAACAAATTGAAGACTTATGAAGCTCGACATGTTGAGGGAAATTGGGACATCTACCCCCCCTCCTCCACCCACGGTCAATTAGGCACATTGTTTGATGTTTCTTTACGCATGAAAGGGTGTACAGTGCATAGTACTGTCGATGTTTGTGTGGCTAGTGAATAAAAGTGTGTACAGTGTATAGTACTGTCGATGTTTGTGTGGCTAGTGAATAAAAGTGTGTACAATGTATAGTACTGTCGATGTTTGTGTGGCTAGTGAAAGAAAGGGTGTACAGTGTATAGTACTGTCGATGTTTGTGTGGCTAGTGAAAGAAAGGGTGTACAGTGTATAGTACTGTCGATGTTTGTGAGGCTAGTGTATGAAAGGGTGTACAGTGTATAGTACTGTCGATGTTTGTGTGGCTAGTGAATGAAAGGGTGTACAGTATATAGTACTGTGGATGTTTGTGAGGCTAGTGAATGAAAGGGTGTACAGTGTATAGTACTGTCGATGTTTGTGTGTGTGGCTAGTGAATGAAAGGGTGTACAGTATATAGTACTGTCTATGTTTGTGTGGCTAGATGTGCAGCATTCTCGGCTACCCGCTGAGTTTGTATCTTTCAAGGGATTTACAAAAAAAATCTTGATTAACCTTTGCATTGATTCTTATGAGGAATGTGAATGGCTACAAGCCTCCAACGTGAATGAGTTTAAATAATGTGAATTACATAATGATTTTCATTTGTCCCACTATTTAACCAGTTGTAATGTTCAAATGAAACATCACATAATCTTAAGATTTTAAAAACAAACTGATTTATTTTTCAAAGTAAACATTTGTTTTGCTAGTGAGAACTTCGCTTTGACTTCAGCTCATATTACCATAAGACCAACGTTCCTTCTAAAGTTCGTTGGCCCGTGTGCAAAATAATAAATTCATATTCAAAACTGCACATCGTCCATTTATGTGCAACATTTTAGACCCCAGATACACATCTATTAGATTATCCTTATCTAAATTTGCTGCGCGGTAATTCTAAACTGCTGCGTGGTAATTCTAAAATCATGTGCGGTATTTCTAAACTGCCGCGGCCGCGCAGCTTAAAGGGAGAATTGTATATGACAGCACATTTCAATTTAAAATATACTGTTTATCCAATCCTCCAATCCCCCCTCGCTTTAGTGTAGACCAATGTTCCCTTTAAGCAGTATAAAATTACCGCGCAGCAAGTTAAGTATATAAAACAAATTCCACTCAAAGTGGATGCAGTGCAACTCTGAACGCATTTTTTAAAAAAACTTTGCCCACGGACTATCGAACCTTAGAATTAGAAGGAACTTTGGTGTAGACGTCCAGATTGACTCACCTAAAAAACTACAGCCCCCCCCCTTCCCCGTAAATATAATCTTACATAACAGACTTACATTAATATTACCGTCGGTAATTGAAACAGACGAGCAAATGACACGTCGGCCATGTATTAGCAGTGGCGTCTTTTAGATATTTAAAAAACCTTTAAACACTTCGTGTGGAATCTTAATAATTCACGTCAGTCCGAAATACCATGTCTTTAAACACCAGTTATTTTTTGTGTGTCTTAAATGTTAGTGTTTTCAAATCTAAATAGGCCAATGCCTGTTATATCGTTCGCTGCTCCCACTTCAATTGTAGCAAGCCCTTTGTTCTGAGTCGCGATGACATCATGGGGCAAAGAACTTGTATCATCAACACAAAGGTAGTAGACCAGACCCCCGTATCTAGGCCATAGTAGAGAAATTGGTCATGCTCATTCAACGTGATGTAAGACTCGATTTACCTTACCCCCCACCTAAACTGATGGACGTATCCACAAGTACATCTTCTTAACAGCTCCCAAACATCATCAGCCTTGAACCAATTTTGACTTATCACACATTGACTTCACACTTTGGTGCGCATCGTTAGATCTGTTATTCATTAAAAAATGTGTTGTGGATGATTTCTCTTATAGATCTACCAATGACTTGGTAAAATTTGATTTGTGATGCCAAAGTTGCACGTGCAATCATTATATAGACACGCACGAAGCTGCATGTTTTTGATTATATGTGTATCAGGTTTGTTTGGATTATGCTAAGGGGATTTCCTCACGTTTTCAAGATTGCGATATAGATGTTTTGATACAGAAAAGTATTTAGGCCATGCGTACACGTCGTTCAAGCAATGCGACCTGTTAACATGCAAGATTAGTTTCAGTGATATCGTGTAAGTCGTAGTCGAGTGACATGCGCGTGTCCGCATGTATCACGTATTGTATGCTTGTAGTTGGCAAACTAATTGAGGCTTCGTGAACGACTGACATGTAAATACAGTCGATGCTGAGTTGTATTTATAGTTGAAATACAAAATAGGTGTATTGATGTATTTAACATTTCTGCTGTTTTTCGTACAAATTCTGAAGTCACACCCTACAATTACATGACATGATGAAGATTGCAAGCTCACTGTCTACGATTCTGTTCCATGTAATCGATTATCGTCTGTCAAAAATGAAGCAAGGAGAAATTAACCTGTATCAGTCTGGTGTTAAATAAAAGTCTGTCAAAATAATTAAGGACGTCAGTCGAGTGAACATTAATAAACCTTGCAGACTGCAAGCTTACGGATTATTAGTCCACCTAGCTTTCAGGTCGGCTATAAGAGGATGACCTATTTAGGGAATGGGGTCGTTAACCAGGAGGTGAAAGTGTAAGGGAGGTGCTGCTGGTTGTCTCCCTTAATTATTTTGTCACAACCGACCACTGAAAATAGAACATCTTGCTACTTAAATTTTACTTTAATTTTGTTTCATTTTTATATATTTGATTTATGTATATTCCAATATATTACAAGCACAATCTAGAGTTGATTATTATAATTTTATTTAAACAATCGGGAGAGGGTAGTGGGGGGAGGCGGATTAAATTAATAGTTAACACATTAACAACTTACAATTTTTTTCCTTGATATAATAAAACCTCAAACATTACTTAATATTTGTAAATAAAAAAAACACCTCTAAGGTAGCCCAATAATAGATACTTTTTGTCTCAAAGCATTGAGCATGCTGAAAATTATAATGTACTTGTACAATCTCAATATGTACATAAACGTGCTTGCTCATGCACACATACAATAACTACCATTTTTAAGGGTCTGCTACAAACTATGGTTGTGTATTCAGATATACTGTAAAATCATTTAATGAACTACTCTGACTTTCTTGTAATACAATAACATCCAAAATGTGGCCCTAAATAATGTGCACTTACTGCACTTTCAAAGGAAACATGTCTTAGTAAAAGAATGTTGACATTATTATTGAAACAAGTTACCTAATATTACCAGTATGAAAACGTTGTTGGTAAAAAAAAGTAGATTTTGTAATTATATTTCAAAATTTAAAGTAATTTCTAATGTTAATTAATTACACTTGTGAATAATCTAATGGTTATAATGTACATTTACATAAATAGGTCATATAATTCTAGTGGTAATTACGCTTTAATGTAATTATTTGCAAGTCTGAAAACCCGTGGCTTCTCCAACCATTAGGCAAGTAAATATCTAAACAGTTGACCATATTTTATTCCAGGGGTCTCAAACTGAGATATGGCATGTGCCATTATATCACTTAAGAGATGTGTAAAGGCCCTCCCCGCCAACAACCCTACAATAAACAAAAATCATTATAATATAATATATGCCTCTAACTCAAACATCTTTACTCTTTTTATACTTATAACTTATAAAATTTATTGCTAAAATCAGATATTATTTTGATAGTATGTTATGTCTATAAAACTTGATATGTATCTATGGGGTTCGGACTTTGGTTCTTCTAAGTTTCTTCATGTGATCAATTTATTGGTCCCAAGCATTGTTTTCATTGCCTGTTTTCTAATGTTAAGCATCCCATTCTTCCACTTTGACATGCTGGGTTTTAAGTGGTTTTATTGCTATAAAGAGTTAATATTAAATTCTAATTTAAGTTTACCCATTAGTGACTGATCTACCAGACCCATTGACAACTCTAGCTCTCCTGCTACTTCAATAAATTATTTTTTTCTCTGAAAGTATGCCTACTATTAAAGATGCTTTCATTGAATGTTCATTTGTTGAACATGTTCCCTACCAAATTGGGAAAAATAATTTATTCAGGCTTGTCACAGACTAAATTTCATTTAATAATCATATGACTTTACCCTCTAATGTTCAATCATGTTATCTTAGAAGTATAATTTATTGTTTAGAGTTGGGGAAAGAATATGGGTTCAATTTTTAAAAGACTGAATCCATCACTATTGAAATAAACATATGGTTACATATTGAAACAAATCATTTCATACATCTATGCAGTCAAAAAGGCACCCCAAGTTATGGAATACGATTTTTTTTTTTTAAATTGCAAAAACCTTAATTTGCAAAAAAATTATATCTATTTTCTATTTTTATTAAACAAACCTATTTTGATTTGTCAATGAATGTAAGTATTTTATTTCCACCACAGAGAAGTGTTCAGTACCTTCACAAAGAATTGCCAGTGAGGATTGCACACAGAATCAATGGCTTTAGAAACTTGCCATTCATTGTTGGATGTCATCCAATACTCCTCAGTGTTGTAAGTGTGACATCATGGCCTCTTTAGAATTTTACTTGTGCAAATGCAAAACATAAGGATTACAACATATTTCTATATAAAGTTGTAATTCTTAAATCATAATAAACCTTGGTAATATTGTACGACAGAAAATTCATAAATGTCAACATATTAGGATAATAATTTCCCTGTTCCCATCCAATTAAAATTTTTAATGCTCTTAAAAGTGTGGGCAGGACATGATTTATCATTAAAGTATAGGTGACATTGACTACACATTATCTGTTTTTCTCCTCACTCCCCACCTTTATTCTCGCCACCGCTCACTAATGCCCATCTTCCTCCCCACACCATCCAAAATTCACTTTTGCTCTTGCTCAAATTTCTTGAATTAAAGATGGGCAACAGCAGCTTCTGACAGAATTTAAGCTTTGGGCGATGCATGTTCAAGTTACAATTTTATGTTAAAATCTGTTGGTGTTAGGTTTAGTTAACAGTTATTATACTTTAATGTTGCACTCATTACATCATCACATTGGTTTCTTCAAATATTTTATCATCATTTTATAAACAGTTACAGTAGATTTTGATTTATCAAAGTCATTAATGATTCCTTTTTAATTTCAAGTGAAAATTTCGTTTATTTGAAATGTAAAATCATTAAATGGTTTATTACATTTTACATTTCTGTAGTTAAATGTATTTTGGAATATGCAATTGATATTTTAATTTTACTTATGCCCATTTAGGGAGTAATACATTTTTTAGCTGCTGTGTTTCAAATAAACTTTTTATGTATCTCCAGCATGAACTCTACATTCGAGCCTTCCATATCCTTAGTGATTTTGGACCTGTAAGTATATTTGTCGAAATAATTTATGTAGCAGGTTTATTAAATTTAAACTTTAAAATTATTTAGTCATTTGTTCCTTTTAACAATTTTCAAGGATTGAAAGTGGACTCTTTCATGTTGGGCAATTTTTGAAAAAAAACAAGAAATATATTTTTTATTGCTACGCCATCATTGTCCATTTCCATTATTGCCGTAATTTTAGTTTTGGGATCTATTTTTTACATTTATTAACATTTTCTGAAAAGCGCTGCATCATACATTATGGAACTATAAACACTAAGGAACTTTGAAACTCTAGCATATTGTTGATGATTTCAGTTATACACACAATTCAGAGAATTATGTAATTAATGAGAACATTACTTTTTCTTTGACTTTCTAATTTAATGTGGTAAAAATAAAAGATTTTTTAAAACTCTTAGATCAGAGATCTTGAACAAGAGGCTCAGTGGTCTGAAACATTGCGGACTCTCCTGGATGACCATAAGGATGTGGTCACTCGCCTTGCTGAAGGATTTTCTGAATGTCGCAAATATGTTAATGTTAGTTAGCTAATAACTAATATCAAATTTGTGCTCAACCATGTGTGACAAACTTTAGACACCATTATTATTTTTTAAAAACTGGCAGCATATAAAACTATGGTTTACTTTGAATGACTTACATAAAACTATGGTTTACTTTGAATAACTTATACAAAAATATGGTTTACTTTGAATGACTTACATAAATGTATGGTTTAGTTTGAATGACTTATACAAAAATATTGTTTAGTTTGAATAACTTGAACATGTTCCCGTATTACAGGATGAGGGTCTGATCAAAACCTTCCTTGACAGAACACTTACTTCCAGATTGGGAATTCGCATGCTGTCAGAGCACCATTTAGCATTACATGATGAAAAGGTAAGTGGGAGCTTTTTTAGGCATATCCTGTTGTCATATTGGATTCTCTTGACCTTTTTTTGATTGTTCTCTTCACTACTAGTGGTTTCTTTATAGATCTCTGCATAAAGTGATAAATGAATACCTCTTTTTTAGCCATTCATAAAAAATTACTAACATTTTTTAGGAGGCAAAAATGTGGAAAAGCAAAATCATTTCATTTTGATTTATTTTGATTATTAGCATTTAAATTAGGGCTGCGAAAATTATCAATTAATTTCGTGATTAATCTGTAAATATTTTTATCAATTAAAATTATTTTAATCGATAAAATATCGATTAAAAAGAAAATTGTTTAAAATTTATTAATAAATAATTAATTATGAATAATAGTTTATTATTTTTTTTACGTACAATTTTCTCCTGCGTATTATTATCATAGTAAACACCTGGGACAAAAAGATGATCTTTATGTTTTTGTTTGTCATAAACAATTCTTAAACAGCAGTATTACTTTTATATTTTTAACATTAATTTGAAATTTTTATCCAAGTGCCTTAACTGTAATGGGTTATTTTTATTACTAACTATGTTTCAAACATTTATACTGATTTAAAAAAATTTTTATAGTTAAATATTATGTTACACTAAAAATTGGAATATGTAAATTACAAATCTTGATTCTTTAAAAAAAATATTATTACAATTGTATTAAGTTTTCAAATATATTTTTTTACAACTCATTGGACCTTTATGTAACATGTCTTGAAATAACACTTGAAAAATGAGACTTAGCCATATTTTCCATTGTAAAGTGTTTTTTTTCCCCATCGTTACCATAAATATGATTTTAATATTTTTTTTTGGTTGCTTTAAAAAAAAAAATTAAGAGAATATAGTTATTTTTTAAAATGTGCATAAGACAGGCAAAACTAACTCAATAAAACAAAAACTGTCAATTGTCTGTTTTTGTTACTTCCCTTAAAATTTTCAGTTTAATGACATCATACAGCTTAATTTTTAGCTAATCAAAATTATCGATTAATTAATTGGTAATTTTTCAAAAATTAACGATTAAATTTAAATTAATCAATAAAAGCCCTAATTTAAATCTAATTGTGTACATTAACTCTTAATGTGCCATAAGGTTTTCGGAAAACTTCCGCCTCAGTACCGTAAGAATTTCCTAAATTGCGATCAACCGGTTATGAAATTTAAAAAATTGCGTAAAATCCATTTTTATTATTATGGTCATACTGACGTCATCTTTTAGAATAAGAATAGTTATTTTATTATATCCGAAAGACCGTTTTGAGTTTAAAACTATTTTTACCTGTAGTTTAGTACTGTTATTTTAGTAATAAAGTATAGCAAAATTGCATCTTCGAAAAAAAACAAAACAACCTAAAAACTTCTAAAGAACATCGCAAATTGAGCGATGACACTAGCGAGAGAAACAGCCGCTATTGCCGGAAGTCGAAAACATCGTTCATCACACACTGAATAGCTTTTATTTTCTGTAATTTTGTTTCTAAAGAGAGTTCTATGGAGTTGCGCATTACCGCTCTTTGGTAAAAAACGGTAAACCGCGGATTACCGTGCTTTGGTACACTAAGAGTTAATACCATTAAATTACTTGTACAAATGCAATAAAAATTACCATTTCAGACCTATTTAAATAGTCTATATATTTTCCTCAGCCAAACCATGTGGGGATTATCAACATTGCATTTTCCCCACGAAAAGTTGTTGAGAAAAAAGCTGAATTTATAAGGTATAAAGTTTTTTAAAAAATTATAAGGTAACAAACAATATAAATTGACATAATTGATTTGATTCAAGTTAAGATAAATAGTAAATAAAGAAAGAAGTCATTGTTATATCAATCCATCCAAATTTTCTATGCCGATACTACCTCCTTGCTGTTGCGCCATATCCTTCCATTTTGAAAAGTCTTGCTGTTCAGTGTGGCATTTACTTTTTAACACAAGCATTTCTTAATTATCTTCAGTCCCTCTCAGTTATAAACTTTATTAAAACTTTAGCTCTGTGCAGACATCTGCACATGCTCATGATTTGTTTTGAAAGCCTAGTTATTAGTTATTCATGCAGTTTATCCATGCACATATTTTGAATATCAAACTGACATGTCATATCTGTTTTTCCATTCAGGAGTATATGTGAAGCCAAATATGGTGTGGCCCCCAATGTTAAGGTCAATGGTCATGTTAACACAACTTTCCCTTATATTCAACCGCCTTTAGATTACATTCTAGGAGAACTACTTAAAAATGCCATGAGGTTAGTATTGGCACATTATATTTCTTTAAAATTGAGAAATGTGTGTTTTTTCTTTATATTAAGATTTTAAATTATCCTTGTTCAAATCATTTAAAAAAGGTTAATTATTTTAAATTTTACAAACTTTCTTAAGATAAATGTGCATAATTTTAATACTAAAATAAAAAATCAAAACTTTCTAATTTTATAAACTCAACTAAAATTGCACAGGGCATCTGTTGAATCCCATCTTCAAGGCAATGGCATACCAGATATCAGTGTGACCATAGCCAACAATGATCATCACTTTGTTTTCAGGTCTGTTTTTTTTTCCTCAATGTCTAGTATACATTATATAAAATACTTTGGCATTAATTATCAAATTAAAGAACTAATTTAATCCAGTAGTATGTTTAAATTTAAATTATATGTCAATGGTTTGACTATTCCTCATCCTCCCAAAATTTTTGTCAATTACATTATAAATAACTACTAATGTTACAGCTAAAGATTTTTTTTGGTTGGGAGACTTTACCATTATAGAGAAAAAAGGAGAAAAATTTGGCATACCATAACAATTTAAAAGTGTAAATATTATCATGGACAATAATTTAGTCCTATTGAAAATGTAACTAACATTGTAAATAGGATAAAATTTACAAAATGTGGGTGAGACTGCAATAAGGATTAAAGATAAGTAAATGGGTAACATGCAAACAAGGTATGAGTGAGCTTGACAAGATATCTCAAAACAGCAAAAGCATTTTTCAATGAACTTTGTTTAAGAAGGCTCTTTGCCGAAATTTTAGCTGTTTTGTGACATTTTGTCAGGCTCACTCATACCTTGTCTGCATGTTATCCATCTGCTAATAACAAGTAGATATTACTCAGGTTCAAAAAGAGTGGTAACAATGCTCAAATAACTACTGGATCTCAAGTCTACATTGCAACGTCTTACTGTTATAAAAAATTTGTAATGACCTTTTACACGAACCATGCCAAGGTTACCAAAGTTTTAATAGCCAAATTTGCTTTTCAGGCTGGTTTGTAATTGTGAGTTAATCAGACAGTTTTAAGCAGTGGCTCATGCATTCTTTGCTTTTATGAATTGAAAAATACAGAGTAAACTTTGTTTAGTTATCACACGTTGTGGATAACTTGATATATCTATATAGTGAAAAGTTGTACTGCTAATACAACTTACAATTTGGTTTATTTTTCTCAATATTATTTCTGACAGAATATCAGACAGAGGAGGAGGCATACCTGCCAAAATTGTGAAGAAAGTATTTGATTATAACTTTACCACAAGTGGTTCATTGGTTGATGACAAAGTGGATGGGGGCCTGTTTGGTCAAATAATGGACACTGGTAATACTGGGCCTGCTCCTGGTAAAATGCATGGGTAGGTTCTCTTTACTTAAATCTCACTGACAAATTATTCAAAAGCTTTTCACTTATGTAATTTAAAAAATGTTTTTTCTTCCAATTGTCATATTGATTGTCTACTTTTGGATTATAGTTTATTAACTCTTAAAGCCCCAGAAGGTTTTCAATATACTTCCGCCTCATTCCTGTAAGGATTTCCTGTATTGTGATCAACTGGTTATGAAATTAAAAAAAATTTGATAAAATGCATTTATATTATTATTGTCATACTGACTTCATCTTTTAGGATAAAAATGGTTATTTTACATATCAGACAGTAGGTCTTGAGTTAAATACTATTTTTACCTGTAGTTTAGCATTATTATTTTTATAATAAACTATAGCAAAATCACATCTTTTAAAAAAAAGTTAAAACTACCAAAAACTTTGTGCATCGAGCGATAACACTAGTGCAGGCAACGGCCGCCATTGCCGGAAGTAGAATTTTTCACACATTGAAGAGTTTTTATTTTCTGTGATTTCGTTTCTAAAGAGTTCTATCGAGGTGTGCATTACTGCACTTCAGCTATAGAGACGAGGCACAGAATATCGTGCTTTGGGGCTTTAAGAGTTTTATATAAAGCTTTGGGGCTTTACATAAGATATATATATATGTGTCTTAAAACTAAAATACCCTTTAGGGCTTGGGTGGCATATAATTATAAAGAAAATCTTCAAATTACTTTAACTTCATAACATCCAGACAAATATACAGAAATACTTCCACACATTGGAAACAATCATCTTACAGACACTTCCTTTTTTCTACAGCTACGGATTTGGATTACCCACATCCCAGGCGTATGCTAAGTATCTTGGTGGCTCCCTAACTCTGGAATCACTGGAGGGCATTGGAACTGATGTGTATTTACGTCTCAGTCATATTGATGGCAGATCTGAAAGCTTCAGAATATAGAGAACTTCACTGGGGCAAATATGTGTTTTAATTAAAACCAAACAACAGTTGTTACTGCTAAGATTCTTTATACGAGGCTCTTAAATAACTCATTTGAAATAAGGGCATTATTATTTGAACCTTTGTATATCTAATCTATTGAAAAACTAATTGTATAGAAAGTGTAATACAACATATAGTAATTATGAATGAATAGTCTCATTTACAAAGCTCTGTTTCTGATGCATTTTGAGGAAAATTTAAAAGCTAGTGTTATCAATTCCTTTGCTGTTATTTTGTCAAACTCTAATTATATTTAGAGTATGCTAGCAAATATAAAATAACATTTTGAAAAGTGTCAGAGCAAAAAGACAAGGCAATTGAACTTAAGTTGGGTGCTTGACAACTTTAAAAAAAAATGACAGTTGAGTTTTTATTGTGTAAGATTATAAAATGCTTCAGCTTCATTTATTGTTACCATGAGTGCTGTGGATGGGATTGTCAGCTGTTAAATTCCTTTTTTTAATGTTAAATATTATAAATTTTTTATGATTCTGGTCAAATGCAAAGTTGATTATCATTTAAGATTTACTTTGTCAATTATTTCTTTTTATTAGTGTTTCAAGTAAGTTCTTTTATTAGTTTTTGTTTTGTGTGAAAAATCATGGATTTGCGCCCCCCCCCCTTTTCCTATTTTCTTTTATAATAAAAAAAACCCCAAAGTATTCAAATTAGTGTCACTTCGTGAAAACTTAAATAGATTTTTCACAGTATGTTAAACTAAAACTTTATTGGTTTTCAACGCCATGATTTTTGTGTTCAATGAATGGGGAACTATTATTTCCAAATATTATCTTTTTAAATATTACTCTATTTCAATATGACTTAATATGTTGGGAATATGGAATTGTGCTTGTACTCTAATTAAAAATATGATGCTAAAGATAACATATGTTTAAAATACCTGGTATCCAATAAGAGTAAATTAAATATACAATATTTTAGAGGGTTTATTTAAATTACTGGTCAAATGAGAAATACATTTTCTTCCCTATTAATCATTTAAGGTCATTTTTACATTTTGTGTATGCCACATATTTTTCTCTAAAATAGTTTGGTTAGGTGTTTGGTTTTATATTTTTTGTGTGGTGTAAATAGCCAAATTGCATTTATTCCTGAAAGCATTTTAAACCATAATGCAATTAATAAGATCTGTCTATAATTTCTTTCTATGTTATATAATATCCTTTTCAAAAAGTTTTTAAAACCCTAAAATTTTCTTTCAATAAGATTAATTATTGTAACCAAATAGTTATAAGATTAACAAAAGCAAAAAGTGACTCCAAAATATGATATGTAAATCCCTAATAATTGCTCTTGAATTAGTGCATTTATGCTTATCAAAGTTTTTTCTCTTTCTGTTCTTCCATGGAAATACATAATCATTAAATGAAACTTTAAATAAACATGTGCAAATGTATTGATCTAAATATTATTCATAGATCTGCTGCTAAAGGTTTCTTGTGTTCATAAGCCTTCAAAAACCTCTAGTAATAAGATTACTGTTCTTTAAATTAAATTTAAATACAAATGTACTTCAAAAATAAAAATTTAATGTCATAAAAATACTTAGTAAAATACTTTAAAATATTTTCTCACCCCTGAATATCAATATTTTCATTACCAAATTAGTTACATTGTAATTAATTTAAAGAAACCAATAGTACATTATTGTTAATATTTTTGACATATGTTATATTTTGTGTGATGCTAATGTCATTTTTTATCTTGACACATTAGGCTTGAGAATTATTTTAAAAATATTATCATTGTATGTTTATAACAACCTAAGTGATATCAGTTATCCCTTGCAATAAATATGAAATTATATATATTCAATGACAGTTGATGAACAACATAGAAGGAATAGAATCTCTGATATAATATAAAATTCATGACAACCTGAATAATCTTTGAATCAGTATTTTTTATTGAAATAATTTGAACTTGTTCCTGGATAAAACTTATTAAAATACACTTTCTACTGAGTTGCCTAATGTTATTACATTTTTTTGAGTTTAAGCAAAGTTTTTAGAGAATGTATACCAGATTAGTCCCTAGAATATTTTTTTTTAATTTGCTTTTTAGTAAGGATTAAATCTTAATAATTTGAAACTTCTTGAAGAGTTATATTACTTTAAGTTGTAATAATTTTTGTTTTCTACAAGCGATAGTTTTCAAAATGCTATTGAAAAGAAATAAAGCCCGCGTGTAAAACTCTGCAAATTTTATTGTTACTTTGTAACTTAATTACAACATATTTGTTTCAAAGATTTAAAACATTTCTGTCTGCTATGAAAAGTAAATAAAAACAAAACTGATATTTTATCTACATTGTATCATTTTATGGTTTTTAAACATGCAGTTTTATTAATGAATTTTTATGCACATGATTTTTGAAAGGGTTACCTATGTCATGCTTTTGCCACCCTCTGTGAATCTCATAGTGCCATCTGTTATCCAAGTTAACCATTTAAACCAAACATATCATTTCAGTTAACAGGATTGGCTATGTGTATAATTTTGTTCATAATATATACAAGGCAGGGGTGTATTCTAGGCATATCAAGTGATTTTGCAAGGCTAAAGTTGCATTTATGAAATGAGATTAATTTGTTAAAACATTATATTATTTAAATTAAGGGAAAACAATTCATGACAATGCACTTTATTTTTTATTTCATTTACTACCAGTGGTAGTAGTTTTTGTGCTAACTTTTGCACCTTTGTTCATTTTTGAGTTATGAGTCTCTTAAATAATTGTGAGATCTCCAGGATTAATAAATGGTTATTTTCTTTAATAAATTTTGAAGAATAGGACATCCAATATTTAAAATAATTCACTAATAAACTTTTTTTTTTTTTTTTTACAATGAATCTGTCAAAGAATTTTTTGAAAGGCTCAGTCCCATTCTTTGATTACAGTATTCTTAGATAAGCAAACCCATCTGTACTATTATTTTATAAAAAAAATCATAAATTTATTAAAGAAACATCCAAAAGTTTGAATTCAACAATTGACATTGTTTCTTCACTACCATTAATTTAACACATAATTATTAGATTCTTGAGGCACACCGAGATGTTGCTATGATTAAAGGAGTGAAATAATAAGTTGAAGCCTGTGTCAGAAAATATTAGTTGGTACTTAACACATGACCATTTGCAGATCTTGAAAAATTCAAATAATTTTGTCTTGCTAATCTTTTTTTTTGTGTGCACTTCTCAAAAACATTTTTTGCTTTAGGCGATATAAAATTATTTACACTTGGTCTGATAAAGGTATTTTCCTTATTTGTTGTGAAAATCAAAATTCAAACAAAATTTAAAAAAAAAATTAGTTATTATATACTTTACTCAAGAAAGTTAACTCATTAGCTCCTGATGCGACTAAATGCGCCCTGATTTGGGTCTGGATGGGTACGGATGCATCCAAATGCATCTGTTTGCATAGCAACACACTCCTGCGTTATAAGTTAAAAATAGCATCAAAATCTCATATTCCTGGAGACTTCCGAATATTGTGTGATTCTACGAGATTTCAATAATAATTTCTGGATGTTTTTATCGTGTTTCACTTCGATCCATGTGTGATTTATTTTGACACGTATCTATCGAGTATGTATTCACCCAAGGTGCCGAAAATCGCAATATAGGTCTTAAATCGTCATTTTTCACAGTGCATGTTATATTGTTATTAAACTTATTTTATTTCTTGATGCATTAATCAAATACCTTTAGAAAAATAAATTAAATTTTTGAAGCGAATTAAAAGCTTAACGAAGTTGCTTCCCTTGTCAGGAATATGAAATAGATATGGAAGTAGCCTTCAGGACTTAATGAGTTAAGCAATTTTAAAAAAAAAAAGCAAAATGACTATGGTCTAGTTAAACCACAAATTAAGTTAGCTTCTATAATTTTAACCTTAATTAAAAAGAAAAATATAATAATAAGTGTTAATAAGTGCTTACTTTAAAATGATACATAATCATATAGTCTTTAAACAATATTACTTGTTTTATTATTTTTCTCCATACAATTTCAATTAAATTTTTAAAACATCTGTAACAACAGATTCTTTTTTCATATTTTACTTGGTTTATATAATTGTTTCTTAAGATTTGTTTTAGTGATCAGAGTATTAAAAATTGTTTTACAATCTTTATTGATTTATATGGATAATGAACTACTTTTTATGTGCAAATCAGGATTAGAATTACTGTGTAATTTTTATATTTGTGCATAAGTTCAGTTTGTAAAAATTTGAAATAAAATCATGAAATTGTTTAATTACCAAGATCTTTGATTTGTTTTCACTAATAAAAGACAGGTGACCATTTTAAAGCATATTCAGAAGACTACCTCACATCAAAAGCACATTGAAATTTAAAATCTTCCAAGTAACTTATTTTTTTTGAGTGCAATGACATTCCTATGACACACTCCTTTAAATAGACAATTATGGACAGCATCAAGCTCCAAGAAGTACAGTTGTTACAACAGTTGACACATTCCTGTCTTATTGTACTAGGACTCAATTAATAGTGGGCCCTCAACATAAAGAAGAAGACTTGATGTACCATAATAAAGTAACAAAAGGATAATTTATTTCAATACTCATTATCTCTACACAAAATGAACATGAAAGGATAATAGCTTAAACATAACTCTTGACTTCTCTTGTAATGATTCTAGTACACGTAATAAAAGAAAGACAAACAAAACTGACTCAGTAAAAATTTAATTTGAGACTCATTTAAGGTACAGACCATCTCAGTTTAGCCGTAAACGTAAATGTAAACAGCCTTCATTAAGGTATAGGGAAAGTAATATCAATAAAAAAAGTATTGAAAATATGTAAATATTGCACAATAAAAACCCATAAAGTAGGAAATCTTAAGGTAAATTAAAGATTTACTTAGGATTTTAAACAAAAACAGCTTTATATAGTTGACTTTTCCAAGTTAATCTTTAATTTACCTAACTTTGTAAATTTCAGAATAATTTAATATATTATTTCAATAACAAGGGTTATTTTTTAAAATGTGGCATTTTTCCACATCAAAATGACCTATTAATACTATTAAATGCATTTTAAAAAAAAGGAAAACAAAATTGTATAATCCATCAACAGGGTCCAGTTACAATTTTTCAAATTTCTAATGCATGACTTAGCATCATTTGGTAAAAATAATATACAAATTATTTTTAGATTAATTAGAAGACAATAGTAATATTATTCTTTATTTCAATTTAAAATGCAGATGTACAAAAAATGTTGTTTTTAAATTAAGAATACTATTCATTTTGAGAATTAAAAAAAAAAGTTATTTGATGAAAGTAAATTATAAAACAATGTCAATTGACATCATTACCTTGAATTAATTAAATATAAAACTACTAAATTTACTTTCTTAGTCCAGATGTCCTGCATCTTTAATTTTCACATAACGAGAAGCCACGAAAGCAAATATAAATGCTGCTAAAGTGAGACAAAATGCAAATATATAGAAAGACTCCTCATCAAAAATATCTTGAAATGCAGGTAAATATGCAGAAAATTTCTGGGAGACTTCCTTCCCAGCATTTCCTTTGGGGAGCATGATTCTTGAACTATAGTCCTAAAGGTAACGTTCAATTTATTTTAAGGTATTTAGCTTAGGAAAATGAGCCTCTCCTGTCTGCTATTTCAGTCTGTTGAAATCTGGAAAAAAGTTTTAACAGAATTTATTTATAAGATTCTAAGAGAAATTATAAAAACTAGTTGTATAGGGTCATTAAAAAAGCAGTAGGAGATAGTGCATTGCAATAGGGACAAGAAACTTAGAAAATGAAGATGGCTCATAGGGGTTTTAGTATTCATTGGTGCAGCTAAAGGGGATGGTAAAAGGGAATAGCAGATTTGGCTAAAGTCTTGGGAATTGACAAACTCAAAGCCTCATTTCTAAAAATATTTTTAAAAAAAAATCATTTTTCATTCCTTAAAAACCATTTAACATGCATAAATTGTTCTTAATTAATTTACCATAAAGTACAGTGTGAGGCTATGATTAGCAAATGACAAATGCTAGAAGTGTGTTATGAGTAGGGTTAAGAGAAACTTTCCCTCTAAGGTTTTTTGTCTTTGGTCCATGTCCAAAATAAAAACAAATATTGTGAGCAAAGTTGCACAGCATCCATTTTTTGGTATAATTTTACATCCCAGAAACAGATTTTAAAATTTTCTGTGCGGCGTTGGTCAGATGTCTGAACGGCCTCGCAGCTTATAAACTTATAGGCATAGGGGATATTGGTTAAGTCAGTTAAGAGTATCAGTAAGGGCATGGGGTACATTTTATAGTAATTGAGAACTGTCAACTTATTAACAGGAAGTGTACTAAAAATAATTAATAAAAATACATAGCCAAATAATTCCAGACTGACTTCAAACTCCATTCCAAATTTCCATGATTTCAAACAAATTTTTTTAAACATCATTATTAATCATTAAAATTATTATTAAAAAAAAATATTTTTGATAATTAAATTATTATTTTAATCTAATATATTGGGGGCTGTCCATAAATGATGCCACGTAATTTTTGACAATTTTTCACCCCCCCCCCNCCCCAAAAAAAAAAACAAACTTTTTTTCTATTTGAAAATAAGTATGTTTCAAATCACTTGTTTGTCATTTAAGTATTTATTTATTGTAGATCTGCATTGTAATATCTTAACATGCATGAAGCTATGTAAAAAGTCATTAAGTAAATTGTAAGCCAATGCTTCTCAAAATTTTTCACATTGAGCGACCGGCATGAGTTTTTCCATTTCACCACGTACCGGTTCATTCTTTTCCCGTTTTGACGTGATTTTCCCTGTACTGATGTGATAGCAAGATGAGCCCCTACATGGCCTAAGCCTAAAGCCCTATAAGATTAATATGAATTCGGCTTGTTGTATAAAATATTAACTTTTTAAAATTTGTTTAGGTGCCAAGACATAGTAAAACAGCTAACGAACAATGCAGAGGTAATGTCAACAACCCTTTGATTTGATTAACCTTCAAGCTCGCAAGTGTGACTAGGATCAAGTGAGGACAGTTTTTAAAAATTTGTGATTAATAATTCAATCGGACACACAGCAGATGGAGCAGGAACAGCTACAGTTTACTCGTCTGCCTAAGCTACCCAGGTTCACGGGTGACAGCGGGGCAGAACCTTTCGTAAAAGAAGCACGACTGTTACTTCAATTACAACCTACACCCACCTCTGTTGCGGTTACCTGGATTATAGGCGCATTAGAGGGGCGTGCCCGCCAAGAAGTGCTGGACCGGTCACCTGAGGAGATCAATACCCCAGAGAAAGTGCTACGTCTTATTGTGCAGAAATGGGGTGAGCAGAGAGATGCAAGCACTCTTACAGCAGCTTTCTACCGAAGGCAGCAAGCCCGGGGAGAGACAGTTGATGACTACTCAGCGGCATTAAAACGCCTGTTTGTCCTGGTGACCAGGTATTTTAGCAGACGACATGCTCCGAGATGCCTTCATTCAAGGTCTTCAGCCGACCAACCTACGTCGTGATGTAAGGGCATACGCCAGATTACACGCTGGCAGCTCGATCAACGACGTTCTAAAGGAGGCTCAGCGTTGGGGGAGAGAGGACTCCTCCGATGTTGCCACTACAGCCCAGCTCATAGCACCTCCGCCTCCAGACCTTACTCAGCTGACAACACAACTAATGACCTACATAGATCAGCAAGTTGCAGTACTCTGGGGAAGATACCAGCAATCTACGCTACAAACCAGAGATGATTCTGATTCCAGGCGACCTGATTCTCCTACATCACACTGACATACCACGTCAAGCAAACGGAAATCCCTAGCCGAAAAAAGGTATGTCTGTAGTTTAATAGACAAGGACACATTGAGGTTGACTGTCATGCCAAGAGGAGGTACGTCGCTCACCACAATGGCTCACCTCCATGCCTGAAAACTCCAGGTCTACCTGGATACCAGGAAGTTAAGGCTAAGACAGCCACAGGAGCTGCACGGGTCATGCCAGTCCAACGTATGGCAAGCGTCAGTGCAACAACACGCTCCATGACAGCGTTCCCGTGTTCGCAACGTAAATACGATAGGGACTTGGCGACCAAATACCACACACATGACTGGCAGCACACCACACGGAAACCACATCATGTGAGAAGCAACAGGTAATCTCATACACCGAGGCCAAGTGAGTACATGCCCTGTGCTAGTGTCGCCGCGGCGAGTTCAAAGAAAGATTTGGGGCACGTACCCAAAGGTCAAACAGGTCTGACCACAACACCCCATGACCACGTGCCCAAGCACACGATCATTCTTCAGTTAAGCAACAAACCAGAGGGTACGGTGCCACCAGAAGACCTTGGCTATGACACTGACCATGCAACAGGTGGACAGGTCACAGCCGGGGTAAGGCAGCCTCCTCAAGCCAAGCCACGAAGATCCCGTATGCTGCAGTCTTTAAACAATGACATGTTGACACCCTAACGGTATCTTAACATTGACTTTTACATTTGTCTTCCCTTTTTTTTCATTTATGTACTTGACAACTATGTTAGATACATATACATGTCAAAACATATAGTTTAGTACTACTCTTATCAAATGACAAATGGATAACATTTATTGTCTTAAATTTAAATTTTATAAATTTTTGTATTGCTATTATGTCGTAGAAATGCTTATCAATACTGTTATTCTACACTATGTTAGTTATTTGGGTATAGTCTTAAATGGCTCCAGCGAGGGCGCTGGATTTCAAAAGCATGGGGGAGATGTGGCTGTGTGCCCACGCTCCAACTGCTCCCCCCTCACCACGCACCCAAACAAAGGGCCCTCTGTTCAATGCGGTGGAGATTTATGGGAATCGCGGAGACGACAGTTTTCGTAGCCAGCACAATGTGTATATGGCGCCTCGCTTCGGGGGTAGGTGAAAATTATTGGTCCTCTGAACAATGACCAGAAATAGTTTCTGTCGCCAGCACAATGTTGTTTATTTTGGGTGCCGAAACGCATCGCTTGGCGCCTCGCTTTCGGCGGAGGTGACAATTATCAGCCCACAAACAATGCCCCCCCTCTCACATCAGCCCAGCACAATGTAGTTAGGTGCCGGAAACAATTATCGGTCCTCTAAGACAATGACCGGAAATGTACGTTTCCGGCAAGAGCATATGACAATATTACTAAGCCGGACTATATAAGGGAGGAGAAAGCTAGGTTGGAGAGAGAATCACCCAGAGAGTCAATGAGAGAATCACTCGGCACCCGGCACCTAGGTAGAATAGGGCATAGCCAGTAGTAGAACTGTATAGTGTGTATCCTGCTAGCTTAAAGTTCAATTACTTATACATCAGTTACTGTGTCAACATTAGAAGATAGACCAATAAATCAACTATTATAGAAACTATAGTTCTCATGACCTGCATTTCTTTTTACCTGTTTGTGTTAATTGTCAAGTAGTTAACAAACACAACCTTAGCCCACCACTCGGCTACGTATACATTCAGGACAATTCTTCAAATTGATTTTGATCTTATAGTGACAGTTTTCCTGCCAAGTATATGAACGTCAAAGGCATTTGATCTAAAATTACCACATTGATATCAAATCTCATGTTTTCTAAAAGTTATTAGGTATGCGCTGGAAGAGGAATATGGCAAGTACTGTACGTAGCCTATATTTGGACAGGAAAGTAGGGTGCCATCTTGTGCGTCACAAAATACAGTAATAACTGCTAGTTGAAGACTAAAAAATATTTTGACATTAATCAAATATCCAATATTATCATAAATTTTTACTCTGAAACTCAGGAGATTTCTTTTTGGTTCTTTTTTTAAAAAATTTTCCTTTTCCTGATTTCACGCACGTTACTCAAGAGTTGTAAATATAATGTCACCAATGGACTAAGCGTGTTTAAATTGTTGTATTCTCTTGTGGAGTTTATAAACTAATGAAATATACATTGCTACCGCTATCTGGCGTTTTCACCAAGGGGGTCGGTGAACTTTATAAATTATCTCATTTGGGCATCCGTAAGGTTGGCGAATAGGGGTAAATTACCCCATCTGTGGTCAAAAGGGAATTCTTGAGGGTAATGCAGCTCATTTGGCATAACATCCACTACAATCCACTAGATATATTAAAATATGTCGTGTGTACATGTATGCTTGAAAAATATATAATCTATTGAACCAATTCCTTCCAGAAAATGCATGTTTTAAATTTGACAATTATGTATATTTCTTAACTATGTACAATATGAAGATACCTAAATCCACCCTACTTTCCTTAATATTGAGTAGAAAAGTTATTTTGTGCTTACTGGAATTGCGATGTCAAGAAATGCATTCAATATAGTTAATGAATACTTTGACTACCGGGTAATTTTAAATGGGCACATTCATCATTATATCTAGAATGGACAGGGGCGTTAGACCAAAAACCAATCAAACAATTATTTCAAACTTAAAACGTTTATAATTTTATCAAATAGAAGCTAGTCAGGAAACTAGTGCTGCGACATACGCAACTTCTGCTACGACTAGTTTTAGTCACTCTTTGCAGTAGACACCTGGAAAGAATTAAATCTTAACAAACTCTTCTTTATATTATAATACGACATTATTTGTGTGTGCATTAATTCTAAAATCTAAATTTATTTAAATAAATTATTTAAATAGATTTAATTTTAATATAATATTGGTCTACCGATTATAAATATATCAGCCGATTTTGCTATACTATAGTATACTTGTGTAAGTGATGCCGATCCATTAAAATTTAGTATACCGTAGAGCCTAAAGCAGTAAATGAAAATCCTCAAGCAACGATTCGTGCACAATCGCAAGAATGTAGGCCTAAAATAATTCATTTCGTGTGGAATAATAAAATGTGCCGTGTGCAGACTTGTCACAGGAAACCATTCCATTCATCCTTCTATCTCATTTTCACTCTATTACTAATACTATTACTATTGAGGAGGGGGGGCAGGTAATAACAACCGCACAGGACTCCTCGTTTACTCGCCTTTTTCCCCCCTATTACTATTAGTACTATTACTTTGTGCTGCTGTTCGTGTCCGTTTTCTCAGCACCCCCCCCCCAGCCTCTCTTTGCACTTTTTATGACAAGCAAGTCTGCAGGGTACAATGCACTATGCCTCCTTCGTCTGACAATCACAATGGCTTCAAATCACGCTTCCCCCGCTTGTGGTCAGCACTTTTTCGCGATGCCTTCAATTCAGAGAATGTTTCAAAAATATCTTCCAAATAATTAAGTAACAGTGATGGTTTATAGTCATTTAATTTAAACCCGCGCCTCACCTTTTTCGTTGATGATGCCGACTGAGTGTCAACTCACGAATCAAAAGAAGTAGAAAAAAAAAAAGTAATATTAGCATAATTAAAAAAAGCTTCAGTCGTAACTGTAAGTAAGCACATATCACATTTTTACGACTGTCGTAGCAGCAGACGACCCGGTCGGATGTTGCTAGCGTTACGACATGTCTAAAATCTAAATATTTTTATTTTAACAGATTTATTCAACGTATCTGGTTTTCAGAATAATAACAAAAATTATCAGCATACTCATTATGATTTTTAAAATAATAATAATAATAGTAAATGAAATTAAAAAAAAAAACAAGACAGCAGCGGGATTCGATCCCGCTATCGATAGTATTATATCATTTCCGAAGCAACCGTACTATCATTTGATCTAGCGAACCTGCTGGGAAAGTGTAATTTTTTAAATTTATAACTGTTTTTCATTTAATGGCTAAATCTAGATTTTTTTTTTAATCCTTTAAAATTCATTAATAAGCTTATCTAGTGATCATGATATTTCATTATGATTATGAGAATTATAGTTTAGTATTTAAGCATTAGTAAGTAATAGCATAATTGAAATACAGAAAATTGTTTACGACATGTCGTAACGGCAGACAACCCGGGCGGATGTTGCTGGCGTTACGACATGTCGTAGCACCAGCCACATCCGCGCGGGTTGTCTGCCGTTACTTTGTCGTAGCAGTAGACACTCTGTTAATTTAGAGAGGCCTCTAGTGGCTCTAGCCTCTAACTCTATAGGCACTATAGCTATTTATCTTATCTTATCTTATATGTTACAGACGCTCCTTCTGTACAGAAGATTATTGCGTCCTACGTATTTCTATGGTTTGTGTTTAGTCCTGTATTCTTACTAGAGTTTTAAAAGATGATAAAGTGGTGGCTTTCCTGGTTTCTTCAGGCAACCCATTCCACGCCCGAATACCAGACGGAAAGAAAGAAAACTTGTATTTGTATGTGTTTGTTCTTGCATATGGAATAAGAAAGGTGTTTTTAACTTTATGTCTATTTGAGGGTTGTATTAGGTTATCTTTGTGTTGTATTTCTAAATTAGAATTAATTGCCTTATAACTTATGTATAATTACTAATTTACTCTTGGTTCTTCTATCCTCTAGTGTTTCAAGGTTTAATGATTTAACTAACACTAACGGTGTTACTCTTGTCAGTTTTGAATATTCTCCAGTAATGAATCTGGCAGCTCTTTTTTGGATTTGTTCTAACTTATCAATATTTTCTTTGGTGGATGGGTCCCATACAGAAGATGCATATTCTAGTATAGGTCTCACCAGGGTGAGGTAGCATTTTAGTTTTAGATCTTTATTACATTTGTAAAAGTTTCTTTTTATAAAGCCTAAGGTTTCGTTTGATTTTTTAATAACTTCATTGACATGGGGATTCCAAGATAGTTTCTCATTTATTATGACTCCTAAGTATTTTGCATCTTTAGTTTGGGTTAATTCTTTTTTTCCAATGAAATATTTTGAATTTATTTGTTTCTTTTTCTTTGTTACTCTTAGCATATTTAAATATTTAACCAGTAATAATTAATTAAGTGCTCCATTTTTTCGAAATGAATTTTAACTTTACCTGATAAACCAAAATTAGGTTAATGCGTTAAGTGTAAGAGTAGTAAGACTAAATTGTTACACTACTACTACATATATCACATTCGTTTGCTGTTCACTGATTCAGTCTGATACTCTTGATTCATTCAATAGTTAAAATAAAATAACATTAAAAAGCGAAATAATGGTATTAATATTGGATACACACGATACAATTCTTACTATATTTTTTTAAATGATTAAAATATTCTATTTAAGATAAATTGTTCTAATATTATTCCTTGTAATTTTAAACATTGCAAACAATATTCAATTAAAACATATCTAAAATAGCTTTTTTAATGCATATTATTTCGGTAATCGATTAGAACGCCATTAATGGGATTACAAATTTAAAATATTTAGTTATTAAAAATTGAAGAGTCGTATCAAAACGAAAGAAAGCAAATTTGACAATCGTGATCTTCAGATTAGAACTGTGCTTCCAAAAATTAAATATAAATATTAGCAGCAAATTAAAACTGAGCTTCTTTTAAGATTTTCATTGCAGACCTGATATCTGTATTACATAATAGATATGTTATTGAAAGATGTAAGTTATAATTCAAATTTATAATAATCTATTCTATTATAAATACTTTAAAATAGTAATAATTTATTAATAGGATGTGGCCCGTGGCTAGCACTACGACAATTTTGTCGTAGCAGCAGACGACCCGGCCGGATGTTGCTAGCGTTACAACAAGTTTGTCGTAGCAGCAGACGATCCGGCGGGATGTTGCTTGCGTTACGACATACGCCACACTTTGCAGTAGCCACTTGGAAAGAATTAAGTCGTAATAATATCTTAACAAACTTTATATTTATATTGTATACGCATTTATATTATAATACGACATTAATAGATCCGGGCTTTATTGTGTATATTAATTCTAAAATCTAAATTAATTTAAATAAACCATTTAAATAGATTTAAATTTAATATTGGTCTACCGATTATAAATATGTGGGCCGATTTTGCTATACTATACTATACTATACTATATTTGTGTCTTTGTGTAAGTGATGCCGATTGTGGCGAGAAAGATGTGAATATTGTTTGACAAGTCGTCTAGGGGTAATATTTAATTTATCCTCTCTCTGCCTACACGCGCATACTTTAGTGATCTCTCACAAACGATGATCAACAAACAAGATGGTGAAAATGTAACAATAATTTATTATACAATAATTACAATAAGCGGAAACTAGTTCCGTTATGGCCTAAATTCATCATTAGGCTTAAGCCAATCAAAATAATGGTTATATGGTTAATACTTAAATTTAAGGATGTAGTGCCCCGCTCCGTGAGTGGTTGGTTCCGCACGTTTTCCTGTCCTGTGGGCTGCTTCACCTATGGTTCCAGGTGACTTCGGTGATCACGGAAGTGTGAATAACCGGCTTCTACACATGTATTGTGTAGGCATCAACCAGTGCGGTTGGCTTCAGCGTTACGTTAGGAGTAAGGCTGGTAATGATGAGTTGTCCTCCTCTGGTCCTGTCGATCGGTGCAGGGGTGAGGTAGGGGTCGGATACAAGTCACGTGGATAGCGGTGAGTCCAGCTCTTGGTCCAAAGATATGGGTAGGGGTCGGATACAAGTCGCGTGGATAGCGGTGAGTCCAGCTCTTGGTCCAGATATGTCGACACTTCGTTGGGCGGTTGCTGTCCGGAGTTCGTGTTATCTCTCAGTACAGGCAGTTGCCTAGAAGCCAGACTAAGATAGAAAGAATACACATATGGGTAGTTTCTATACTCGTCTGTCTGATCCACCCTTTCGGCTGCTGAGCCTTCAGAGCCAGGTGCCAAAAGGGGATCAAAATACATTATCATAAACACATGGTTATTTAATATATATATATATATATATATATAACATGAAATTGGAATAATATTTCGTTACCATCTTGTAAGTGGATGGTGGAATAAATACAATAATATTATTGGTTACACCAATATAATTCGATCCATCTACCTGATGGATCGCGTGTTATCACATTTAGTTATGAAAGGAGAAATACAATGTCGCACGTGGCCGCGCATGGCGTAACGGGGTCAACATGTCTCTACAATTTCAATATGACATTGCACGAAGATTAATATTTAAATACCGGCGTGAAATATGCTTATTAATACGAGGGAATCAAGTTAGAGTTCAACTTACATAGATTCTGGCTAACGGGTAATGGTGCCGGCTCTCTCACGACAAGGATAACTATAGATTGAATTCAGTGACTTGAAGTCTCATTCGACATAGCTCTCTGTAATCGCTTGGGCGGAAAAGAAAGTGTCCTGCCGGAGTATCAACTTTTATACACCTGTGTAATTTTATGCAGCTCTTCCTGATTGGATAGCCTCACTTTCGGGCAACCTTGACCGGTCATGTACTCAGCCGCATATTTAATTAGCGACCTTGATCCGTCAAGTGTTTCGTCAACAGTGACTTCCCCTTTTGTTTTGTTGTTATTCTCGTGCAAATCACAGTGGGCTCACAAATTTCGTCAGCCCGATGCCGATTATTCAAATTTAGCATACCGTAAAGTAAAGCCGTAAATGAAAATCCTCAAGAAACGATTCGTGCACAATCGCAAGAATGTAAAATAAATTGTTTCGTGTGGAATAATAAAATGTACAGTGTGCAGACTTTTCACTGGAAACCATTCCATTCATCCTTCAACTTCATTTTGACTCTATGACTATTACTATTTGCGTATTAGTATTGCTTTGTTCTCATTATTTTATTCATAAAAGTTGGCCATGTGCAAAATTTATTTAAATATTGGTTAAAATTAACAATTATTATTGTAAGTCAAAGCCGAAGTTTGTCGTGAGTCATAATTATTCATATGTCATCTAGAACTTGTAAACATATCAGTATAATTGTAAGTATTAAAAACTTCGTTTTGGCAAAATTGAATATGGGTAGACCCCTAAGATTTAATCAACGTATCTGCTTTTCAGAATAATAACAAAAACTATCAGCACACTCGTTGTGATTTTAAAAAAAATTACTGAAATTTAAAAAAAAACAAACAAAAAAACTTGACGGCAGCAGGATTCGATCCCGCTATAAATAGTGTCATATCATTTACAAACTAACCCGACTATCCATTCGTTTAGCGAAGCTGTTGAGCGAATTCACTTTTTTAAATTTATACGTGTTTTTCATTTAATGGATGAATCTAAATTTTTTTTTAACCTTAAAAATTCATTAATAGGCTTACTTAGTAATCATGATATTTTATTATGAGAACTATAGTTAAGTATTCAAGTATTAGTATTAGCATAATTGAAATGCAACAAATTGTTTACGGCATTGTCGTAACATCAGACGATCCGGGGGGGGGGGTGTTGCTGGCGTTACTACATGTCGTAGCACCAGCCACATCCCCCCGGGTTGTCTGCCGTTACTTTGTCGTAGCAGTAGACACTTGGATAAATATAAACAAAGTGTCTGCTGCTACTGCTACAAAAAGTAACGGTAGACAACTCACCGAGACTTGGCACTGTCGTAACACTAGAAACATTCCTGTGAGTTGTTGGCTGAATCTGATTATACGTTCCCTAATGGGTTATATAGCAACTCTTTCTTGGTAGGGATGGAGACAGACGTCCTGAAGTATTTCGGTAGTATTCTATAGTTTATGTATTATTTTTTAGTCTACTTCCTGTTTCAAAGTTGCAGTTCTCATTTTTTTTTTTTAGAAATGTACCCCTTGGCTATATTTTTACTTATTATTTCTGTTGTTGTGCTTATAGGACCTTAAACTATACAAATGTTTACGATGTAACACTTTCCAGTGACTCTAAAATTGAAGTATACGACAAAATAAAATTGTGCGTGTCTTCTAACCTTGATTTTGTTTGTTGTATTTTAAAATATTTGGCAATCCTCTGAATCCCAATATGAGTTATCGTTAATTATTTAGCTAATCAGTACATAGAGTAATTTCATATATAAAGACATATTATGGCAGGTAGACCAGCCGCTCCGATAAATATTACTTCCAATGTTTTACCTGCAGTGCAACTAGCAGGAACTCAAACTACCGAAGGACTATGGATGCAAACCAAACGTAAACACAGGTATCAGAGTGGTTCAAGTCGAGCTTTGCTTGCAAGCTACTTGTCGGCCTTTCAGTGGCGGAACAGTCACAAGCAGATTGTTTTGGGCAGCTATTTGGAAATGCTGCATGACAATTACAATATTTAGTATTTAATGAATGGTTATCGGACAATATGTATCACTTGTCTATTTTTTATCAATAAATTAATTCAATAAATGACATACTTTCATGTACTATCTGGTTACTTCCCCTTATTAGTGTATAATAATTTGGGACAGGGATTCAGAGGATTGCCAAATATTTTGTTATTTCTGTTTTTTTTAAAAATAATGTTTTTTAATATATAATTTTTTACTAACTATTAAATAACCATCCATTGATCTACCAGGTAGACGTATTTCGTTGTATCATGATTTTTAAATATTTTGTGTGTGTGCATGTTTGCATACCTTCATTTTGAAATGACTCATGATAAAACGAACTACCCACTATTAACATGTACAAATGAAATTAGGAACTCATTTTGGACCTACAACTTTGACTCATAATTAATTCTAACCAATGATTAAATGGCTTTTGAACACAGCACTTTTTATGAATGAAACAATGAGAACAAAGCTATTGTAGTAGAGTCAAAATGAGGTTGAATGTGAATGGTTGCCAATGACAACAAGTCTGCACATGGTACATTTTGTTGTTCCGTGCTAATATCTGGATTTATATTTCTAAAATTCTTGATTAAAAAATTACATTATTTTCTGTTTGTTTTATTTCCAAAGCTTAAACTTATTTGGTTTGTTAATGAGAAGTTGTTAAAAATATGTTTTTATTATGATTAAAAATAATAAAACTGGAATTTTTCACATCAGTGTACTCATACGAACTGCTTGGGACCAAAAAACATACAACAAACAAAATCAAGGTTAGAAGACACACAATTTTATTTTTGGAAAGTGTTACATCTTAAATATTTTTTATAATTTGAGGCGTTATAAGTATAACTATAAGAACAACCACAAAAATATTAAGTAAAAATGTAGCCGAGGGGTAAATTTTTAAATAATTGAGAACTACAACTTTGAAACAGGAAGTAGACGCGGTGGTTCGAGTGGTAGCGCACTTGACTGTCGTACTGATGGTCACGAGTTCGAATCCACGCGAAGGCGAGGATTTGTTCCCGGGTCCTGAGGAGTCCCAGAGTCACCCAGCTCTGAATGGGTACCTAACTAGACAATAGTTAGGTGGCTGGGGTAATGCGTGGAACCCCTATAGCCGTGGCCTGTGACCACTGCATCACTTGCCAACAGATCATCTGTCATGGTCAGTGGACGCACATATCTTCTGCATAGAAGGAGCGTCTGTATATCTAAGATAAGATAAGATAAACTTCCATTACAGAAACAGAGGATACTCTTTTGTGGTGGAAACTTAATAACCATCATTTTCCTGTCTTAATCAGTTTTGTTATAACCATCATTTTCCTGTCTTAATCAGTTTTGTTATAACCATCATTTTCCTGTCTTAATCAGTTTTGTTATAACCATCATTTTCCTGTCTTAATCAGTTTTGTTATAACTGTCTTAATCAGTTTTGTTATAACCATCCTGTCTTAATCAGTTTTGTTA
>MUZC01000482.1:108402-141659 GCA_002072015.1 Radix auricularia
ATGTCGTAGCACTAGTTTCCTGACTAGCGCTACGACATGTCGTAACGCTAGCAACATCCGACCGGGTCGTCTGCCGCTACGACAAAATTGTCGTAGCGCTAGCCACATCCTTATTTATAACTATTTGGTATGCTATTAAAATAAATGATTAGAGCATAATTAGAAGTTTTTACTAATGCTAAGTCCAAATTGATACTTACCTTAGAATTAATAATGATAATAGTGTTGTAATCTTTTTATTTAATGTTTGATGTTAAACATTTTTGTTGTTTCATACCACCTTTTTACAAAAATGAGGACATATACAATACATTTGACAAACACTTAAATATTTTTACATATATTATATAATCAAAAGAAAGAAATGTCAATTAAAACTAATTAGATATTATTACTAAGTAACATAGACATAATTAAAAGTAAAAGATATAAAACAATACTACATTGGAGAACTCTAAATAGCTTGAATTGTCAAATATGTGACAATTAAGTAATAAAGGCAAGCACGACGCATATGTTATGAATGACATTTAAGTAAATGCGCATATAATAAATAATACAAGTTATTTACTCAGAAATTGACGGTAAATATGTTCTTATTATAATTTGATGAGATAATTAAATCTTCAAATAATAATAGAATTTGACTTTAATTTGAAATTTCAGTAATCAGGAATCGAGGGGATGGGGTATTTCCACAAATAATTTATTGTAACTTGCATTCAGTTTTATTTTTTAGAGTCAAATACTTACCATTCAAACATTTCATTATAGTTATTGAATTAAATTTACAATATAACTAATTAAAATACAGTCGAAACGCTTAAGTCGACGGCGTCGGGGAATGAAAAATGGCATCGACATAACCGATGATCGAGTTAAAGCGAAAACCAATATGGCGGCAAAATATTAACATGCGCTTGAAATTTCTTTATGTACGTGTTGTGCGTTGGGACGATTAATCAGAATCGTATAGGAATATCGGGACCCTATTTCTTCAATCTTTCTTACGGTTGTTAAGACCTTTCGTTTTAAAAGACCGTTTAAGTTTAAATATATCGCCGTTTTGCGGTGATTCCCAGATTGAGCCATACTGTGCCTTCGAAGCCACTTGCTTGATTTTCCTTACAAGCTACACAAATAATGGTGTATCGTGACCTATATATGACTCATGACAAAACGAACTGTTCTCTATACAAACGTACACAAATAAATTAGGTACTCCTTTTGAACCTTCAACTTTGACATATTTTAATTAATTCTAACCAATAGTTGAATGGCTTTTGCACACGGCCACTTGTTATGAATGAAACTATGTGAACAACGCAGTAGTACAGTGCATGTAATAGTCAAAATGAGGTTGAAGGATGAATGGTTGCCAATGACAACAAGTTTGCTCACGGTACATTTTATTATTCCATACGATCCCATCAGCTTAAAATTCCTTCGGTAACTTGATGCTAATAGGACTAACCAACATTAATGGTGTGGGAGATTGAGAGTGGGGGTGGGTAAACTGTCTGTAGTCTGTTATATTATATATTTAAAAATCAGGGGAGCCTATCAAAGACAGATTTCTCGTACATTTGCTTTATCACGTCGGCCTTCTTTTTCCATCCTGAAATGGTGTTTGCTGGAATGCCATGATGACGACTAAGGTCTACCGTTTTTTTTTTCCTTTTTCTAGCTGCAGTATGATATCATACTTTTTCTCTAATGACTGATTTTCCAGTTTTCTCTTACCTCCTCCAGACATTTTTAGAATGAAAAATAAAACAACAGAATAGCTACAGGATGTTATCTTTTAGACAAGATCAACAAGAGTGCGTGAACTGTTATTGAACGATCAATTTTATTGGTTAGCTAGCATAAACGTAACCAATCGTAAAACTTTTTATAAGACGCGCGAAAATACGGAAGTGAGATGGTGAGTGGCAACGATAAGTAACATTTTCAAAAGCTGGCGATTTAAGTTAGCAACACAGGTCTCAACGCAAGTGGGCTGTGACGTCACCAGCAGACCATGTTGAGACAGAAATCATAGCTAACATTTTCAGAATTAGCGATTGGCCATGGCGATCGAGATAACCGATGTTAAGTGGCAAATTTGACCCTTTTTTGTGCTCGTGTTATGAGGTTTCGGCGACTTAAAAAAATCGAATTAAACGACGAGAAAATACTAAGACAAAGAGAGAATTTGGCGGTTCCAAAAAAAACCGTCGACTTAATGGGGTGGTCGACCTAAGCGAGCTCGAGGTAAGTGGGTTCCACTGTACATTAGGCATGCAACTGTTTGCACTGATTTGAATTTATATATATATAAAAAACAATTTTCGCCCTTGATTTTCTTCAACAAGCCTCCAAATGTATTTTTTACAAAATTTAAAATCTTGATATAATTTAAACATTCCTTCTTCATTGTTTTGTAAATTGGATTGTGAATGTCTCCTGAAAATTTGATAACGATATCTCTGATATTTAAAAAGTTATGAGGGAAATAGTACAGAATTTTGAAATTGGGGTCACAAAATTTTTAATAAATTATATAGGTTAAATAAGGGGCTAAAAAAATTGACAAAAAAATTCATAACTCCACTTCTATAAATAAGATGCCTAGAAGAACAATTTATCTTTAGAATAAATGAAACTTAATAAAACTACACCAATCAGCTTCTAATTTCCAAGAAAATTTCCTAAGTTAATTCAGCATAGATAGCCCCATAGAAGAAATATGGAATGAAATAAAAACAAATCTAAAAACCATAATGGATCAGAATGTTCCAACAAAAATAACTTCAAATAGAATTAATAAATGCTGGTTCAATTTTAAATTAAAAAAGTTATGCAAACTAAAGGAGAACTTTTTAAAGAAATTTAAGGCTACCAATTTCGAAAGGATACACAAAAAATACTTTAAAATTAAACACTTGATACAAAAACTTAGCCGTAACCTCCAAAATGATTATATAAACAATGTGATTACTAAAGATAACAATAAAAACTTATGGTCCTTTATCAAATCAAAAAAAAAATGGAGCCTTCAGGAATAGCCACACTAAAAGGCTCAAACAATAAAACCTATAATGATAATGAGACTAAAGCTAATATCCTTAACACATATTTTGCATCATCATTTTCTGCCTCAGGCAACAAGGAAATTTCATCGCTCCCACACACAACCTGCGTGAAAATGATACCAGTGTAGTTGACAAAATGTATCCTCCTCATCACTGATGACAAATTACACAAATATTCAAAAACTGACGTAAAACGCAAAAACCCCATCGTCATCGCTTACGCCCATATAGAAAAATTGAAACAGTATTTGCGAATTTTTTCAAGATGCGTGAACGATTATCGAAGTACCTACTTAGGAGACCCCTCTGCCCCCTTCAATACACACTAGATCACTTGACAATAGTGTCAATTGTCAATAAATCTAGTATTATTTCATCTGTCCTTTCGCGGCGACTGTAATCATGTCTCCTAATTTCTCAAGAAATAATGTTTAGCTTTTTTGGGCTTTACTGCACTATAAGTACTGTCATTACCTCAACCAAATGCACTTTTACTCCCTGCCACACCCCCAGAACCTGATCTATCCACAGAACTGGCAAGGGGAAAGCTTGCCAACAGGTTAGGAAGACATGCTGTTTGGTCAGAGTTCACTTCTAGTGCCAAATTTAAAAAGAATGATTAAGTTGTAAATAATTATTGTTAAGTAGACATGAATTTTTATTCTTCTCTACATTGAAAAAAAACTCATTTGCAACAATGAATAACAACTGATTGATTCCTAATGCACCTCTTTATATTATCATAGAAGAAATTGGCACTGGTGACTGTTAACAACCTTACCATATACCAGCTTATAAGACAACCCCAATTTTTTAGATTTTCATCTGCTAAAAAGTTGTTTTACATGCCAGAAAATACTCTGTATTGAAATAAATAGTTGTTTTAAGATTTGACACAACAAAGCATGAAATGCTAGTATGGACAAATTGAAGTTACGATTAACTGGTCCAGATATATCAGGACCCCTGAACGCTTTTTTTTGGTTGCTTAGGTGGCTTTCCTAAAAATGGAGAACCACTCTTGGATTATCCCCTAGCATTTAGTCTTTTGTGTTATGGGGCAGTATGCTTGAAGAATTTTCCAGGTAAACTTATAAAATTCTAAGTCTCAGACTTTGGATGAGAAATACAGGAAAAAAATTATTTGTTTTTATGTTTATTTTAAAATTGTGTTTTGATTGTTTGTGCTTGTTTTTATATTTTTAATGGGATACGGGGGTTGAGAGGCAAGCGCGCTCGACTGGTGTACCAATGGTCACGAGTTAGAATCCATGCGAAGGCAAGGATTTGTTCCTGTGGCCTAAGGAGTCCCTGAGTTTCCCAACTCCGAATGGGTACCTAACAATAGTTAGGTAGCTGGGTAATGCGTGGAACCCTCATAGCCGTGGCCTGTGACCGCTGCATCACTTGCCAACAGATCATCTGTCATGGTCTGTGGACGCAATAATCTTCTGCATAGAAGGAGCGCCTGTATATATAAGATAAGAATTTGTGTAGTATTTGTGTGTCTGGTGTCTGCATCTTTATCAATATTTCATAAAATTACCAGAATTCTTTTTTGCTTCTAGAAAAAATGTTCCAGATTACTCAGCCGATAGGGAGAAAAGTGACCTCGGCTTCATCATATTTGATTTATATACAGATATCCTTTACCATATTAATATCCAATGACAGAACAGAGGCAATTCTACTTCATAGCACAATTCAATGCATGCTGAATAGATCTTTTAAAAAATTAGCATTAATATAATTCAGAATATTTTAATTCATATTGTTTAGGCATAATTTTCTACTTAATATGAACTTGATCTATTAAAGAAAATGTAACCTTAACACAGCCAACATCTGGGTCCAATATTCAACTGGAATGTCAAACAATTGTTTCTGTATTTGACAGCTGAGTACAAGACAAAAGAGCATGTAAGAATCAATACCTCTGCTTGAGAAAGATAGAAAAATATGTAAATAGCTGCATAAAATAGATACCAATGTATATGTGTTATTTATTTTGTGGTTTTCGTAATACTTAAAAGATTTCTTGACCAAAGGTATAAGAATTTGCTTTTTTCCCCTTTTTATATGTTCCTGAAAAGTTAGTTTAAATGTCATTATTTGTTCATTCTTTCCAATGTCCAGGCTCTTAATCAAGTAGTTTTATGGGACAAAATTGTTGAAAGGGGAGACAACACAATTTTAGATCTCAGGAATGCTAACACCAAGTATTATTTCTGGGACTTTGGAAATGGACTAAAGTAAGTTATTTTTGTTGAAATTTCACTTCAGAGCACTATGTTTTTGTTTTTAATTAGAAGATGAAGAGTAACACCAAAAGTTTCTTAAACTTAAATCCAAAAAACAGAGTATTCCGTTTGTTCAGTTATCAAGTGTTACTAAGGTAGGGTTACCATAATTGTCAGATGGATAAAGAGGACACACAAAGTGTTCATCAAATATCGTCGGTCCATAAATGACGTGAGGAAAACCTGTGGGGAGGGGTTCACACATTTATGACGATGTGTGACAAGGGGGGAGGGGGTGTTATAGGAAATGTGATCTCACATCATTACATTCTGGATGGTCTAGGGCAGAGCAAAACCTGGACAAAAGCCATTTTCCTGGAATGCCTCCCGGACCGGGGCATAAAAAAGAGGACGTGTACTGAGTAACCCGGACGTATGGTAACCCTATACTGAGACAGTCACCAAGCATCATTTCTAATATTCAGCTATCACTGGGAACTGTTTTCAGGATAAGTTCCTTGTTGATCATGGCTTGTCCCTCCCTAGCTTATATAAGATGAAATTTTAAAGCTGGAGATAATACAGAGACAGCTTTAATATTTGAATCCTTTAGGTTTGACTACCATAATTTAAATTGCATATCTGTTTTACTTTTACTATCAGAAATTACTAATTTTCATCTGTCTCAAAATGTTTTTGTTTTCTTTTTTTTTTAACAGAGGCAATGAAAATGTGACCTTGACCCTCTCATGGAATGTTATTCCCAATGCTGGAACATTACCAAAGGTGCAAGGCTCTGGTAGTCACAAAATTGTGTTCCCTGATCAATATACTGCAGGAAACAGATTTTAGGCAATGAAAAGAGAAAAATATTAAAGAAATTACCCTGTTTCTGAATCCTCTTTTATTTTTGAGGATTTTTATTTTATCAGTCCATCATCATGTTGTAATTATTATTAATTAAATTGTTCCATTAAATTATCTTTTTTGTTTTATTTGTATGTATCATTATCATTTTTTTAATTGAAAGAATTAGATTTATGGTTTATTCGTGATGTACGAATGTTGCTGCATATTTATAGTATACACTTGATATTTAAAAAAATATAATGGTTACTTTGACTCATTGGACAGTACTTACTTTTCATGAGTGAACTTCATATTTCTAAACTATGTCTTAACTTTAAATTGATCATATCACATGAACCAGGCAAATGTAGACACATACACAAAAATCAAAATGGTAGTAATTTTAATGAATTGCCCTTTGGCGGTTAATCTTATAACTTGCTTAGCTCTTGTAACTTATTTCATTCTTAATCATGCCAATAAATAATATTTATTATTGTATTATAAATAAATTATAATTCATGATCCTTTTTTTATGGTGTAATTTCTTACCTTATCAATGTCAAACTAATGATTCCATTATTTCCATTGGGTAAGTATTTTTTTTAGTAAATTTCATCAAACATTTTTTTTATGGCACTTGGAAAAAAGTTATTGTTCGAGTGATCTTCTTTTTATCTTGCCTGTTTACTTTGATTTGGGTAAATGGTATTAAATTTTAAATATTAAAAAAACTTTTGAAAAGAAGATATGTAATGTTGTTTAATTCTTACTAATCTGATTGTAAATTGTTTTTGTCCTTTTAATGAAGTAGCAATTTATAAAGTTTAAATTATGTAACTAATGGAGAACTTCATTGATTTAAGCAATAATCTGCCTTGGTAAAACTGGAATTTATACATTGGATATCTGATTCCCTTTGACCCAAAATTATGTCTTAAAATGACTTTTCTCAACATATTTACATTTCATTAGAAAAACCATTTCATGAAGTTACAATGAGACAGATTTGAGTTTCAACAAGAAATTTTATTGTTTTATTCATCCCCTCATTTCAAATTAAAAAGTAACTGGTAGATTATAGAATAAATTGCATTTAGTTGGACAAGTCACATAAGAGTGGGAGGAGAAGCTATTCATACAAGAAATTTGTGAAAATCTGTTCAAAGTTGGCATAAGCAGTAAAAATTTGTTCAAATTTTAACAAGCACACACATAGTTAATAAACTTTTGACATAGGGTCAGACATAAGGTCAAACACATTAGTCAATTGAAATGTCAAATCTATTATTTTGTAAAACCCATCAGATTTTTTTTCTTAAGTTGATTTTATTTTACTACCCATCCTTTATAGGTCTATGTTAATGACATTATTCAACTATTTATTATATTATATCAAAGAACAAAGTCCTATTTCATGGAAATTATGTTAGTAATACTTTTGACCAGTGTGTTGTAGTAGTCAAGGTCTCAATAAATCAAATCATGCAAAACCTATCAGCCTGAAAAAGCCATTTCACTGGAAACATTTTGCAGTGGCAAAAAGTGTTAACAGTATCTGTCACCATTTTGTCTTGTTTCCTATATTATCTTGTAGTAGTAATAATAGATTTTTTATGTGGCCTTTTTGCTTTCTGATAACTTTCAGACCTAGAGGAAGCCATAGGCATTATTAATTGTGGCCTGTGTGTGATATTTCTCAAGGTCTTATTTATGGTGACGCAATATTTTCTCTTTATTTTTTAAGGTTAAGGTCACGCTAAAATTTTTTAAGGTGTACAATTTCCAAACTCCAAACGACTGTTCAAACCTAAGACTAAAAGACTTATTAGTTTTTAGCCCCAAAGAAAGGTATAGGTCAGCATAGACCTTTCTTTCATATGAAATTTTTTATAAAATAGTTATTTTAAAATTTTATATTGCACTTCTCATTGTAGTAGCACATATAACATATTGTCACTGGAGCCTGAAGGTCCTTGACAGATAATAAACATGTCAATGATTTATTTAAATTTTTTCCTTCATTTATAATGTGTTTTTTTTTAAAATGCCGGCCTTAAACTGCATAGCTATTTTCATAAGCATTAAGACAATAAATTGGCCATATTTCTAATCACATTTCATAACAACCTTAACCAACCAAATCTAACCTTTTAACAAGTAGAATTAAGTTTTTAAAGCAGTTATTTTTTTTTTTAAATAAATCTTCACTTAAACAATATTCTAGATTATTTAAATTTCAAAAAATGTTTGAAAAGGTTCACTATGCTTTGAGAGATGTTAAAATTTAAATAATTTGAAATAACTTTTTCACAAATGGCATGTGCCCATCAAGCTATGTTAAATTTTAATGATATCTAAGTTGTTATTATATGAAGTATTATGTTAACAGTTAATTTGCAATCCTGCCCACCCATAAATAATACAATATAACTGCAATGAGAACAGAGATTCAAATTTCACATTAGTTAAGCTGTAGACTTTTGTCAGGCCTAATGTTTTGGGGCAACTTAAACAATTTAGAGGTTAAAAAAAACATGGAACATTAAAAAATATTTAAAGTGTAATAAAATGGTCTGGGTGTTGGAAATTGAAAGCATGAAAACTTTATGATTATCCAAAAACATTATATTCTGGATGAGTTGATGAGCTTTGTGTTACTGGTATGCCTTCCTTTGTTTTAAAGTAGTGTATATATCTATACTTAATAATACATAATTTTACTAAAGATTTGTGGGCGAATTTCATGCAACATCCCAATGCAGGAAATAAAAGAGTGCACAAATAAGCTTGACACATCTGCTACTTCTAATAATATTCACACAGGTAAAAAAATATATTTTTGTCAGTTTTTCTATCTACTGAAAATTTCTTACTACATATGATGACTAAGCCAAGGATTCAGGATCAACAAACTATTGGTTGCAGGCCAGATCCAGCCTGTGACGCCATTTCATCCGACCCACCAGAGCTTAAATGAGCTGATAGAATAAATGGCACATTAGACTGTTTCATACAATTTAATTATCAAATTTAGGAAAATAGATCATCACACATTGAGGAAAATCCTGGCTTCTTTGTGCCTAAATTTTACTATTTTTAATTATTTATCATAATACTTGTTTTTTTTCTTTTTTGTAAATAAATTATTTTTCTTGTTTTTGCTTTTTAAATTTTTTGTTTAGGATAAGCTTAACCTTAGTTTTTTCACTTAGAAAAGCTATGAGGTATGCCCCTGGATTTTGTCAGCCATCTAGCCTGCCATAAATAAGGTTTGGTGACCCCTGACCTAGTCTAACAAAAGATGAAAAACTAAAATGACATTAAAAAAATTATAATTTTTAAGAACAGAAATATCAAACAAAGCAAATAGAAAAACATGTTTTTTTTACAAAATATAATGAGGCAGAGTTAAATTTAAAAACATTAAGTATATTAATATAATATGTTTAGAAAACACAACCGATAGTTTAGATCACATCCAACTTAACAATTAATTGGTAAGTTGGATAATTAAAGTTATACAATGCCCTTCAAATTATGTTCCTTCTAAGAATTGAAATGTAAAATTTTGAATGTACATTTCAAACTTGCATTACATACATTTACATCTTGATTTACCATTTCAGAGACTTTTGGTTGAAATTTAAATATGAAACTACCACTTAGCTCATGACATATAAATTCCATTCTTGAAATCAGAAATAAATGAGTTTATAATGATAGATTCCAATGTTTTTAGACTCAGTGACATTAGAATTACTGTAAGAGGATTAATGCATTTCACTGAGCCTTTATCAAGTTTACATAATAACTACTACTATTGTGTAAACTTGCATTAATTTTAATTCACTTATGAAATAATGAAAAGCAATTGTGATGTTAAGAAATCAGTGGATTAAAACAAATGTCTAATAATTCTTATGCCATTTTTAAAAAGTTGCAATACTGGGAACTTTTCTAAGCGCTTGCTATCCATTAAATATGTAGTGAGGCACTCATCTCAGTCATATAATAAATAATTATATGAAATATAAAAACTCACTGCTAGATATATTTATATCCTTGATAAAGCATGTATTATTCATTTTTTGTAAATTTTTGTTTGTATTATTTATTTTTGTGAATTTAACTGTTGGTATTTAATTCTGATAGATTTTACAAAGATCAATTTAATTATCTTTATCTAGTTGTGAGGCCCCCCAATGATGTGTTGAACAAATAATCTATGCTGAAATTAATACATTGTAAAGTTAAAAAGTTCTGAAGCAGTATGTATTTAATTAACAATCATCCAAAACTTACATATGATTTTTTTCTAATTAAATACTGAATAGTATAAGTATAAAAGAAAGAAACATTAAAGCTACCTTCTAACTTTTAAACATGATTTTGTAGAAAGATGTCTTTTTTTTCAAATTTATTCTGGGACAAAAAACTTGTAAATTTAATTTCATTAAGTATCAGTGCAATCAGTACATACACACAAGATTTACTGAATACAAAATGGCATTGCCCCACTCCCACAAAAAGACTGAGTCAAATTGTTATCCATGCCTGTCACTACTTCAGCTAACTAAATTCATGTGATTAAATTGGACAATTTGAAACACATGAAAATATTTTAAACACTTAAAAACAAACAAGTCATCTAAATGAAATAAGAGTTGTTTTTTTTTAAATTTCACCAGTCACATTATGTTCAATATATATGTAGTCCTTTCTTGACTAACGGTACACACAACATAGCAATGGGTCAATGAAAAGTGGTTATAAAGAACATTTTATTTCTGCTGCATAAAATGGTAGACATAGTATATGACACAATAGGAGTCTCAAGTTTTTGAATTTACAAACTGGATTACAACATCTGATTAAATATACAACAAATCCTATTATAGCACAGTGAAAGGGTGAAGCCACCCTAACTGAAGAAAAAAAAACTTGTCACAACATGGCAGATAGGGCTTCTGTGATGCCATCAATAGTTAGGAAACATCAAAGGATGAATGTTGAGTTGGTGATTAAGACAGGGAGCTTTGGGGCATTTAGAGTGCATGGGAATTCTAGTGACTTGTGAACTGCGAAAGCCTATTCATAACTTGTTCATTGAAACACAAAATTAATCAATTGCACTCAAATACATTTTGTTTCAACTATATTTAAGTGTGATTCTTTTGTGTTGAGATACTGTAAATATAAAATGTGGTACTCTGACATGTTATCACTTTACTTTATGGGAGATAATCCTGATTAGAAATGTGAGATTGGTGTAACTACAAGTCCCCATAAATAAATTTGAAAATCAACCCTGACAGGTTTCATTACATGAAAAGAAAAAAAAATCCCCATATCCACAGTTAAAAGATAAATAAAAATGTATACGGTTAATATAAACCTCCAGGCTTGCATTTAAGAAAATGAACAAGTTACTTTAGATGCATGTAGACAAGGCCTGTGAGATAATGATGACAGGAGTTGATGTGTTTTGTTATTTCCATGACTCGTCATGCCAGCAGATGACAATATCACATAGATGAGGAGGGCATCGTATCACAGGAGAGTTTTATACTTTTAATTGTAAGTTGCTGTGTTTGACAAGGCTGGCCTGGATTATGTACACTTGGTTAACTGGTGCCTCCCCAGCTGCTCAGTCTCTCATATACAGCATAAAATATATCTATATACAACACAGTCTCACCCCACGTGATCAGGTTTCTTGGAGTGCCTAACAAAATATTAAATTTCTAAGCAACTCATTGTTTGAAACCATCAAACGTGCTTTGTTTTTTCTGGCTATTGAAACTTTTTAAAAAATCATGGCCTGAAGTTTATTTCTTTTTGACACGTTACAAGTTGCTAGTGAAAAAGAATTAACATGTTTACATTATCATTATAGCTATGTATGTGACTAAGATAGAATCAATGCCCTGACTGGTATCTCCAATAAGTTTGTTATATTTGGAATGCCATCAGATTTTATTTAGAGTACTATCAGGCGGAAAAGGAGCTAATATTTTGGCCAATCTCATTGAATATCAAAAGCTACACATTTTAGTTAAGCCTAATTTAAATATGTATAGTAATTATTCAAAGTTTGTAAAAAAAAAATTATAATATCTTATAATTATGATAAAGTTTAATTCAGGCCTGAATTAAAACAATTTTACATAGACAATGAAATCAGTGGCTTTAAAGTGCATAAGTTAAAATGTCTATCTTACTTAACTTGTAAATAATATAAAAACAAAGCTATTCTTTTCACATTTTGGCCAACATAAATAAGGACAAAATATTTCTGTGAAGTCAGCTAGAGCTGAGAAGAGCATTAATTTCTGATTCATGCAATACACTTGAAGTGATCTGATATCTTTGATATGTGATGGGCTGTGAGGCAACAGCTCACTCTCTGGACTGATAGAACAAGATATAACCTGACTCAGATGAATTCTTCTGTGTGTCAGACGGGACTCCGTAAAATTCTTCAATTTGGCTAGCATCAATTTTCTGGTGGAAAAAAAATCTTGAATTCAGAACAAGATAAATTTTCCATCCATGAACAGAAAAATAATATTTTTACTTGGTCAACTCAGAAGCCTTGAAAATAAACTTCAACTTTCATTATTGGTGTAACTCTTGTTTTTATAAATTTGAATTTCAAGGTGTGAAAAAGATTAAACATGTTCCTCCCAAAGATCCAAACGTAGACCAGTGAACAACAGTGTCTTAAAAAAGGTATAGAGGATTGGCAGTGTATATTTTTCTTCCCATTATAAAGTATTATTTAATTTTCTAGTAATGATTCATCAATATTTATTAATTTTATATACAGTGATCCATCTATACCAGGGAGTGGGGCCAAAAGTGTAAAATATCCAGAATAGGCACATCAAAATTGTATTTATGTTAAAAAAAAAATGCATTCAACTGTAGACAGGGTGATACAGAGAAGTGTCCAACACGTTGTTATAGTTCTCATTTAGGCCCAGTTGTCTATTGTTTTATTTTTAGATAAGCAATTGTATAATTTTAACTATTAATAATTATTGCATTTTCCATGTAAAATGTTTAGACAAAGCTTTTTTGTTTTCTCTTTCAAAACAAAGACAAGCTATTCAAACCCTAAACCATGATTACTACTTACATCTACTATATCATCATCAAACAGCAGCCAGAAGCCATGACTTTTGACAATGCTAATGTAGTGACCTCTGTTTGGCCCAGACCCACAATGAACTACAACTGCAACTAAATCATATAATCGTTCTGGATTGAAGGCATCATCAGACTGAAAAAGACAACAACAAAAAAAAAAGTTTTTTTCTCTTAAAATAATTATGATATTTAAATTATTGATCACAAGGCCCTCCTGAATAACCTCATGTTAACATGAGAATCTATTTAGTTACTTATAGTATATTTAAGATGGAATCCACGTGGAATGTTTGCTAGGACTCCAAAATCATCAGCCAAACTAAACTATCCCATGCTTCAAAAATAATTTAACACTAACTAAAGAAGTTCATGTTAACCACACCAGTGGTGAAAGTGTGTGAAAATGGTCCAACATGATTTGATTGGTTAAATGAAAAACTTACTGTGTTAAAAAGGCGAAGCTCTAATGGAAAAACAACCCTGTAAGAGACTTTGATGTATCGATTGAGGTGCTCCATGTACTTGAAACGTTTCAAATGAAGGGCAAGAATCTGTGGTAATTTCTTAACTCTCATCCTACAAGAGTCAGAAGAGTAAAACACATACAAATAGATTTCCAGTTAAAAAACTGTGCTGTTCCATCAAAAGTTATCAAAATAAATTTGTTCCAAATGAAATTTCTTGTCTTAGGCAATCACTTAATTTAATGGCATAATAGGCAAATAAAAGAATTTCAGCACACAAAAATTTTAAAAGCCATTATTTACGTTTGCTAATATATGAAGCATTTTTAAGGAGAAGTAAATTCTGATTGTAGTTAACACTAAACAAAATTGTGCGGCCAAAAAGTGATTTTAATAACATTATTTGGTAAATATGAAAAGGAAATTAAATTACATATAGAAATTATGACTTTTAAACAGTTGCACTGACCTTTTCTGAGCCTCTTGCTTGCTACAACACACTTCACAGTAATACTTGTGTTCAGAGCATAGAGTTTCTGTGTTGCTGAAGCCCCTGAGACAGTGTGTTATTGAAGTGTTCTGCTCCACATCAACACTCAAGTCCAAAAAATCTTCATCTTTACTACTAACCTGCAACAGGAAGATAAATTTCCTGAAAAACTGCTTGCATTATGTAGTATGTAGTTTAACGTTTAATGCCCAAAAGCGTAGTAACTAGGGCTGTCAATTTTTTGAAAAATGCTGCCTGGGTACCCGTCCAAATTTCGAACGGGTACCCGGGTTACCCGTTCAAAACATCGCATAATTTTCACCGTCATACAGCTATACTATGCAACCTAGCCACCTTCCATGCCCCTTATTTCTCAGTAACTAAAAGTGACGTCACATGATTTTGGCTGATTTATACCCCCCTCCCCGCCATTGTCACAAAAACTTAGAACCTCCTTAGAACAAAGATTTGCAGCCGCGCCCATAATAGCTGTACCTCCTTTTTGAAAATGAGCATCTGTGAAATAACTTTATTGTCACTTAAGTTTGTATTTAATGAGTTAATGTGAAGTTGAACTCTGTTAAATCGATACACGTGTAAATCCAATACGTCAATAAATAAATTGTAAGCATTCAAGTTTTTAAGTGGAACTTTCATTTTAAGTTGCACGTTTTGATGTGATGTCACATTTCTAAAACAAACACCCCCTTCGTCACAAATGTATGATCGCCTTCTCCGTAGGTGCTAAACGTCATTTTATTTTATTAGACTGTTAGTAACTAATTTATTGACTTTTAAAAAATTACAAATTTTGGTGTATTACTAAAAAAAAAAAAATGAGGCACTCGTGGGAACAAACACGCAAAACACAATCGAATGGGGGGGGGGGGGGGGGGGGGGNGGAGAGGGGGGAGATAAACAACGTCTACAATCGGAAATCCTATGTCGGCGTATTTCAAAGTAACTTTAATGTTTAAAGCAGGGATGTTTTTATTAACAATACCAAACACGGCCTCATTCATCTCTATGCAGTCCCGCCCCACGGCCGACGACTTACCCATTTGAAATTGTTAGTAACTGATTAATTTATTAACTTTAAATACTGACAACCTTGTACATCAGTTTTTCTAGGTCAACACGTGTTAATTCACACAAGAAGCACAAGCGAATGCAAGGGGTGTGGGTTATATGAATGAAGGGAGGAGGGGGGTAGATAAACAACATTAGCTAGTATCAATCGGATCGGCGTATTTCAAAGCGAAGTTACTGTCACAGAAGGGATTTTTTTTTTTACAAACAAACGCCGCTTTTATCTCTAACATCATTATTTTTGGCTGAGGACTTTTATTTTCCTTATCTATACGATTCTTTTAAAGCGCCAAAACCTTTTTGTGTTTGACGTTGAGAGAAAAAGATGTATCAAAGTACATATCCCGTTGACAGATATTTCTCCTTAGATATAATTTACTGCATTTATTTCAAACAAACATTTTCATTTGAAAAATTATTTCGGAAAAAAAAATGGGAGCCAAAGTTTGGCCTCCGTTAATATAGACATTAAAGTTACATTTTCACGGGTACCCGGGCGGAATTTTACTACCCGGGTAATCTGATGGCAACGGGTATCCGGGTCCCGGGTACCCGTTGACAGGCCTAGTAGTAACGCGCTCCTTGTCTGTAATGCCATAGAAATCACAGAAAGTAAATACTCTTCAGTGCATAAAAGATGACGTATTCAACTTCCAGCAATGGCGGCTGTTTCCCTGGCTAGTGTTATCGCTTGATTCGCAAAGTGTTTTGTAGTTTTAAAGTTTTTTTTAAAGATGCGATTTTGCTATACTTTATTATAAAAATAGTAGTTCTAAACTACAGGTAAAAATAGTTTTAAACTCGACGTTTTTTTGGTTATGTAAAATAACCATACTTATTTTTAAAAATGAAGTCAATATGACAATAATAATATAAAAACATTTTACACAATTTTTTTTTTAATTTCATGACCAGTTGATGGCAATACAGGAAATCCTTAAGGGATTGAGGCTGAAGTTTGGCAAAAACCTTCTGGGGCATTAAATGTTAACAGATGGCTTGCAAAGTAGTAAATTTTTAAAGCTTATTTCACAGGTGAAATGCAGTGAAAATCATTAAACATGAAAGTGAAGATCCGAAATATTTCTTTGTTTTAAAAGAATTTCTTGTAAATCAATACATACTAAAAAAAAATCTTTACCAAGCCCTGAAATAACAGTATAAAAGGTTACATCTTACGGTTTCACAAGTGAGACACCGTGTCTCGTTGGTTAATGTTCCCTGAAAGATTTCATGTACCCATGTTGGATCTGGTTTGACATTGTGGTTGGTTTCTGGAGTTTTCTGAGCTCCCTTTTTCTCAGCTGAAATAATAAAAAAGAGTTATTATCATATTGAATTATGCATCTATAACGAAATGGCTATCATGGTGCATCAATCAGATTAAAATAAGTGTTTTTAAAAAAATAAATAAATGAAACATATAAGCATTTGGCTAAAATGTTAAAACAGACAGCAGGGAGTAAACTAAATAATTCCCCGGGTTAACCTGCAGTGTAAAAGGGTGTTAATTAATATAGTTCAGGAGCATTAAATACTGTGTTGTGGCAAACCAGGACAGTGGAGCAATAATTTGTATTCTTATAAAGTTTGTCAGTTGAATACATGTTGTGGCAAGTAATCTCAGTAGACTTGATATGTCAAAAATTGCAGCTGCTATTGTTTTGTGTGTTATTTCTAGCCCACATTGTTTACTGGGTTAGCTCTGGCGTTAGTAATATTTGAAAGTAACTTTTCCATCACAGCATTTAATTTATACCTTAAGGTCAGTAGCGTTATGGAGAAAACAAATTATAAATAAAATGACATTAAAGAAGAAAAAGTAAAAATTTTATTTCACCTGTGAGTAAATCTGCTACAGTGTTGAGCAAATAATTAAGAAATTCATGGGCATCTTGCTGCATGTAATTGTCAAATAGTTCTGAAGATGACATTAGCCATTAAAATTTTTTAGAGCCATAATCCATAAACATTTTAAATATAACAAAAATGAGACTGAGAGTTTTTCACTATTAAAGGATGGAGCAAAATATGTTTCAGATCATACTAGGGACTTAAAAGTTTATTGCTTTTAACGTTTAAAGCTCCATAAGAGGTTTTCTTTCAGTAAAATTCTGCCTCAGTCCTGTAAGGATTTCATGTTTATTGCAATCAACTGATTATGAATTTTTAAAAGTTGCTGACAATGTATTTATATTATTATTATCATACTGACTACATCTTTTAGGATAAGAATGATTATTTTGAGTATCCAAAAGACCATCTTGAATTTAATACTATTTTTACCAGTAGTTTAGTACTATTACTTTTCAAAACAAGTAAAGCAAAAGCACATGTTAAAGAAGAAAACTGTAAAAACTACCACAAAACTCTGAAAACCGAGCAAAAACACAGCGAAAGCAAACATTGACATTTTCAGAAGTCTACTAAAACTTCTCTCACTAAATGAAAAGTTTCTAATTTCTATAATTTCACTACTAAAGAGAGTGCTATCGAAGTGCACTTTACTAACCTTTGGGATTAGAGATAAGGCGTGCGTTACCGTGCTTTGGGGCTTTAAATGATAAACTTGTCATTTACTCTTAATGTGCTAAAGAGCGAAAATGCGCGCCTTAATAGAACTCTCTTTAAAAACGAAATTACAGAAAATAACAAATGTTCAGTGCATGAAAGATGATGAATGTTTTATTTCTGGCAATGGCGGCCATTTCCCTTGCTAGTGTTATCGCTCGACTCGCAAAGTTTTTTGGAAGATTTTACAGGTTATTTTTGAAGATGTGATTTTGCTAAACTTTATTAATAAAATAATAGTACTGAACTACAGGTACAAACAGTTTTAAAATTAATATGGTCTTTTGGATACATAAAATAACCCATTCTTATCCTAAAAGATGAAGTCAGTATGGCAATAATAATATAAATGGATTTTATACAATTTTTAAAATCCAGTTGATCGCAATTTGGGAAATTCTTAAGAGACTGAGGTGGAAGTTTTCCTAAAATCTTTTGGCAAGTTAAGAGTTAAACAAAGGGTATTACAGAAAAATATATTTAAAATTGAAAAAAAACAAAAACATTAATCAGAATGTGGCAAAAAATTATACAGCATCTTTTTTTATATATGAACTAAACCTTGCAACACAAAAAGTTAACATAACTCAAATTTTTAAAAATTAATAGTAACAGTTCTCTGTATACCGTTTTCCTTGCGAAGTCTGGTGATAAATTTTTTGGGAGCCAAAGTTCCGACTTTCTTCTTCTGTGTTGCAACACTGTAGAAGAGATCAGCCAGGCATGTGAGGAGGGTCTCTTTCTTTAAACTTTTGACCTGATGCTTGTACTGAAGCACTTTCTCACGAAAGGGTCGACAAAAGTAGAGCGCCTGCAGCACTGAATTACAATAGCATGTATTGCCAAACTGAAGGAAACCAAATAAAGAAAATCAGATGTGCACATTAATGTTCATTAAAAGAAAGAAAATTATTTCATTTAATTAACAGGTAAATTTCAGAGAGGGTAGAAATTTACTATGAGCAAAGGAATATTTGACTTATGATTACAACTAAGTATATGAGAAAAAGGTTATTGTCTTTATAAAGTGATCTGACAAGATACTCAGAATTGTTTTTGTTTTTATCTCCCATTAAAGATTCCTTGTAAAATTTATATACTTACATTGACCAAGCCAAAGTAATGTTCATTCGTTGGGAACTGTTCTGAACCTATTTCCTTCTCCAACTGGGATGCATTAGCTCCCTGCAAAGAAAATATATTTATTTTTGTGATTACTACTTATATTAAAAAATAAATAAAAAGACAAGGATTAACATCCCAGACATTGAAATTAAATAATTTTATAACAATTTGGTACCATCCTGAACTTAAACATAACCATCTCCTACAAACTGCGAGACTACAAAAGAGACCTTACATACAGATGAAGACCAACAGAGGATGACCTTCAAAATTTTCATTATAGTCCTAGATCACATGCCCTAATAGCTATTAATTATGCAACAGACAAAATTTAATTTGATATTGTTTAATGAAAAAGTTAAAACTTAATAAAAGCTACAACATGGCACTATTTTCTATTTTTAAAAAAAAAAAGAATTTTAAAAAAAACATGCCACTATTTAAAGATTTTAAACATTTCTAAAATTGATTTCACAATATTTTCAATAGCACTAGTAGCATGAAAAATAACATTCCCAAAAAGTGTACAAGACGGCATAAAATTTGTGTTCAATATACACGTTAATTAAACTTTATTTAACTTAAAGTAAATAGTGAAGTCAAGAGTTTAAAAAAATTTGTGCAAGAATCACCACTGTGGTGAAATTTATATTGTCTAAGGTTAGTTACCCTTCTTCTGGTGTGGCTTAACTGACTTAATCAACTAAGTTTTGAGATCGCTATTGTCAATGCTCCCTCTAAGGTTCATTGGTCCGTGTGCAAAGTAAAAAAAACAAAAACAAGTCATGTGCAAAGTTGCACAGCATCCATTTTTTTATCAATAATTTACCAAATTTGCAGCCCCATCTGTTAGATATATGCCCAGCCGCGCAGCTGAAAGGGAACATTGGCTACTGTCTACATTGTGACTTTATTCAAGTATTTTTTAAATATTGGGTAAGCATTACTAACAAAGTAAGAAGCTACATCTGGCACTAGCCTATGATAACTCTGAAACTAAATATAAACATCTTATCATTGATACAAAATTTGTTTTGTTAAAAGAAAAAAAGAATTTTTAAAAAATTAATTAATTAAATTTGTTTTATCCGAAAATGGGTGATCTAGGGTTAATATTCTGGATTTTCTTAGTAAATTAAGTTATTTAACACACATACACATACGCTAAAACTTATCAATAATATATTAATGTAGCATTTGTCATTTGCTGACAAACATGACTAATATTTATTTAACAACTTTTCTAATCAGAGCATAGATCTCACTCTCACCTCACGATATAGGATAAGGCATATAATATGACTTTGTGGTAATTAGTAATTACCATGTTTATCTAGGACCAAAGACGAATGTAAATACAAAAATGTACATATATCTGTAAATATGCCTGCTGATCAGAAAAAATAAGCGCTGTAAATGCTTCAGTAAATGGAGAAAAATTATGTTGAAACAACTATGGCAACACACCTGTAAATTATAAAGTGGATGTCACACTTTTGACAATTGATAACAAAATTTAATTTCTTATGTGAGATAACCTTGGATTAAAATGAAGATTAAAATTTAAATGAATGCTAAATTAACTTGAATATTGTTGAGTTTTACAATAAGTCTTGTTAGACAATAATTTGTTTGACTTATGAATAACTAGCCAAATACCCGTTGTAACTCGGGTTTCATGTGGGAAAATGAAAAGGAAAAAAATATGTATTGATCATTTTGACATTCTGTCAGATTATAAAATAAAATTATATGAAACAAATTTAGATTGAATAGACTATTGAAAACATTAAATTTAACAACAAACGAACATGTGAAAGTGGAAGACAATAAAGAATTAGATGATGCTTAATAAATGTAGTTTATCTTGAAGTGTAAAAAGGATATCTTCCTATTTGTTCAAGTTAATGTTTTCTCTTTAGTAGATTCAGAACAATTAAGACACCATTTAAAATAAGGTTGTTAACGGTTAACCGGTTATTCGGTTAACCGGTCCTCAGACCAGGACCGGTCATCTTTATTCGGGACCGTAGGACCGTGTAACCCAAAAGAAAACAACAACAACAAACTAACAAAAACTAGCGTTAACACAGTGAAAAAAACTAGTGAAAAAAACAACACAAGCGGTAACGCGCCTCGCCTCTCCCTCTCGCTTTGTCGCGGTGAGTTAAAGCGATACCAAGATCCAGCCGATTAATCGCCCGATATCTTTGCTACGTCTTTCAAATACCTCTCGTAATATAGGTACATGTACTTCACTAAGCGGCCGGTCATCTTTATTCATGACCGTAGGACCGCCTAACCCAAAAGAAAACAACAACAAACCTAGCGATAACGTAGTGAAAAAAAACCAACACAAGCGGTAACGCCTCTCCCTCTCACTTTGTCGCGGTGACTGTACTAGACTAACACAGTGCGCGTTAGATGTCAACAACGGTCAAGGCCGAGGCTGTTTCTATTTATATTAATTATAGTCTGTTTCTTATAAAGACAAAGAAAGCTATAAGAGCATATGACCCCGTGACCTATCCGCATTTTCTGATCACCGGTTTATAGTCTGTTTCAGTTCAGGCATTCAAAAACTTATCGGCGCACGCCGCTTAGTGAAGTACATGTACCTATATTACGAGAGGTATTTGAAAGACGTAGCAAAGATACCGGGCGATTAATCGGCCCACAAATTCGAGTTCGGTCTTTTAGTGACAGTTTTCCTGCTAGTCAAAGGCATTTGATTACCACATTAATACTAGTAATAGTATGCCGAGTGTAGCTCAAACCCTATTTGAACAGAAAAAAACGGGGAGGGGGAACATGTGCGTCGCAAAATTCAATTATTCTGGCGAGTTGGCGATCGAAAAATAATGTTTTTAAAAATAAATTCCATTCTATCGTAGCTTTATAATTTTATTATATTATTAATTTTAATATGCGAGTTGATCGGCATCACACACAAGAGAGGTAAACATGACGTCACAAAGGACGGGGCGAGGCGTTGGTTTTTTGAAACTAATGAAAAAACCTTGCTAACTTTAACGAACTATTGAACCTGTCCTCTTATTTAGACCGGTGAACTACGAGTACCCAAAATAAAATATTAAAAAGACAATTAACCATCACTGTTTAGTTAATTTTTTGGATTTAAAAAAATGCTTTGAATTGAGGGGCATGCGGAAAGAGCTGAACGCAAGCGGGGGGAAGCGGGCTTTGATGCCATCAGACGATGCCAGGCGACAACATTCTCTTGTTAGTTCTCAAATGGGTCTCAAAACATTAGGGATATAAGGACGAGCGGTTAACCGGTCTTTTTTTTAACGGTTAGTCGGTCCTCAAAAACGAGCGGTCTTAACAACCTTAATTTAAAACAAATAGATGCATTTTAATTATCAGGCTAATGAAAATTTAGTTTAATTTTATTTTCTTTATATTACACATTGAATCAGAGCAATGGAAATTAACAACAAATCTTTTCAGTAACAAATGAATTTAAATATCGATATAAGAGTGAGTAACTGTTTTAAAAAAATTAAATATATTTTGAAATTGAATTTTAAATTTACAGTAACAAAACCTTCCAAAAAGTCTCATTTGATATACACCAATTAAATAATAACGTTAATGTTGTTGAGTATTAAGGGTTTTAAGAATATTTTCATTGAAGATTTCAAAATGTACCTATCTTATCGATCAATGCTTTTCTCTGCAATAACACATTGAAAAATGCGTATTTAAACATAATGTGTCGTATCCAGCAGGTATTTACGCAGTTATGAAAGACATGTATAACATGATTTGTAACTTCATTTAAAGTAATTTTGAAGCAGAAGTTAGTCTTTCAAAAAACTTCTTAAAATGATTCGTGTATTCTATTGAGAGAAATAATTAATATTACTTTGAATAATTGATCACTAAATTTTTTCTTACACGATTTCTTTAAACCTTCATATCTAAAGTCGCGTTGCAGTATTATAACAATTGAATTGATTATAATCGGAAAATTTATAAAGCGCAATAACCCAGCTAGTAGCTTGGCTCAACACACTTTACAAAAATTTACATAGAAAAATGAATAAAAATATTCATACATGCTTAAAATAAAAATATTCATTTTGACAAAGCTTAAAAAATTCCGTCAATGTTGTTTTAGGAGGCTCTCAATTTTCTCCTCTAAATTATTTGGATTGAAATAGATTCTTTGGCCATTTGCCAGATGAACACTTTGATGAACAACAGTTGGATATCGTTCATGAATTGGAAAATTTAGTATTCTCCAAACAGCTTCATTGCTGCTGATATAGCCTCTTATTTGAAAAGCTTGAACTTCACCCAAAATTTGGTTGTCATTTAATACTTGAAAAACAGCCTGGTCACTGCCCTTGTGTACATATTTGCAAATGTACTTTATGGATTTGACCTAATGGCAACACTTGACATTAATGTGAGCCTCACACATTTTAAATAACAGAGGGTTGTAAGTTGTAAGGAACTACCTAATGGTTGTCTACTTCAATCTCTGTTTGTGTTGTATTTGGAAACATTTATTTTTGTATTATATTTGTCAGTTGGCTTGCTCCTGCGGTACAGTGGATACCCGACAACACCAGCGAGTGTTTCTTTGATAAGATCCTTTTGAAATCTTTTAGAACATTTACCATTAACGATACATGAAGAATTACTATTTACTACTCTACATGGCCCATGTATCATATTCTTATTGGCTAATTTGAACAACATAGGATCAGTTTCCGGGTTCGGTAACAAAGCACTGATAACTTTGTCAATGTCATTTGACCGAATTTTCTCTTTCAGCCAAATAAGAATATGAGCGTGTGGCAAGCCACACTTCTGCCATTCAACTGAATAAAGCCAACATTTGGTTTCTCCAAAAATGCAATGTGTGGTTAAAACAGCCTTCAATTTTGTTAATTGTTGCTTGAAAACTCTTGCTCAAGGTCATGGCGGTCAACAGAATGTTGTCCTGGAAGAAGATTATCAATTATTTCAGACCAATTTGGATTACACGTGAAGGTCAAAAAGAGATCTGGACCAAAATATTGTCGAGCATAGGTGAGAGCATCTTGTGTGTACTCATTCATGTGCCTTGGGCTACCAGTCATTGATGAAGGCAAACTAACCATGCGACCTAACTCACTTGGATTCCCATCACTTGCCATTGCATCTTTTAAATGGATATATTCTTCAACGCAAATGGATATACTCTTCAACGAGTAGTTTTTTTACAAAATTTAGCCTTACATATCTTTCACTTTCAATCTTTGCGAACATATCAACTATGAATTGATGAAAAAGTTGTCTACATCGTAGAATATGATTATCTTCTCCAACACGTGTCATTAGTCTGTAGGCATAAAAATCCATGGCAAAAACCTTTTCAGTACTGATAGCAGCGCCAGTGGCTTGATTTCTTTGAGGGATACCAAAGTAACAGCCAACTTCCCCTTGTCAAAACATCAGAGGATATTATAGAGCATCATAGAAACAATGTGTTTCTGGTAACCTTTACAGTTATTTCTTTTGTGTAAAATGACGTCATGCCTTTCAAAAGTATTGCCAACCATTACTATTGCTACCTCATCCAAAGTAGGGGCATTAAACCGTATAAGTTGATTGCCTGCTGGTGTTTTATCAGCGCGTATAATGATTTTACTCTCATCTTAGGCATATGTTCGAGAGCAGTCTTAAAAAAGATTAACATACGCGTTAAGACAGTGAGAAAAGCTTGGAGTTCTAAAATAATTTTTTCCTGTATAGTTGGAACAAGAGAACATCTTTTTTGTGCTTCAGAAACATTATCTCCCATGAAATATATTTGTAGAAATTGTGGTTGATCGTCACCTTAAACGTTGTCATAAATTAAGGTACTCTTATCTTTTTAGTTGCACCAAATGACATCATTTGGAAGCAGGAGTTGTATCTTCTTATATTGTCTAAAAATGTCTTGATGTTTGTTTCGCTCCTGTCATTAAAGACTCTAATGGCTCAGGGGGAGAGAGAAGTTTATGCAAGTACACTTTACCATTTGAGCAACATATACCTAGAGGGTCACCTTAAATTTTAACGCATTACAATATTTACACATAACATCCATCTTGCCGATTAATAATTTTTTTTATTTATCAAAATTAAGTTCAGTCAAGTATGAAAAACCTAATAGAAACAAATTATTTATATCATGTCCTCCAGAATTTGATGCTCCAATTCTCTTGTCTAAGAATGTGTTGTTTTTTTTAACATTTGATTTATGTCTCATTTTTCATATAATTTTGTTCTCATCACCTCCAATCTGGAATTTCTGAACTCTGGTGTTTCATGGATTTTTTTTAAAGAATTTCATTTTCTTAATGCTTCCAATGTTTTTTTTTCGAAGATACGTTTTTGCTATACTTTATTAATAAAATATGAGTACTAAACTACAGGTAAATATTGTTTTAAAATCAGTACGGTCTTTAGGGTACGTAAAATAACCATTCTAAGTCAGTTTGACAATAATATATAAATGGATTTTAAGCAAATTTTTAAATTTCATAACCGGTTGATCGTAATACAGGGAATACTTACGGGACTGAGGCGGAAGTTTATTGAAAACCCTAATGCCTAATGCGACTTTAAGAGTTAAATTAGTATAAATTAGAGAGTTTATTTTTTTGCTCTACAAAAATAAATTGCGCTAAAATAAGAAATTACCAAAGTTGCGTATGTCATAGCGCTAGAAACACCCCGTCGAGTCGTCTGCTGTTACGAAAAGATGTTGCAACTCTAGCAACATCCCGCCGTATAGTCTGCTGTTACGACATGTCGTAGCACTAGTTTCCTGACTAGCGCTACGACTATGACATGTCGTAACGCTAGCAACATCCCGCCGGATCATGTGCTGCTACGACAAACTTGTAACGCTAGCAATGGACTAGCAACATCTATTAAAGTTTTAAAGTATTAGTATAAGCCATAAGCATAATTGAAATGCAGCAAATTTTTTACGACATGTCGTAACAGCAGACGAGCCGGGGGGATGTTGCTGGCGTTACGACATGTCGTAGCACCAGCAACATCCCGCCGGGTTGTCTGCCGTTACTTTGTCGTAGCAGCAGACACTTCGTAAAGTAAAATTAATCAGTAGTAATCATCAAACTTTGACTTTTGTTGGTGGGGGAGGAAGAGAGAGGTAACGATTACTTACCATCTCTCCAACAGCGCAGCAGGCGCTAAAGTTTGGTTTCAAAGTAGTTATGTTTGCAAAGTTTTATGCACACTTTTATAAATGGACTTTATACATTTATTTTGATTTTTTATCAGGAAGTATACCGTAAAGGTAAACAGCCATATTGTTTTCATTGGTGCATTATGGGCAATTACTCTGCAGATGCTTGCATTGCCTAGTCAACCCAAAACTCAGATTTCATTTACTTTAAAGTTGAAATTTAATTAACATTTTAATTTGAAATGTAACGCAAATTTAATCAAAATAAATATAAAATATAAAACTTTGTATGAATATATCCAATGAGTGGCGAAGATTTTTTGAAGCAAATATGTTTCTTGAATGTAATTTAAACGTTTATTGGGCATGTTCATTGACCGGTGTTTTTAATGCTGTTATTTACTGGAAAACATTTCCTTTGCAATATACATAATTAATAAACTTTTTAATTAGATACAAATATCTTTTTAATTTTTAAAATTAACCTGCAGTCTCTTGTTACAATGATAAAGAAATTTATTGTTGTGTTATTTATTTGCACAACAATGGACAATGTAAATGTATTTCACAATGTCATAATGTATTAAATTAAATTGTAGTTCAATTTCTGTTTAAATAATGTGCCTCGTGGTGGGGTTGGCATTTAAATGCATATTAATTATAAGATATACTTTATGAACAAATTTATCAAATTTTACATGATTTTAATCATATCAATGTAAATATATTTTAAAGAGGGAAGATATCATATTGCTCTGACAGATTTAAAAAAAAAAATTAATAAGACTCTTTTTCGGGAAATTGAAAGTGGTGTATGTCAATGTCATAATATTCACGGGAAGATTAGCAACAATATCACTCACGTCTGGTGAACTAGATGATTTATCTTCAAGAAATGAAAAATGACAAGATGAGCAGTATAAACACGTTAATTTATTTAATTTCCATTGGTCGTTTAATATTTTTTTTTATTATTGCCAGAACTTTGGCAATTGAAAAACATATTCTTCATAAGATAGCGAATTTAACAATTTCTATTAGATGTTTAAATTTAAAATATATCTAGAAGCCACCCTCTCTGATTCCCCCTCGGGCTAAACTACAGAGTCCAATCTATGTGTTTTGTCAAATGCATTGAATACAAGTTATAAAAATTTAATTATTTTTCAAAATAATCGTTTTAGTGTATAATTCACTTGCTTCCTTTTATTTTTAAAAAGCTTTCTCTTACGTTTTCACACATAAATAACAATGTTATAAACACTGCGTTCATACCATCATCATGCTGTGATTTTTTTAACGAGAGTACAATCAAATCGGTGTGTCATACAAATATTTTAAATTATTATTTGTTCTAAAAAATCTAAGGCAAACGCATTTTTAAATAAATACATTTAATTTTATTAATTGATTTAAGCTCTTCCAGTTATATTAATATATAATAAGTTAAATCTCAAACTGGCACGTTGATGTCATAAATCCCTGGTATCAAGGGAAACGTGAACACCGGGCCTTTTCTCTTCAACTTTGCCGTGTGGTGGACGGGCAAAACTTTTGGTACGCAATCAAATTTTAAATTGTAGTATATAATTAATATTTGACTGAATTTGTTTTGATTTATTAAATCTTAAAAGGTTTTATCCTGCACTATTCAAGTTATTGAGAAACGTAAAGCGATTTAAACTAAGAAACTTTACATTCAAGCTTTTTATCCTCTTTTAACCCGTTATCGATAACTCGCGTGACAGTACAGCAAAATCTCTTTAAACAAGGCCTGCTTGAACACATGTTTTAGGGCAAAATTATTCATTGTTGTATATAACTATTAAATTAGATGGTTAAAACCTATATCTCCGACCGGGCCGACCTTATCGGCGGCCATCCACACCCTAAAATCTTCAATTTTCAGAAATTCTAAAGCTATACCTAACCCAAACCCTAAAAATCATCAATTTTTCGAAATTCTAAAGCTAAACCTAACCCAAACCCTAAAAAATCGGAAGAGACGCGACGCTCCGGTCGGAGATATAGGTTTTAGCCAATTAGATGCATGGTGCCCCTATGTAATATATTTTAACGTAACCCCAAGGCCCTGAACCTTTTTCCTGGTCAGGGCATAAAAGAAAAAGGAACATTAACATACTGTTATAACTGTTGTCACTGTTGTGTAAAAAAATTACTTACGCGCAAATAAGGGGTTGGAATAAGATGAAACTTTTGGTAAATAGATAACTTTTAGGGAGTGTCTAATTAAAAATCTCACCTAAATATGTACCAAGCAACAAGAATAAATTTGTTGCGCATTTTATTACATTTACATGGATTTTATGTATGTCACAGAACACTGAGAACAGGATTTCTGTTGTATCTACTGTGTTTTCCATACACGCCACACATCTCATACTAGGTACTTTGACAGAAAATTTAAATGTTGTCCAATAGGCTCAAATTATATATCATTTTAAAGGGCTTGCCAAGACCTTTTCAAAACCACTTGAATTGTCTATCTTTTATAGAAGTGGAGTTATGAATTTTTTTTGCCCCATATATAACCTATATAATTAACTTTGAAAACTTGTGACCGGATTTTCACATTCTCTCACACTGAGACACATAACTTTTTTTTTTTTTTGCAAAGATAACTGCACCAAACTCTCAGGAAACATTCTTAATGCAATATACAACACAATTAGCAACAAAGGTTCCAGATAGCTGCACACCATTTTATTTTATAAATTTTTATATACCACAAGGGTACAAAAAATACTTCCAAAAAAATATTTTAAAAATTATTATTAAGACAATTTAAGAATCACTGTAACAAATATAATTATAATAATGCTTATATCAATCATTCCAATGGCAGCTTGAAAGAAAACCTGCAAAAAAAAGAGTAAAATAATTATTAACAATTTTTTAAAATAAAAATCAAAGATTTTTACAATGAAAAATAAAGGCATATTTTTACAATATAAATACAAAACATAATATTAACTATTATTTATTCTTTGCACTGATTCACATCTTAAATGAGAAAGAAGATGGAAAGCTAATGAAAATTAAAAAAATAATAATTAATTCATAATTTACTCTGACATTTAGCCATACCTAACGTTTAAAAATAGGCCTTCAGTGCTGACTTCTTGCGTCTACTCTATCTAAGCAACCCTCACTGTCTTCCTCTGGATGGTCTGAGTCCTTATACACATCAGCTATCTCTAAAGTCTGTTGAATAATCTGTGGTATTTGTGGATGAAAAAATTTCATAATGAAGCAGGCCCGGGCCTAAGAGCATTGGAGGTCCTAGGCAAAGTGAATTCGGTGGCCCTAAATAGCCTAAATGTAATAGAAAAACAAATATGAAAAGATTCTTCTGTGACTCTAATCATGAGACTAATCGGAGGCCCTAGGCAGCTGCCAGGTTTGCCTATGCCTAAAGCCAGCCTTGGCTAGAGAAATGTCAGAAGAGCTGAATGGCTCCATCATTTTCTTCCTTTGGACTGGTGTCCTTGCAGTTGCAGGCTGAAACTGAAAGAAAAAAAATACTTTTAGTTATATTTATAATTTAATATAATTTAAACATATTTTTCCATTATAATTTTTATATTAATAACATTAACATTGTTCATTGCAATATAATTAAAGATTAATAAGTTAAATACAATAAGTTGAGGTAAGTAACAAATTTTATTTTTATTTAATTAATGACATTATTATTATTATTATTGTTTATCATAACAATTTTTCTATTATGATTTTCAAATATATCTTGGTGGTAGTAGTAGATACTAATTATTATTGCTATAGTCTTTAGTCACTTTAGTAAAGGCTGTTGTCATACATTAATATATAACATAATACATATGTATTTAGTTAACAATTTATGATTTTAAAAAACAAAATAATGGAAACGATGAATATTAATACTATTTCTATTTATAGTAACAGTGTTTATTTATTTTGATTTCATCTGTTTATTTTCATTCATCTTATATCATTATTGACTTATCTAAAGTATTATCGTAATTTAAACGAATTTTAAACATGATTGCAGCCATTTACAATGGCTTATATTAAGGTTAAGACTATAGTTGTTAGGTTATTTTTAGCTTCTGAGACATTTTCTCTTGTCTCGTCTCAAGCAAACTGCCAAAAAATGGCATAACAGTGAACAGGTCTCAGTTAATCAAATTCTAATAGGATATTACCAAGAAAAAAACGGGACATTGATCTGGCAGGGTTAAAAAATTTAGCCATAATTGCTATTAAGGTTGTTAACCGGATAAGCCAGTCCTCAGATCAGGACAGGTCCCTTTAAATCAGGACTGTTTAGGTTAACCACAACTTCAGTAAGCCTGTATTATCCGGAGTTGCTTTTTGTTGTTACCCTTAAGATGCAGGGCAGCATAAGAGACTAAACTAACGTGAGCCACAGTTACTTCAATTCGCTTTCTCCATACTCGGATATATAATATACATGTGCTGAGGCGTGGGGTTTTTTTTTAACTAAGGAAAAATACCTCACTAACTTAACAGTCCTTTTCTTTAGAACGGTTAATCACAAGTCCTTAAAGAAAATAACTATAGCACTGTTTACTAATTCTTTAGATTTTAAAAAAGAATTCACTGAATTGAGGGCATCACAGAAAATAGCTTAACAAAAGCGGGGGAAGTGGGTTTAGTTGCTACAATCGGAAACATTTATCTTATCTTATCTTAGATATACAGACGCTCCTTCTATGTAGAAGATAATGGCGTCCACAGACCATGAGAGATGATCTGTTGGCAAGTGATGCAGCGTCACAGGCCACGGCTATAGGGGTTCCACGCATTACCCCAGCCGCCTAACTATTGTCTAGTTAGGTACCCATTCGGAGCTGGGTGACTCGGGGACTCCTCAGGCCCCGAGAACAAATCCTCACTTTCGTGTGGATTCGAACTCGTGACCATCGGTATGACAGTCGAGAGCGCTACCTCTGGACCACCACGTCCCACAGTTGCCTAACTGTACTACTAACAGAGTGTTTACCGTTCATCAAATTTGATTTTGGTCTTACATTGACAGTTTTCTAAGACATTTGACTTAAAATGACTAATTACCACATCGAATGTTATGTTTTCTAAAAAAAATAATTTTGTGTGCGTTGGAAAAGGAGCACAGGGCATCAGAGCTGAACACAAGCGGGCGGCGACGCCACATGTTCTTTGGAGTCACCACCAGACTGCTCGAATCGATATTTGATACACACTCTTTGTTGGTTCTCAAAACTATGGAAAGGACCGGACAGTAAATCTGTCTTTTTTTAAAAAGTGTTAACCAGTCCTCAGAAAATGAACTGACTTGACAAACATTTGCTAACATGCTGTTTGAATACAGTTAATACAGAAAAATTTTAATGTTAATCTTTACGGTTTACTTTATGGGGATTTTTAAAATAAAAAATTTAATTTTTTTTGTTTGGCTGCTTTGACGGTAGCATAGCAGAGGTTAACACTAGGGTTGGAACATAATAGGCGCTTGGATGTCAAATTGGAAAACACATGGTGCAAATGGATACTTTCTCTTGTTGGTAAAAATTGAACGTCAGTTAACAGGTCTTTTTTGGAATGGTTAACCTGTCCTCAAAAATGAGGGGTCTTAACCACCTTAATTGCTATCCTCCCACAGTCTATGGGGTCCAACTAACACTATTTTTGAAAATTAAGAAAATGTGTAAAAATTCAGCTGTCAGCGTCATGGTTAAGAGTAAAGCTAAGTACTCAGTGAGAATTTTAAATTGGGCCTATTACATTTATATTAATTTGATTTAGAAAATTGAAATAAAAGTTATAATTTAGCTGTTTAAAAACTTGCTTTTTCAATATTAAGGCCCTCTATTTATATTTACAGTGGATGTTATGTAAGTAGCCAAAAGCTTAATTTTGATTCATTCATCAAATAATCAATGCTTGTTTTTTAATTGAATCAATGCATGCCCTTTATTTATAGAATTGCTAATATTTCTTTTAAACAAAAAATTGTTTAATTATCTCCAGTGAACCAAAATGACGAATCCTAAAGGTTATCGCCGTGGTACACGGTACATGTTCTCGCGTAAATTCAGAACGAAAGGTGTCACCAAGCTGTCTCGTTATATGTCAGTCTACAAACGTGGAGACATAGTTGACATTAAGGTTTGCTTTCTTTTTTTCTACCTATTGTTTGAAATTATTTAGGCCTATTTTTACTGTTATTTCTTATTTATTTTAATCATGATTTACAGTAATTTACACTAAATCATTCCTTTTAAACAAATTAGTTCATTTTTGTTTTAAAAAGAATGTGATTTTTTTCAGGGTGATGGTGCTATTCAAAAAGGTATGCCACACAAGTTTTATCACGGAAAGACTGGTCGTGTTTTTAATGTTACCCCTCATGCTGTTGGAGTTGAAGTAAACAAACAACTCGGGTATGTATAGTATGTTTTACCATGACAAAACTTTTAATTTCAATTTCCACTATTGCCAGAATCAAACTTTGGTTTTGCAGGCCTGCCAACCATTCCGATTTTTTAAGAATTATACAGTTTTTACACCAGATTCTGGGAATTCTGATAATACCTTTTAAATCAAGATTTTTCTACCACAATTTTTTTTCTTCTCTTTTTAAAAATGAGAAAGTGGCAAAAAAAAATATTATAAAATAATAAAAGCCGAGTTTAAGTAGTGATAATTCCGTGGCTTCCATAACACGGCAAAATCTTTCTGCTATGAAATAAATAAGGAAGAAAAACCCTTTAGTTTATGTATGTATGTATAAATAAATAATAGGGCTGCGGAAATTATCGATTAATTTCTCGATTAATCGGTAAATTTCTTTATCGATTAAAATTATTTTAATCAATAAAATAGTGATTAAAATTAAAGGAATATTTTAAAATTCTTTTTCGATTTATTAATAAATTATTAATACTTATTAATAGTTGTTTTTTTTTTTTTTTT
>MUZC01000482.1:186309-196910 GCA_002072015.1 Radix auricularia
TATCAAAAAAGGACAAGTTAGTTGGTCTTTTAAAAAAAGGTTGGCGCCGTAGGCGCCCAAAAAACGGGGGCGCCGCAGGCGCCACGGCGCCTGGCACAATCTAGTATAATACATATACATACATTAATTAGGCAAAGTAACGCTACTTTTTATGGTCTTCAGTGGACATATATTTTTTCTTCAATTTCCCAATGATATATTCGCAACCTTAAGCTTTAACATCCATTTTTAAAATGCATTTAATCACTAAAATTAATTTTAGGAATGTCACTCCTTATGTGGTCAGCAATGATTAATCTTTTGAAAAGTTTAAGTTTTTAAAATAATGCAATCACTTTTGTACAAGGTGACACACACTAAACGTACATTTTTAACGATCCAGTAAAACCAAGAGATAGTGTGGGAAAACATTTATTCATAGTAGCCTAATTGAAAGCTTAAACTATGCCATTTAAAGAAACTTTAATAAGAATTTTTTTTTATTACATACATTAGATTTCGTCCTCCCATTCGAATGTATTCTTGAAATCTGCTGTTGAGATTTCCGGCTTTTAAATTTTTATATTTAAAAAAAATTTTTGGACACCCTGTATTCTATATTTTTTAAGTTTCTTAACCGAATTTAAACATATCTTGCTCACTCTGTTAATATTAATAACATTTTCAGGATGCCATATGCCAGGTATGCTGTCAAGATTGGTCTCAAATAACTTTCAGACTTTCATAAATCTGCTGAAAACTTAACCGTAACTTTTTAAAAAGAATTTAAGAGAATATAAATATTCTGTGTAACATATCCAGTCTGTTATTAGTGGTTAATGTGGATTTATGAAAAAAAATGATAGGTCTACTAGTTTGAAGCATGGACCGTTTTTGTATTATTGAGTGGGTTCTTGTTAATGAAGAGGAGAAGGACGGTGACGTATTGTTTGCTTGGGTGGGTAAACGAAAGGATTCAGATAGAAGGTGTTGACAGAGACATTAAACGTATGATAATTTTTTTAGGAGTGACGTGTTCTTGAGTATATGCAGTGCTTTTTTCTGAAGAAAAAGGTTCCGGAACGCATATTCATGTCCGTTTTGTCATAAAGAAATAACACTGAAATGAGTGTAGTAAACATAAAATTTTAGATTATATCAAAGAAACAAAATTACAAGGTTTAAACTGTTAAGTTTTATTAACTATGTAGGCTAATCTGCTAAAAAGACAACCTTTGAGGTTTTACAGCAAGTTCCACAGTTTTCGCATGTTTTCATCTGACAAATCATCTCGATTTCTTTTCCTGCTTTGACTGTCTACGGCTGAATGTCTTCCTCGAAGTAACCACGAATCAACGTACTTTGAAGGATCGAAAAATGTGAGATGTGGACCCACCAATCTGATGAATAACAGTGAAGAAACTGTTTTTGTCATCAAAGAAGCCCTGGTTGGGGTGATTATAAGATTCATCTGCAAAAATCCTCTCTCGCACTCACTAGAAGAAATAGAAATAGTATGTATAGCATGAATCAACGGAAGCAGTGTTTCTGGATATGTCTTTTCCATACGGTATTCACGGAATCCACGAATCATTTCTCTTTCATTTAGTTGTAGTCTGTTTGGCAATTTTCTAATTTCCATTTCTCCAAATGTTATCTGGTTGGTAACGTTTTCTGACCACTGTTTTTGAACTAATATGCGAGCCCACTGAGCTAATTCAGCATCTTCGTTAGTAAGCAATCTGTTCTCAATTGAGTTCTTTAGTTTTTTTATAAAAGGCGTTAGGATCAATAGGAGGATCATTAGGTGAGTTTTTTGTGTGTAATATAACTCCATGAAAGCTGAGATTCTCGGCGGCAGCTGTTGCAGTTTTATAATATGTGCCTGCATTTTGACTTCTTTCGTCAAAGACTTGTACAAGTGCTTTTATTTTTTGATTCGCCTTGTATAGATCTATGCTGCGCTCCTGTATATCCTAGCTCAACTCAGATAATTCATGAAGAGCATCGCACATTAATCCTAGATCCATTATAAATTCTGTAGATGTAATTTTCTTCTTCAGGCCTTCCTAAGTGCACTTATCACTTGCGCTTTTTGTTGGATCTTTTGTCGCTTCTTCCAAATGCTTCACCAGCGCTGCATAATTATTCCACACTGCAAACACTGAACGAAAACTAGATGATACCCATCGCGTGCTTAAAACTCGTCCGATTTTCAACAGCTCAACTTCCAGTATTTCAGCACAAGAATGCAACTCTCTGCTGTTTTTTTTTGGTGAAGCATGATACAGGACGTAAAGCTTATCCAGAAAAGATTTAAATCTATTGATTCCTGAAATCTCCTTTACAGTATCAGCTACTGACAATTCGAGTCTATGATTAGCACAATGCCACACTATCACAGATGGAAATTTATCGGTAAGTAACTTCTTAACTCCACTTTTGCATCCAAACATTACAGATGCGCCGTCGCATGTTACAGAAACTAAATAGTCTTTCAGGTATTCTTCTGTTATTCCATGAAACGTGAAACATTCGAGTAATGCATCAAAAATTCCCTTGGCCGTAACATTTTCAAGCTCCACTAAGTCTAGAAATAAATTGATTGGTTCACTCATTCCCGTGCCCTCTTCTACGCAACTCTGAATATACACTATAAGTGTTGATTTTTGACTCAACATGGTAGATTCGTCGTTCATCACTGAAATCTTACTTTTACAGCGAACGATTTCTTCGGCCATCTTTTTCCTCATTTCGATGCTTATATAATAGCCGGGCTATTATATATGACTAGTTTATTTAATATTAAAATTCACTTTACTCTATCAGCGATATTGCATTCAACGAAACCTGAAAAAGCAGTAAATACCAAACATTCCAAGCAAAAAAATATTAAAAAGTCTGTGGAAAAAAGTGCCGGAACGCCGTTCCGGTGCGTTCCGCCAGAAAAAAAGCACTGAGTATATGCATGTCTTAAAATTGTGGAACTATCCAATAGTATTGACTAAAGCATGATCATAGACGTAATCTTCTTTAATTTTTTTTTTTTTTTGAAGAGAGTTCTTAACCATGAAAAGAAAATTTGGTAGCTCCCTGTTTTTGGTGGCACCTTGTTCTAATAGCGCCCATTGTGTGGTGTCTCGAAAGTTCCGGTGTCACTCAACATTTAGCTTCATCAAATTTTAATATTCCTTTGGTGTTTGTTTTCGTTGGTGACAGAAACGGAAGCAGCAAGCAAATTTGAATCAGGAAAAAATCCCCTTTACCACAGAGTAAAATTAATACTAGTAAATATTTTGCATGGGGAAAATGCGATGTCGGTGCGATTTGACGACATCATATAGACCGGGTTACCATTTGACGGTTCTAATATGAAAACTAAACAGATTATATTTAAAACCTCAGATACTTCAGTATTATGTCTATAATAAATCATAAGAATAACAAAAACACATAGACTACAAATTTGTGGAGAAGAAATTATCAGTGTCACTAGATGGCGGGCTTTGTTTTATTGTTATCAGCCATTTTAAAAAAAACTGAAGTTGATCGAAAATTCTGTTGTTTTAATATATATATATANAACAGACACTCATTAAACATTCACCAACTCTTGAAACTTGAAGCTCTCAAATACAATAATAGTTATATGCATTTAATGTCACATAAGCTTAACAGAACATAATATTTCGCTTCGCCGCCGCAGTTATTAGGCGTTTTTTCTTCTTTCTAACCACCAAAGCTCCATAGAGAGTTATTTCTATTTATATATTGTAATCTATATTGTTATAATATACATCAACATAGGGTATAATATATCTATATCTATATATATATCTATCTATCTATCTATCTATCTATCTATCTATCTATCTATCTATCTATCTATCTATCTATCTATCTATCTGTCTAAATCTTACCGTGGTATTTGTCTAAATCTTACCGTGGTATTTGTCTAAATCTTACCGTGGTATTTGTCTAAATCTTACCGTGGTATTTGTCTAAATCTAACCGTGGTATTTGTCTAAATCTTACCGTGGTATTTGTCTAAATCTTACCGTGGTATTTGTCTAAATCTTACCGTGGTATTTGTCTAAATCTTACCGTGGTATTTGTCTAAATCGACGTTGTAGAACTGCTCCTCGGCGTCCTCTCTCATTATAAGTTCCCTGGTATCGACCGTGTCATGTTCCTCCCTTTGTGAGTACGCAGACGTCCCACCGTCCACAAACCGAAGTACGAACACATAAATGCACACACAAGCCAACCGAACCACTGTCCGACACTTCATGCTTACAACCAATACGAGAGTCCGACTGACGAATGCAAGGAGCAGAAAAAATTGTACACAGTAGCAAGGGACCGAACTCGGCGGAAGGGGCGGTAAAGTGTGATGACAGACGCGTCTTGCTATCCAAAGTGTGACATGACTGGGTATGCCGTGAAGCGTAATTAAATTAATGTATGTGCCGCACATTCATAATGGTCAAGTCGTTATCTAAAGTTACTGTTTAAGGGAACTCATCGGCGCGTCCGTTTTGGGTTGAGAATCTATTAATACGTCGACATAGTAAAATTATTCAAAAGAACAGACAGTAGAGTAATCGGTGATAATGCTGGCCCGCTTTCAGGTATCCATAAGATGAGCTTCTAACAACGTATGAATGGATCCATCATCTGCGACAAAGTTGGGGGCGGGGTGGTAGTGAATTTATGATGATACAATTTTCCAGTGGTGTGTGTTATTTATTTGTACTACTATTGTTTAGTTATTGTTATTTATTTTTTATTTTGGTTGAGGGAGGTGGGATAAAAATCTGTCAACATATTTCTTGACAGGAAAAGTGGGTAGTACACAGGTAGGTCCAAAATAATATATTACATGCAACACAGTGATTTTAGCCAATATGTTGGTAGAATGATTTGGGAGCGAGTAATTTTAACAACAACAGGCTCAAGACATTTAATAATTGCATGCAGCAAATAAACTCACAAATAAAGAAATACAAAGGGAAAAGGGAATGAATATAAATATGTGTGTGTGTGTGTGTTCGTCTTTGTGTGTGGGCTAGAGAGAGAGAGAGAGAGAGTGTGTGTGTGTGTGTGCGTCTTTGTGTGTGTGCTAGTGTGTGTGTGTGTGTGTGTATGTGTGTGTGTGTGTATATGTGAATAAACCTTGTCATCACATGTTATCGTTATTACTGTTTTTTAAACTGGCGAAGCATTTCTTTACCCACTCGATAAATACAAAATAAAACACAGACATATATGAAAAAAATATTTCATCGTTTTTTAAAATTGGACCAGCTTATCAATACAAGTAAATGATTAGTTGCGGCTGGATCTTATCTTATCTCATCTTATCTGTTACAGACGCTCCTTCTGTACAGAAATTTATTGCGTCCTACGTTTATCTCTGGTTTGTGTTTAGTCCTGTATTCTTATTAGAGTTTTAAATGATGATAAAGTGTTGGCTTTCCTGGTTTCTTCAGACAACCCATTCCACGCCCGAAATCCGGACGGGAAGAAAGAAAACTTGTATGTGTTTGTTTTTGCATACGGAATAAGAAAGGAGTTTTTGTCCTTATGTCTATCTCAGGGTTGTATTAAGTTACCTATGTATTGTATTTCTAAATTAGAATTAATCGCTTTATGTATAATTACTAATTTACTTTTGGTTATTCTATCCTCTAGTGTTTCAAGGTTTAATGATTTAACTAATGGTGTTACTCTTGTCAGTTTTGAATATTCCCCAGTAGTGAAACTGGCAGCTCTTTTTTTTGAATTTGTTCCAGTTTATCAATATTTTCTTTGGTGGATGGGGCCCACACAGAAGATGCATATTCTGGTATAGGTCTCACCACGATGAGGTAGCATTTTAGTATTATATATTTATTACAATTTTAAAAGTTTCTTTTTATAAAACCTACGATTTTTTTTGTTGATTTTTTAATAAATTCATTGACATGGGGATTCCATGATAGTTTCTCATTTATTACAACTCCTAAGTATGTTGCATCTTTAGTTTAGGTTGGTTCTTTTCCATGAATGAATTAGTGAAGTCAACAGTGCGTTCGCCTCACAAGCTGAGGGGCGTGGGATCGAGCATAAGCAAAGCCACAATAAGATTGATGAATAACCATTGCTAAATAGTCCTCTGCTGACCTGGATATGAGATGGGCGCCGCCAAGGTCCATCAAGCCCCGAGAAAGTTATTATGGAAACATTGGAACACCCCCCCCCCCCACGACCACAAGGCTATGGGACAAAAAAAATTATTAGTGTTACATTCTCACGGTCACCACAAGAGTTTTTGAGAAATTTGAGTTATCTTATGTTATCTTATCTTATCTTATCTTATCTACACAGACGCTTCTCCTATTCAGAAGATAATTGCGTTCACAAACCATGATGGATGCTCTGTTGGCAGGTGATGCAGCGTTCACAGACCACGGCTATGAGTGTTCCACGCATTACCCAGCCGCCTTACTAGTGTTAGTTACCCATTCGGAGCTGGGTGACTCGGGGGAGCCCTAGGCCCCGGGAACAAATCCTTGCCTTCGCAGGGATTCGAACCCATGACCATCGGTACCCCAGTCGATCACGCTGCCACTCGACCACCGTTATCTAAGAGTTAATTACCGAGTCGGTCAAGTAATGTAGTCATAAACTTAAAACTTGGTGCCTTATTTAAATTCAGATTTCATCTATAAATATTCAATATTGACTTGTGAAAAATAGATGTGCTGTCTTATAATTATTAGCCTTAAAAAATATGAGCAAATTAACAATAGAATAGTGACTATTTAATAGTCAATAGTTATGAGATGAAAAAAGGGTATATTATGAACATATATTATATTTGGCCGTCCATAAAGTACGTCACTTTATTTTTGACCATTTAAACCCAAATCCCCAACCCCCCCCCCCTGTCAAAAATCTTGGACCACCCCCTACTTTTTAAAGTAAGTCCCATTTTCGAGCTAATTTTGAAAAAAAATAAAAAATTAAAATGTAATAGAAAACACCGTGACATCACAAATGACAGCCCACCCCTGTCAAAAACGANTACTTCCTCGACCTCGAGCATGGCGTACTTTATAAATGGAAAGTCCCTTATTATGACATAAGTTTTATTTTTTTTTAAATCTATTATTATCTTTTTTTTTTACATGATGAAATAAAAAAAATTAATCTCAAACGTCACAACCCATATGATATTTAAGAAATAAACGGTTCATAAGCAATGATAAAACTTAACACCTGATTATTAAGTACTCTTCAGAAAGGAAAATTAAATTTAGTTCATTTAAAAGAAATAAATTTCCGGGATTGCGTGTCTACCGAAGTAAACACTAAACATGTGAGTATGGGGCTCTTGCAATATTGAGACAATTTATTCTCTTATCATTATAGTATTATTTAATTAGATATCAATTTTCTTTTCTCATTTCAGGTCTAAGGTCACATTCAAGATAACCCTGACTTCTGACTCAAAACTTCCCTATAAAGTGTAAGTAATGATTAGTAATGAGTCTGATACTCTGAGTCTCATTCAGTATTCAAAGTAAAAAAACCTGATTTTAATATGACATGAATTCATGAATAAGAATGTGATACCGAATTTTAATCATAACGGTGATCGTGGAAATAACCCTCTCAAATTACATTGCATGTATATTACTATAAAATTTTGATTTAATTAACTTTTCACTTTCATTTTCTTAGTTTTTAGTTTAGCGTTAGTTTAGTTTAGCCTTTAGTCTAAAGTTTAGTCTTTAGTTTAGTCTTTGCGAGTCAGCATAGACTATGAATACTATGATTTAGACTATAGTCTATAGGGTCTATAGACTTATGAATACCATGATTTAGACTACTGACTATAGTGTCTATAGACTATAGACGCTGCTGTTTCACTGTTGCAGAACTGCACATTCACATGACATGACATTATCATAATGATTATGAAAATTATGATATCATAACCATATTGGACCATATTGATATTGATAAGGATTTTAATCCTTGTATTTGTATCAGTGTACAGTACTAAGAAGTACAGTTCATTGTTGTTATAATCATTTCTTGACAACCCACCATAGAGTTTATTTTTTTCCAGACATAATCAATAATAATTGGTCTTATTATTACACTTAGTACAGTCTCCATTAAATTAAATAGTAACCACTCTTAAGCTCTAATAAAATGCAAGACTAGACATAAACTTTATTAATAAAACAAGGAGGCAATAATCTTCTGTATAGAAGAACCATCTGTAATAGATAAGATAAACTTAATTCTAAGGAAGCGAGATTGTAATTTTTATATGGAATATAGTATAGTGTCATTAGTGAAGAGCATCTCAAATTTACTTATCAGATAAGTAAATTTGAGATGCTCTCTACACTATACTCTATTCCATATAAGACTTATCATTTACATATGTTTGAGCAACTTCATTAAACAGTCAAAATATTTCTAATATTGACTATTATTATATCAACTTATTCTTTTAATACTCAAACTTTGTAGATACAAAAGATAGCAAAATTGCTGATAAGCAATTTTTAAACATGTAATGGCTAAAAGTAAAAGGACTTATTTTTCATTTTAATTCCGTAAATTTATTTAGCTATATAAAATTTTAAAAATTTGCATAGCAAAGTGATCATATAAAAAATGGACATAGTGCACCTTGGGACAAATTTGGAAGTTTGTTATGTCAGTAATGAGATAATGTTTTTCCAATGAACTAAATTTTGTCTTTTCACTTAATTCCATTTCCATAATTCCCAGACTCCCTTCTACTAAGTTTTCAATATAATTTAACACTTCTGTCAGTTTTGGTGCACCTTGATCTCTCATCCTCCATGCTGAGTTTTAAACTTGATTATCAGATTCCACTATCTAATCCCATTTGACCCTGTTATTCTGATCTTAGAGCCAGGCTTTTGTTAACTGAGCTCCACATGGGGTTTGTGAACTTATTCATTGGCAAATCACAAAACTTAAAAAGTTCGTCAAGATATTTGATGCTAGTTTAATTGTTTTAATGCTTTGAAGCTTTACATTTTAAAAAGTCGGAATAATTTTTCCCTTAAAAAATGTTCATTTGGATAAACAAAGTTACAAGTGCGCTCCACTGTGTTTACAGAGTTATGATAAAATAAAACAAGTTGAAATTCCAGGAAAGAAGGATTTTATTTTTAAGACTAAAGGGAATAAGTGTAATTATTTTTTATCGATAAACATGATTAAGGTTGTGGATAAAGGGTCTGGGTTAGGTTAAGCTGTCTATTTTTTAATTTAAAAAAAAAGATGGGACGCTAAATATACCATAAATGGAGAATTCTGTTTCCTATGTTTTTACCCATTTTTTAAAATGATTCAGATTGTCTGTACCAGAGGTAGCACCATTCACAGCTGTTCTCAAATTTGCAGCCGAAGAGGTAATGTCCTGACATTAATTTAACAGAGATGTTTTTGTCCAACATTATCACAAGTTTATACCATTTCAAAAATAAAATGATAGTACTTTTTCATTTTGTATGGCAGTACAAACCAGGAAAACCAACACATAAGAACATTTAATTCTCTAGTAAAAAAGCAAGACTAGACTCAAACTATGGACTAGGATAAGATGCAATTATCTATATAGAGGGATCGCCTGCAATTTATTAGTACATGTGTATGGATAATTTTCATTGTTCTTCCTTGAACAGCCCAGGTTTGCAGCCATACCATATACTATACTAACTGTCTTAAATTAGTAAAAATCTGCTGTTTTAACCATGTTACTTAATGGCTAGCTAGTTACTAGTACTGGTACAGAAAATTAAAGGTCTGTTCAGAACCATTAAGTTAAAATCAGATAATTAATTATTTTTTTTTTTTACAGTTTAAAGTACCAGTGGCAACCAGTGCAATCATTACCAATGATGGAATTGGCATTAATCCGGCTCAGAGTGCTGGTTAGTCTCAAATTATTCCTATTTATTGCTTCTTTTAAATTTAAGCGCTCTGACCGAGCGTAATTCAATTCTGGCTGTAATTTAGTTCTAAAGTTTTAAAAATCTATTTAAAAATTCTCAAGTTCAAATTTTAATAAACTGAAATTTTATCTTTATTCTTTTAAAAGAGTAAACACAAATCAATGTACATGTATTTGATTTTCATTTTAATCCTAAAAGACTTTTAAAATTTATATTAGAACTTAGAACAATATGTTTATTAAATTTATTTATATCATATTCGATGGTCTGATTAACATTAATAAAAAATATCAGATCTTTATTTTAAATATTTAAATCCGTTTTTATGTTGTGGAGTAAAGACTGGATTAATGTGTAATATATTGGCTATAATAACAACCAATTATACTTTTTTCTCTTTCAGGTAATGTTTTTCTCAAACATGGATCAGAACTGAGGTTGATACCGCGTGATCGTGTAGGATCTTATCATTGATGCAACTGATACTGTTTTATAGCTTTTAATTTATTCAAAAGGACATAGAAAAAAATTCAATATTCAAATTCAATTCATGTTTAAGATAGCATTTAAGTCAACTATTTTGTACATTTTTATTCTAAAGTTTTTAAGTATGTTCATTTTTTCTCTTCC